>CM050844.1:33875637-34088137 GCA_027580175.1 Siniperca scherzeri | reverse complement strand
AAAGCGTGGCTCAGCGTTTGTTTCGTGGCCCCAGTGATACCAGCCGGGTGGGGTTAGCCACAGCAGTTACCGTGTCTCTGCGACACCTCTGAGCGCGAATAAAACCCTTTTTTTTAAAGAGTGACGTACCTGTCGGCGCGTGAAGTGAGGCGTCTCGGCCGCGCGGCTCCGCACCTGAGGATCAACTGCAGGGAAAGCAAACAGCGAGCGGTTCGGAAACTCCTCTTCTTGCCACACAGACGTGGCGTTGTCGTTCCTGCCACTTTAAATGAAGCAATGCTGCCTCCTCGTGCAGTTCCTCTCTGCTCCTCTGGCCGGAGACAGATTCAAAGGACGGAGGGCTGAGGAGAAATCTGGTGAACTCCAGGCCCGAGAGGGTAAAAATATTGACACTTTGGGCCCAATTTGGACATTTTCACTTCGGGGTGTCCTCACTTTTGTGTCCAGCGGTGTTGACATTAATGGCTGTGTGTTAAATTTACACTGTTACACAAGCCGCACACTCACTGCTTTACACTGGGGCAAAGTGGCATTTCTTCAGTGTCACACGAAAAGATATTTACAACAATGTGAGGGGTGTACTCACTTCTGTGAGACACTGTGTGTGTGTGTGTGTGTGTGTGTGTGTGTGTGTGTGTATATACAGGGAGTGCAGAATTATTAGGCAAGTTGTATTCTTGAGGATTAATTTTATTATTGAACAACAACCATGTTCTCAATGAACACAAAAAACTCATGAATATTGAATACTCATGAAGCTGAATACTTTTGGAAGTAGTTTTTAGTTTTAGCTATTTTAGGGGGATATCTGTGTGTGCAGGTGACTATTACTGTGCATAATTATTAGGCAACTTAACGAAAAACTAATTTATACCCATTTCAATTATTTATTTTTACCAGTGAAACCAATATAACATCTCAACATTCACAAATATACATTTCTGACATTCAAAAACCAAACAAAAATCAATCAAATTTACACTGTTACACAAGCCGCACACTCACTGCTTTACACTGGGGCAAAGTGGCATTTCTTCAGTGTCACACGAAAAGATATTTACAAAAATGTGAGGGGTGTACTCACTTCTGTGAGACACTGTGTGTGTGTGTGTGTGTGTGTGTGTGTGTGTGTATATATTTGAGCTATAAGTTTGAGAAGGTTAGAGATTCATGTAAAGGTTATTTTAAAGAATATTAAGGTTCATATGTGTGTTTTAATGGACTAAAACAGGCCAACGTTAGCTGCTGATAAATATATTTAGACCAGCGTCAGAAACGTTGTTTCGGTGCCGAATCCTGCAACAACATTAATAATACATGAGCCATGATGCAGTTACAGCCTTGTACTTTTCTCTTCACACTGGCGTCCATTTATGAAACAATCGTCACTCTGTGAACATCGGCGTCTCTTTCGTGCGGAAAATGAGCACATGACCGAGCGCTTGTGATGGAAACAAAGGCATTTCTCTGAGGCCTTGTTGTTTTAACAAAGCCGGCCGGAGCTCGATGCATTTATTTATCAGTTTCATTTCTGTCGGCCTGTACCAGCTGGAGAACTCAGGTCTCCGTTAGTGGCGGAGGCCTGTACTGCGAGACGCTCCGTCAGCCGACGGAGAAGGACTTTAGCTGAGAGAAGATGGAAACCAACATGGTTTCTGCTCTTTGTAACTCTGATCAGTGCGATTTTATTCTTCTGAGCCTTCACAGCGAAGGTCGGTGCGTCCGAGCAGAAAGGCCGCGTCAGTGGTTTTTAGAGGCCCGATGAGGGCAAATATCCAGCGTGTCTCAATAAAAAAGCAAAGATTACAAGTCGAGAAGTTGGACGTCCACAATTTCATGACAACTGGGCAGCGGCATCTTCTGAGGAAGATCGTATGATATGATCAAAAGTTCCAGAACAGCTACTAAATGAACCTTGTGGTGAGGAAGTTTTGTCGACCACCGCTTTAAACTTTGTTGTGAAGCCAGTTTGGCTCAATAATTGGCTTCAGTGTGAAGCCTCGATGGGTCAACCAGCATATCAATACACCTGGTCCCACCTGGTCCCACCTGGTCCCACCTGGTCCTCATGAGCAGAACCAGGACCATGCTTCTGCTCCTCCTGTGTTATTATGATCCAATCCACATGTGAGCTCACTGTAAATAAATTCATGAATGCTTCTGTAAATAATTCACGTTCTAGTTGTTGACCTTTGACCCCCGTGAAGTCAGAAAGGTCAGTGAGCTGTTTGATTTGAGTTTGACTTTGTTGAGGGTCCGGCCGAGCGGGACACGGCCGAGCTTCCCGACGATAACCGAATAATGTAAAATGGACGCAAAAGAATTCGAGTTTCATAAAGAACTGACAGTTTGCACCTTCGCTGACAGCGTCCTGGACCACAGCGTCCTGGACCACAGCGTCCTGTCCGGCCTGCTGGACCACAGCGTCCTGTCCGGCCTGCTGGACCACAGCGTCCTGGACCACAGCGTCCTGTCCGGCCTGCTGGACCACAGCGTCCTGGACCACAGCGTCCTGTCCGGCCTGCTGGACCACAGCATCCTGTCTGGCCTGCTGGATCACAGCATCCTGTCCGGCCTGCTGGACCACAGCGTCCTGTCCGGCCTGCTGGACCACAGCGTCCTGGACCACAGCGTCCTGGACCACAGCATCCTGTCTGGCCTGCTGGACCACAGCGTCCTGTCCGGCCTGCTGCACGCCTGTGTGCC
Organism: Siniperca scherzeri; assembly: GCA_027580175.1. NCBI lineage: Eukaryota > Metazoa > Chordata > Actinopteri > Centrarchiformes > Sinipercidae > Siniperca > Siniperca scherzeri. Next base: position 34,085,431 of record CM050844.1, on the reverse strand, counting down.
GGTTGTACGATGCATTCCTCGCCGTGCACAACATCCTGTGATATTTTCTCTGCGTAAAGTCTGCAGGTTGTGACCTCTCTCGGTGAGATAGTCGGACAATTTGAACAATTATTGGACGGCTAAACGCTAAAACTGAACCTCTCAGTTCCACTACCAGTTATATAAATATATATAACTATGTGATTCGTTGCTAATAGTATTGAGTCGTATTTGACTCCTTGTTAAAGACACTGGAGTGAATCTGATTAGTTGCTGAAGACATTGAATTGTATTTGATGTCTATTGATTTGACGCTGGCTGGTTGTTAGAGGCGTTGAGTCGTTGCTAGTACGTGAACTGAGGATTTGTTTTTCTGAATCTGAGTTCTTGTTAAAGTGATAGGATTGTCAAATATATGCAGGACATCATCTACCACCTGTAGCTCAGGTGTGTGGAGGGAATTCACCTGGAAAAACATTTTAAGGTTCTTTATAAGCCCTGATATAAAGATGGCACAGAGTAACGATCCCGAACGTGGTCAGTGTTGGAGAACGTGTGGTAATATGTCTGCTGGTCACTTCCATATCTTTTGGGAAGGTCCTATTATTTCCTCGTATTGGACAGAGGCGGTGAAGGCAACTAGGTCAATATTCGGCTCAGAGCCCGAGTTTAGTTTCAGTGTTATATATTTAGGAAATCTACCGACAGGGCTGAGGACGACAGACAGATATTTGTTACAAATACTTTTAGCAGGTAGCAAGAAAGCAATAACCAGGAAGTGGCTAAGTAAAGATTCCCCCGACAATCGCTGAATGGACAGAAATAATTAAGGAAATTTACGTTATGGAACGTTTAACTTTCTCTCTGAGACCAAAAGAAATGTGAAGCATTTTGGGAAACGTGGATATCTTATCTGAATACAAATTGAGATGTATATGTCTTTATTTATGTATTTTTATTCATTTCTTTTCCTCTTCTCATCTGTTTTATATGATGTTGAGCACTTATGTTAACCTATGATGATTTTGCCTGATGTCCCTTGGTCTGTCTGTCTGTCTGGTTTTCTTTTGTTTTGTTTTTCTTGTCAAAAAAGAAAAAAAATAAAGTTTAAAATAAAAAAAAGTGATAGGATTATAGGAGGCTTGATACTGCCAGTCTCGAGTCTCCCTCAGGCTATCCGAGGCGCCGCCGGACTCTCCTACGAACTGCAGCACTTACACTCGGTCGCTGTCCGGCCCGTCTCTGAACACTCACTCACATTTTGGGCCTGAAAGAAGTGATGCAACCAAGCTGGTTATCGCCAGTTAACGTAGGTCTCTTAAGAAGGCGCCAACGTAAAGCTTAACGGCGTGGGCAGATGGGAGAGACCCGTCCGATGCCGAGGTCATGGGGCATCAGTCAGCCGTCAGGTAATATATACATTGCTTGGAGGGGGTATCGGCTAGGAACCACAACAACTTTCACCTGTTTTATTTATTGGAGCTTTTATATTTGACACGTTCGCAGTTCTGATAAAATGCATTCTGTGACTTTTCTAGGTGAGAAAATCTCGACTGCAACTATTCGCTTTGACTTTGTCTTTGATTTTTAAACAGTCTGGAAAAGCAAATGTGCAACACATCGATGTTTGAAGCTAGGAGACTTCGAGGGGCTGATAAATGGAAGCAGGACAGGACGCAGTTTTTGGCCCGGGACTGAAAGGTCGAGAGCCACGTTGTATAAAACCATAAGTGTTTCTCTTGTTGTTTCACAAACATGTCGACCTACAATAAACATTTCATGAAAAACTCAATTTCCAGCCGAATTTGACAGAGGAGATTATGGAAAGTGATAAAAGTCTGTAAATGCTCGACCATAGTTTTGGCAGTGGTCGCGTCCTGTGAACTTACAGGAAGGCTCCCACCGGGAAATCATACTGTGAGGCGGCCATATTGGGAGAACAGGGCAGAGCGGAGAATAGGAGTTTTAACTGTGAACTAAACCGGTGTTCATTCCTATATTAAACTGCCCCCCCCCCTCCGGGGAAATAACACATTCTCTGCCGTTGGGTCTGATGCTGCATCATGGAGGTAACTATTGACGAATCTCACAAAAGAGGTTGTAATTGTGTAAAAAGGTCACGTCAAATGTCAGAAGCACTCTGAGATCGATTGATAAACAGATGAAGCATCTGTGTGTTTATGGAGACAGTTTATCACTAATGGAAACAGCAGCTTTCTGCCATCACGTGTCCTCTGATCAATAGTCAATCAAATGGGTCGTCTATAAAGAAGGTGGCTTTCAGCAGGAGAGAGCGTCCTCTGAGCGCGGTGAGGAAACACGATCAGATTTATAAAGTAAAAGGTCACTTTGCAGCCTGATGGCACGAACATGGAGGACGTGTTGCGCCTGAAAGATAAACGTCTCTGTGCATGAAAAGCATTTACCAACATTACAAACACGCGAACGTAGGCAACCGACAGAAACGCGCTGAATACACTGAAGTCCTCAGTGTCTGCACGCACAGCAACGCAACGCAGCAACGCAGCAACGCAGCAACGCAGCACAGCAACACAGCAACACAGCAACACAGCACAGCAACACAGCAACACACAGCACAGCAGCAGCACAGCACAGCAACAGCAACACAGCACAGCAACACAGCAGCACAGCAACACAGCAGCACAGCAACACAGCAGCACAGCAACACAGCAACACAACACAGCAACACACAGCACAGCAACACAGCACAGCAACACACAGCACAGCAACGCAGCACAGCAACGCAACGCAGCAACGCAGCGCAGCAACGCAACACAGCAACGCAGCACAGCAACACAGCAACACAACACACAGCACAGCAACACAGCACAGCAACACACAGCACAGCAACGCAGCAACACTCTCTACATCGTTGTTTCGTCGGGTTTAGTAAATGCAGGCATATTGTTCCTTTTCCACGCGACATCAGCCCAAAGAGTCGTCTTTCAGAACACGTGACCATGCGACTGAAACACCTGAGTGCGGTTCCTGATGGGAATCAGCTGCGGTTTATGTATTTGCATAACTGCAATCAGCTGTTTCTCAGTAGCTATGGGATAAAATACAGGGAATATATTTGTGTTTGCAGCTGTTCGCGTTGACTTCAGCCTGTATAAGCTACGTTCAGAACACAATGTTATCTGTTCTGACATACGGCGTGAAAGCGTTTGTAAATCTGACTGTAAAGTTGTTTTGGTCTCGGTCGAGCTTGTGTGTGTAAAAGAAGTTCAAGCGTTTTAAATCGGTGTTAACTGCGTGCGTTTTGTATCAAAGCAACAAGACGTGTGTTAAGTGTTCAGCCCACAAAGACGGATGTTGTGCTAACCGCGTTAAGAGTTTAGGAAACTTGTTAAATATATTGAAAAAACTGTCACAGCGATTGTAAAAAAACTGTAATACTAAATTTATCTTTGCAGGCTGGAATCTGCTGTAGTCCGATCGTACGTAGTCTGCAAGATATTTAATCTGAGGAACTACTTTATGTAATTTGATGCCATTGTCATTCGGACTATTTGGTTGAAAGTAGCCGACTGCAACGTGATTATCCAGTCAGGGAAAGGTGCTACCTTAAATGCATGATTATTATTTCACGTCATTTAGTGACAATAATTAGTTATTTATTCATGAACGATCTCTGGAGACGTGGCGGAGGCTGTAACTTTGACCTCGTTGTTCTCCTGCAGCTGAGAGGTGGGCAGGACGGAGCGCTGATGGGGGGGTTCACTGGACCTGCGTCTGCACGACGGGGGCAGAACTGATTATTGATTCAAGTATTGATTACATTGCAAGTGTAATGACTGTAAGAATGCTGATGGTTCTTTAAGTGAAATCAAAGCAGCAGAGTGATGGATTGTACTGAAGCTAGCTTGCGACTGGCTTCAACATTCACATCCGACCAGTTCTCTAACTGGAAACACTTCGATCAGTCGGACTCCTGAAGTGATTTGTGTGTGAACTGATGCAACCAGGTGCCATTTATCAGGAGCGATGAACAGCTGTGAGAGGAACAACGCCTGTAAACTGAGGTTTCTGAAGCTGCGACAGACAGAGGTCAGACCAGAGACGTGCTGACGTGCAGAGGAGGCAACAACAACATGCCGAGGCACAGCTGATCGTTTAGCTTTGTAACGGGAATTTCTGTCGTCTGTTGCGAGACGCGTTAAAGAAGCTGCTCATCCAGTCGCCATCCGGCAGAACATCCGGAGTCTCAATGAGGAAGAGGTCGGCAGCTTACTGTTGTCCATCTAGTGATTCATGCTGCTGCATCTAGAGCGCAACGCTTTAGCAACTTTCTTCATTCATTAGAAAGATTTGTCTCTTCGTGAGCGGTTATTTTTCCTTTTACAATGTATTCAGAGAGGAGGACAGTCTGTTCCCCTTCAGCATTAAACACATTTGAATAATCATTTCCATTCAGCCACATGATGCTGAAAATCACTGCGTCAAGTAGAAACTAGTTCACTGTGAGATCGGGTACATTTATTTGAAAGTAATGAAGACGAAATGTGAAAAGCATTCATTGTTTCTGGGGCTCGGGACTCGTTCGTAAGACTTGATACTTTGAGGCTTGAGACAGTGACTTTGTCCTCCTCTGGAGCAAACACGGCAGGTTGTGGACGGACAGAGCTGCTGTGAACGGACGGCCTCTGCTTTATGATCAGAGGCGATCTGCGCAGCCGGCAACAAAGCCACAATCACACTGTTATATCGGACAGTGGAGCTCGACGGGGGCGGGGCGGGGCGGGGAGATTTTCCCCCTGTCGCAGATTTGGCAGGTCTTCTTGTTATTGAATATTTCCATTGTCAGGGCAACAAAGGTGCCGTGATCACTGCTGAAATGCTTACAAAGGAAATGCCTTCTTGCAAACAACGTGCTGAGCCGGGCAGTTTTGATGTGAAATATGCAATCATTAGAAAAGCACCTTTGTTCGCCGACGATGAGTTTTTCTGTTTGTTTTTTAAGTAAGCTGCTGGGAGCATTGTGCTGCCTCTGTCCCGGGCCGTGAAAATACACACAACACTACACATCTGAGCACAATACGGACAGGCAGAGTGGGACCGCTCTCTGTGGGCATCCAGGCTGTTCTGCTGCTGGAATGTGACGACGTTGGGATATCATGACGTTATACATTTTAATCTAATTGGGTCCGAACCAGCAACGCGTCGGCCCGTCTCTCGGCGCCGTCTCGCTTCCTGTCCGCGGCTCTCAGCTGCGAGCCCGTTGGTTCCCGCCGAAGACGGAAATCTTTAAAAACACCTCGCGGATATAAAGTTTCAAATATGCAGTGCTTATTTGTAAATGTGGCCCCTGGCTGGTGGCACCATCAAAGTCTTAAGGGAATGTAATATAGAGCCTTTATGTCTGCGTGTTACTCTGATACTCAGAGATAAACAGTTACTGCTCAGTTTCCAGGAAACAGCAGAGACAGCTTCATCTTCGGTGCTTGTGTCAGTCAGCTGTGATCAACTTGGTCATCATTATTTTATCACTGACAGTGTGTGACGTATGCATTTCTGTGTGTGTGTGCAGTGATTCATGTCTGTCTGTTGGAGATATCTATCTTTGAGAGGCTTTGTGCGGGTTTTGTTTCAGGCTTTAGCTCTCTGTGTGGAAGCTGAACACTCATCACTCTCATGACTGTGACGTTAGAGGATCGAGGCTTCAGCTGTCACATGTGAACACGACATCAGCTGCACGTGACAGCAGTCATATCAGTGATATGCATTTGTTTTATATAGTGTTGGTAGCATATTAATATACTGCAGTGTAGAGAGCAACTTCCTGTCCAGCCTCTGTTCCACCAGCTGCTGTACCTCAGTACGGTCTCTCCTTCAGCTTTGCTTTCTTCAGTCCTGGAGTTTACACACAAACCAGCTCCACAACAGCAGCTGCTGTTAGAAACCGAAACCTTCCAGACTTTAGCTGAAATCAAACGATTATTTTGTGAGCGCAGAAAAACTACAGCTCCCATGAAAACTGACCAGCTCTCTTTTAAAGCCATTGTTCCGACGTTTTAATCTCTTTTAACTTTTCCACCGTTCGGTCCTCTCTGTCCCGCTGATATTACAGACACGCCGACTAACCACAGACATTCGCTCTCTGTCGGGCCGTGACGTTTAACCCGTGATGGTCTGTGGGCTCATGGGAAATGGTGTTCGTTAAAGGCCGCTAAAAAAACATGAATATTAAAAAACTACCATCCTTATCTAAACATATGAAGCGAGGCACACGACATACTGTTGCTCTGTTCCAAGGCTGCATTTTTAGTTATTGGCACTGTTCACGTCGGCTCTCTAAATTATAGTATTATATATTATAGTCGAGTACAGTACAGAATTTCATGGCCATGGAAAATACTTTTATTGACTGGCTACAGCTCCGTGTACGCTGCTTCAGCACGTGGAGAAACAAGCGCTGCCACACCTGCTGCCACCTGTCGATCAGTGGAACAGCATGCAACTACACGTTAGCACAGCCACCCTCTGCAGGCGGAGGTAATGCATGTCGCGTGACCCGCACATGTGCATCCTTTTGCATGTGCTGGAAGAGCAAGAGATACATATAAACAGGGACCCGCTCATGAAAACACTAGTGGTCACAAACTTCTCGCTGCTCTTTAAATACGAATGTTCTGGATGTTTCGGAGCAGCTCGAGAACCCACTCACACCTCGGACCGGCCGACTTACTACCGCCGAACGCTCTTTGTTCAGCTTAAAAAAGCAGCTGAAGACTCTTCTATTAAACGGCCTTCGTCTCGCCTCGAGCTGTCTAGTGTTTGTAATCTTGTGTGTTTTTAAGGTCTGCGATGCTTTAGTGTTATCGCTGTTTCTTTCACTGTTTTTATGATCTTATTCTTTTAATCATTTTACTCTTGTGAAGCACTTTGTTACCTTGCTCTGTGAAAGGTGCTATACTAAATAAACTTTACTTACTTACTGTACGTTCATTAAGGCATTTTCTGAAGCATGTCATGTTTTATTTTCATTTTTAAAGGCATTTTTCTCGTTTGCACGCAGCCAGTGGGTTCCAGCCATGTCCATGAGGAGGGAACATCTAAAACTTGCTGTATCAGATTCATATCATGACTAATTTCAGGATGAACTGCGATAACTTTGGTGATCCTCTGACGTTTCATCTAGCGGTCAACATTTTAATTCGTCCAATACTTTGGTTTATGACCAAAAACCACGCTGATGTTAGCATTTAGCTCAAAGCACCGCTGTGTCTAAGTACAGCCTCACGGAGCTGGAGACTCTTAGTCTTTTTAAAATCACTGTGTGGTGAGACAATACAAAGTTTACGGATCAATCCATGCTTTTAACTGCATTTCTGTTCAACACAAATGTAAGTTTAACAAAACTAAAACTAGAAATGATGTTGAAGTTGAAGTGGATTTTTACTACACTTGAAATTAATCAAAAACAAAGGCTGAAAAAGGCACGAAAAATGCATATTAGTGATACAAACAGATCCCACATGGTCCTGGATTTCACCCAGGCGGTCTGGGTTCGACTCCCGGTGTAGGAAGACACGTGTCCCTTGGTTTAGCACAGTTCAAAGGGTTTACATGCAATACTATGAAGAGTTGTTAATGAATCTTGTAGGAAGCGGAAATCTATTATTTTCGTTATGTAAGACAAGATGACTTGTAGACTGACAGTCACACTAAACAGTTTAAAAATCTATTGCACATGATAACATTATACTTTTTATTGAGATATGTTACATGTCATCTGTAAATTCACACAGCAAAATTGTATAAAACTGGTAAGCAACATCATATCAGTGAAGCAGCAGTGAGTGTCTTTTTAACTGCTATTCCTCCAAACGACAGGAGGGTCACTGGTCTTTATGGCGAAGTTTATTCAGACAAACACCGATGCTTTCTACAGGTGTCTTCTCCGTCAGTCCTACGTGTCCTGAGGGGAAGGACGTACCTCCACTCTGAATCACTCAAACATCATTCATCTTCAAACCTGCTGAGAAAAGCTCTGGACTTTGGTTCCAGTGGTAAACAGACCCTCCGTTGTTGGAAACCATCGCTGGATTCTTCTGTGGCGGTTCAGGGAGTTTAACAGGAGTCCCGAATCCCACCGATAACCTGTCCACAGACAGTCTGCGGCCTCTCCTGCTGGGGGCACTGTTCCACATGTGAGTTCCCATATGAACCTACAAGAGAAGAGGGCGGTCATCGGTTACAGTTTCGGACATGCTCACATCCCTAAGTGTCTTTGGTGGCACTGGTGTTTAAAAGAGTTACATTTCCAACAGAAATCTATTAATTTCACTGTTTTGCTCTCGGATGTGAACTAAACCAGGTGGCAACTCCAATTTGGTCTAGCGGTCAGGATCCCTGGTTTTCACCCAGGCCGCCTGGGTTCAACTCCTGGTATGGGAGTTAGTATTTAGCCAGCAAAGAACTGTAGCGAGAAAAGTTACTGTGTTAGTAAGGATGCTCATTTCAAATAACCATCATCCTGTGATAGTTTAAGGTTTTTCATTTCCTGTTTTATTTTGTAGTGTGTTCCTTCCCTTGTGTGTCTTGTGTTTTTTACTTCCTGTCTTTGCTTTCCCTCCAGTTTTGATTGTTGGCCCTTCCTTGATTGTTTGCACCTGTGTCTCGTTGTCTCACCTCCCCAGGGTATTTAGTCCGTGTCTCTGTCTTTGTTCAGTGTTGGATCATTGTTGTTTCACATAGTGTTATACCTGCCTGGTGTGAGGCCTGCATTGAGTTTTGTTCCTGACCTTTGTGTGTGTGTCACCGTTTTGGTGCACCTGTTGTGGTGCCTGGTTCCTGTGCCGAGTTCCCCGGCAGTTTTACCGTGAGTTCTGTTTGTTGGATTGTTTGTCTCCTTGGATCTTGGCTGGATCCTGGATTTTTGTATTTTGCCTGCTCCCTAGTGAACTGTTTGCCACCTTGGACTCACTCCCCTGCTTCCACCACTGCCAGCTGGTAACCAATCTGCCTTTTGTCTGTTCATTACCTGTGTACCTACCGGTCTGCCTGTACTTGCCTGTAAACCACATCACCCCCATTAAACACGATAGCCATCCGGCTACTTCACTTCATACCGCTTCCTGGTCATCTGCATTTGGGTCCACATACCACTACGCATCATACGACACATCCATGTATTCTTTTACAGAGCTCAAGTCAGTACTTGGTGTTTTCACATAACTCTCTACTCTGGTGAACTCTGAAAGTCAGATTTATGTATTCTCTACAAATTCATGCTGGCTAAACGTTGATTCCCACACTGGGAGTTGAACGCGGGCCACCTAGTGGGAAAACCAGGTCTGGTGGGACTTATATGATCACATTACAGTCATTTAAACTCCAATCAACGGGCCAATGTTTCGGGGCTTCCGGTGTAGCCAGCGGATATCCGGATAACAGATATCCTGGCCAAGCCTTCCTCTCCCGTGCGCCGGTCATTGTTTAGTCTGATTAGCAATCACGGAACCCATCAGCTATCGTCTAACAATGATGATATATATGAATGCGGATCATTTTAAAAGAAGCTAATAGAAAGCTAATCTCTAGGGTTCGAGATTGATTAAAAAGCTGTCAGGCGATAGGCGATGGGTTCGAGATTGATTAAAAAGCTGTCAGGCGATAGGCGATGGGTTCGAGATTGCGTTTCGGCCAAAGTTTACCTGCATGCAACCAAAGCCCGCTCTAATATATGGTCAATACTACTCGGACTACAAACGGAAACCAGAACGCTTCTGATACCAGAATCTTTTCCCTTGTCTACAGATTCTGCATTCATAAGCAGATATCTGTTAAAGAGATTATTACACTTTAACAGGTGGCCGGGAACACCATCTTCATCATCTTTACCTAACCCTTTAGTGAACTTTGACTGCAAATCATGTTGACACCGTTGACATATGAGGAAACAGAGATGCAGAGAGTAAATATGCCTCTGCATACTGTTCTCCTAAATACATCCATGATACGGACATGTTCAGCTAGAGCTTCGTCGAACCGGTCGGCCATGGTTGTTTTAAGTGGAAGTGAACCCAAACAGAAATGGTCAGCTGTCTTTTATTGTGTCATGCAGTAGTTAATAAATAGCTAAAGGATTTTGTCAAGTAGATGCACTACACAGTGTAATGGTATGCAACCTCTGGAATATTGCACCTAAGAGGGGTAAACTTGAAATTTGTAAATTATATCCAAATATATAGAATGGGGGGGGAAAGGAGAACTTGCTTTGTTGATGGTGATGTAGTTTCTAAAGGCTGCCGCTAAATGTTACCGTAGAGCCATAATTTACTGATAATACTCTTAAGCAGGAGAATGCTTTGTGATATTCATGGAAGCCAAATAGTTGTTTTCCACTACGGGAACTCAATGACCCGTAACCTGGAGCTTCCCATAACCTGGACTTGTGAGATCTAGGTTCTTGGTTCTGCCTTGTGTTTCCACTGTGTTGTATAAACCAGGATGTTTTCTATATACACCACAGAAAAGGCGACACTGCTTCGGATACCAGCACAAACGTCATTATTTTTATATGCTGTTTGGTATGAGAATGTATATTGTATACAGCCTGTGTATTGAAGCTTTAAATGCATGTCCTGCGTTATTATTGCTGTGTTTGCCGTGTTGCAGATGAGCTGTTGCAGAGTACCTGGATTTGGATTTAATAGCACCTCCTGAACAGTGCTGAAATTTTGGTTCAGGAACTCGAGGCCCCAACAGTGAAAACAAAAGCAGAACCTGTGTTAAGCTACTGGTCATTAAGTTCCTGTAGTGGAAAAGGCCTAAAAATATATAGATAAAACCAACCTTTAGATTTCCTTTGGTAGTAAAAGCTCGTCCACAGACAGCGCAGGCAAATGGCCTTTCCCCGGTGTGAGTCCTCTCATGGATCTGCAGAGCACTGGAGGAGGAGAAGCTCTTCCCACAAGTCTTGCAGTGATGGTGTTTGGGTGTCCGGCGAGGTGGTGCCACAGCACATTCAGGGGACTCAGAAACTGAGGAGCTCTCTGAATGACCAGAAAGATCCTTGCCACTCCTAAAAGAGGAGTTCAGGAAAGCAGTCATCTCTGTGTTTACAGCCTGTGAGCCAATGGATAACATGGAGCCATTATGGTTGGGTGCTTCGTTGGAGGGTTCAAAGAGATGTGGCGGGAAGTCCCTCATTTGATGTGTGAGCATGTGTTGCTTGAGATTTCCCTTAGTGGAAAAGCCCCTGTTGCATGTTGTGCAGATAAATGGTCTCTCCTTGGTATGGCTTCTGTAGTGGATATCCAAGGCACTTTGACAGGCAAAGTTCTTCCCACATATATCACAGTAAGTGTTCTTCAGGACCCCCTTTTCTCTGAGGTTAAAGCTTGGAGAATCTTCTGCGTGGTTAAATAATTTTAGGTCAGTAGGCGCTGTAGCAGATGCACGGAGTGTTAAAGTGGTTGAGTCGAGCCATGTCTGTAATGGTTCGTCTAGCCTTGCAGTTTTAAAATACATTGAAGCTTGGCCACTAGGGGACAGAGACTGCTTGGAAGCTGAACTGTCACACATGGGGAATGCGCTAGTCCACTGACCACTTTCAGCAGCCAGTTGGATGTTTGTTTGACGACGTTCCTCATTTGATCCTTCTGGCCTCTCTGTTTTGATCCATTTGAGCTGCAGCTCCCCATGTGGCCTGTGGTAACTTGTCTTTTTGTTAGCATCAGTTGGATTTTTACCAAACGGACATGGGGACAAACGGATGGATAAGGATTTGAATCTAGACAATTGGTTGTCACAAAAGCCCCCATTATTGTCATCCGAAAAGTTCTTCCTGTGATTCAATTTTGTTTTGTCCCCAAATCCTTCATTACTATCCACCGAGTATTTCGGATTTGTAAAGTCTGGATTGGGTAAGTGACCTTCCTTCATGTGTATGTTGTGTATGCATCTTACATGTTGCTGCAAGACTACAGCATTCGTGAACTTCCTCTGGCAGATGGGGCAAAAGTGCTGGACCCTCAATGGGATTGTGGCACGGTGAACAGCTTGGTGTGTCTTCAGGTTTCCTTTCGTCGTGAAAGCTCGGCCGCACAGTTTACACTGGTACGGACGCTCCCCTGTATGCGTCCGATAGTGCATCCTCAGGGCACTCTGACAACTGAGTATGCGGTGGCAGATGACACACTCATTTGGGTCTGACACTATTTTGTCAGTGGTGTCTGATGGCAGCCGGAGTTTGGGGTTGTCAGAGTGTTTTAATGAAAGGAATCCTGAAAATGAGGTAGAATTGGGATGTGTGAATGGATGGGGTATGACATCAACGGATTCCTCTGACTTTGTGGTCATCATTTTAGAGACAATGTTAAAAGATGGTTTTATACCTTCACTTTTAAGATTTGATGTTCTTCGTTGCCTGGTCTCCACTGTGTCAGAGGCCTTTGTAGGGTTTGCTTTTAACCTGAAGTCCATGCTTGCTGCTGAATCAAAGTAAAGATCACCTTGAGCAAGGGGAATGGGTACAAACATAAGGCCATCCTCTTTCTTGATGAGAGAGGACAGGTTGGTTGAGTCCGACTGTTCCAGGGAACCAGAGGTCATTGTAGTTGGGGATGGTGACCTATCAAGCCATCTTGCAGCTGCTTTCTCTGGTGACAAGGACATACCAAGAGGAATCCCAGCTTTGGTTTGGATATTGCCTGGGTGCTCTGGAACAAGATAAGGGTTCATTTGGATGTGTGGGTATCTCTCATTGTGCCTCTGAAAATGAACCTTCAAGTTTCCCCGGGTGGAGAACCTGTTTCCACAGACGTTGCACTTGTATGGCCGTTCTCCAGTGTGTGATCTTAGATGAATTTGCAAGGCACTGTCGCTCCCAAAAACCTTGCCGCAAAATCTGCATTTGCGTTTGAAGAGAGACTCTTTTGAAGATGCTGTGGGTGCAGAAAGCTTCAGATTCTTGCATTTCCTCTGTTGGGCCAAGGCTGCCAGGGCATCTAGATCCTCCACAATCGCACTGATGTTTGGTATAGAAGTTGAAGCTGTATGCTCACTGCTAGATGAAGGTTGAGGTACGTGGGAGTTCTCAGAAGTCTTACTGATGAAGCAGTTATTGCTAAACATCAAAGAGGACATCTTGGTTTGGGACAAGATATTAAGTTGGGAGTTAGAAGAACCACAGTCCATGTGGTGTTTTTTGGAAACATGCTTGCGAACTTCTGTCGTCATCAGCTTACTAAACGTTTGTGATGACTCTGAGACTGATAGTACATCTTTGCTGTCGGGTTGACTTTGATTTAGCTGCTCTGTGGCTGTAAAATGCTTGAAGTCACTTATGTTAGCAGACTGAGTTGATAAGCATTTGGCTAGCCCAGCAGCTGCAGCTAGTTGCTGAGACAGATGAGCACTGAGAGCCTTGAGCTGATCGGCGGATTTTGAAGATGACAGGTCTTCGGTGCAGATCACCAGAGTCTCTGGTATCTCGGCTTGATGAGAAGCAAACAACAGAACTTGGTGACGGATTTGATCAATTAGCTGCAGCTGGTGGATTTGTTGTATTTGCAGGGCGAGGAGCTGCTGCAGCAGAGACGAGATGGCGTTCTTACTGTGGCAGCTGTCTGAGTGTGTCAGCTGTGAAAACTGAGCCACGGCCACGTTAGTGCTCTCAAGGTTTTCAATAATGACGTTGCTCTTCATCCATGAGTATCCTTCTTGGTCAGCTGAGCAGTCAGGTTGAGATAAGGATTCTGGGAAAGCTGAGGTACAAAGGACAGTGTCAGTCTTACATTCAGTGCCACTGATGCTCTGGTTACTGCTGGTGCTTCCTGGGCTTCCTACACTTCTATGGCCACTTCTGCTGCTAAAACAATCCATGAATCCTGCACTTTTGTTGGATCTGTCCTGTGATGGGGTTTCACTGTTTTCCATCTCAAAGTTATTAACCGTTTCACCCGGCTCCCCTGCTGGGCTGGCTGGTAATGAGGCTGCAGGGAAAGTTTTGCAGCCGGACAGCAGATCTTCATCCTCGTTCACAATCAGAACTGGAGGATTTGGAGAACAATCTCTTTGATGTTGTTCCAGGTCTGATAGCGCGCTAAACTCAGCACAGCATCGACTGCAGACATGAGCATAGCGATCCGCTGCAGGAGGAGACTCCGAACTGAGAGACGTATCTTCTGAAACAGATAAAAAAAAAAAGGGGAATTATTATTGTAATGATGCCACTGCACCTTTTTATGGAACATTTTAATAACATTCATAAACGTCTCTGTATCATAAAACTAGTTTAAGGAATAAAAGGACGAGTTTAACAATCTGTTTAGTTCCATGATTTTTATTCAAAAAGAATCTCAAACTCTTCTTTTTAAAAGATTAAAAGTAAATGAGTTGACCGGTAGAAAATAATTTAAGATTAGTCTGAAAGCCATGAAACATCATAACCAATTTCTCACCCGAGTGAACTCAAATTACCAAAATGTTTTAATTAAGAATTAATGGCAGTCTTGATACATATAGAACTAGCCTATATACATGCATGTAAGTATTCAAATTTAAATATGGTGCAGGTTTAATTAAAGCTTTAATTGAACAGATTTATCCCTCTTAATGAAATAATTTAAAAAATAAATCACAGATACAAGAAAAATACCACAGCAATAATACAGATTTGGGTAGAAACGTTCTGTCAACATTAGATTTGTTCTGCATAGTATGTTATAGTACTACTGTATGCTAAACTATGAATTCAATTCTATGATTATTATTATTATCACACTATTGGTCCTATATGACACAAATATTGTAAAGATAAAATAATAATAAAAGATCAAGGATTCATCTACAACAGTTTCTTTTCAACTTCTGTTAATAAACATGTCCTTTTTCTAAGAATCACATGAATATAAACTACACAGATTTTTTTTTTCCCCTCAAAGATTAAAAGTAACTTTCTATATTAAAATAACTTACCAGTGTATCCGTTTAAAGATAAATCATTAGTCTGGACGTGCTGTGGTCTGGGTTGTTTCCTCCGCGACATGTTTCCAACTCTGACACGACTGAATGAAAAGAGACAGAGGGGGAGGGAGAGAGGGGGAGGGAGGGAGGAGGTGCCATAGAAAATACAGTATTTGTCATAACAAACCACACCCTCTACACACACACACACACACACACTTATTTATCTCAGTGTATAAACATGTGTTGAGTTTCACTGTGGAAATATGAAGCATCTTCATCATTTCTTTTTACAGTCTAAAATAATGTCAATGTGTTTTTTTTAAACACAAATTAACTTTCCACCAAAAATCTTCTGCAATTTATTAACAGATATGTTGTTCAGTGAAGGTTAATACCTCACAAAGACTCTCAACCCCCCAACATTCCCAGTTCAATATTTTTTTATTAAAACACCAGTAATGAAGCGGCTGAAGTTAATATTTTAATCTTTAACTCTTCACCATGTGGCTGCTGGGAAAAAGAAGCTGCTGTTGTCTGTGACCTGAGAGCTTTTACCTTTTCAGGTGAGGAGTTCACTCAGCTGCTCGTCTCTGAGTCATGTGACCCAACAGATCCGCTCTGATTCACAGCTGATTCAGTGCAAACACACACCTGTCTGTCTCAGGTGTGTGTGTGTGTGTGAGATCATCCAGGTGTTCTCTCACACTCTCTTTGAAAGCAGACACACTGTCATTAGATACGAAGACTTCTCAGCAGCTCAGACCCCCGGGGCCCTTAGCAACACACTGCAGGGGCCAAAGCAACAAGGCTGAGTCACATCAACACTGACTCCACTTCCTGTCTGCTGAAGTGTGATTATACGATCTGAGATTCAGCCAGTAAGAGTGTGTGAATCATCTGCAGAGGCTACAATAAACAGAGAGAGTTTAAGCATAGACGGACATACATTATACATTTTCACAATTAAGAAAAGCATTTACAGGTGCGCCGGTAGCTCACCTGAGAGCGCATCATGTAGCTCGTAGCCCTTTGCTGCATGTCATCCCTCTCTCTCTCTCGCTCTCCCACCTTTCCTGTCTCTCACTGCAGCTGTCACTATCCAATAAAGGCAAAAATGCCCGGAAAAAAATAATCTTAAAATAAAAAGTGAGTCTGGTATCCAGCCAGAGTCCCAAGTATTTATAAAATGCAACAGTTTCCTGTGTGCACTGACGTGATACTGAGCAGCTGTAACGAAAGAGTTTCTCCTAAAGTATAAAGTATTTCTGATTTAAGAATCCTGAAGGGTTTGGATATTGGCAGTAGGCGGGATACTCTTAGGTGACCTCGAGAATAGCATACATTTAGTTTTGCTGAGTTTAAAACAAGCTTATGTTTGATGAGAGAGATCTGAACCGCATCAAAGGCAGACTGTAGATTTGCAATGGCCAGATAAAGAGAAGAGCCAGCGGCATATAAAATGGTGTCATCTGCATAAAAATGAACATTACAATTCGGGGTGGCAGAGATGATATTGTTTACGTATATGGTGAATAAAAAGGACCAAGAATGGACTCTTGTGGTACACCCATACTAACTTTAAGGGGACTTGACTACTGCCCGAGAGATAAAACCATTTAGGATGAAGGAACGGAAAAGACATGGGACTAACGCAGAGGTGGAAGAAGTACTCAGATCTTTTACTTAAGTAAAATACAAGCAATACATGCAGTACTGCTGAGTAAAAATACAAGTTACAAGTAAAAGTCTTCTATTCAAGATTACACTTAAGTACAAACGATTTAACAGCAAATTGTCCCTAAAGTATTAAAGTAAAAGTACTAGTTGGGCAGAATGGTCCTTTTCAGAGTTATATTTTTTATATATATATTATTACTGATGATTTAACACATAAGCAGCATTTTAATGTTACAGCTGGTGGAGGTGGAGCTCATTTACTTATATATTGTTGGGTAGTTTAATGTATAGCATGTTTAGCTAAATAATTGTCCTTTTAACAAATGTTTTTCATTGAATTATGACAAAGTAAATATATACATAAAAAGGAAATACATGTGTGTTTTATTTGACTTTATTTCTTTGATTAGTTTTTATTTAGACAATTATAATGTACCGTCCAACACTGATGACATCACAAAGAGCAACACTGTTCAGTGATTTACATTCATCAATAAAGCTGAAATACAAAAACAGCAGCATCAAAATACAGCAAACTTTATGAACCAAAACATCATTTTATTCCTTAAATGTCTCTAATTGTTCCATTAAATAAAAGATTAATTGTTCATTAAAAGCTTTTAAATGAACAAAGTAAGTGTTAGTATCATGGGTTTTAGTTCATCGGTTGATTAATGGTAAAATAAATAAATAATAGTGTTCTTAAAGGATACAGTATTGTTCAAAATAATAGCAGTACAATGTGACTAACCAGAATAATCAAGGTTTTTAGTATATTTTTTATTGCTACGTGGCAAACAAGTTACCAGTAGGTTCAGTAGATTCTCAGAAAACAAATGAGACCCAGCATTCATGATATGCACGCCTTAAGGCTGTGCAATTGGGGTATTAGTTGAATTAGTTGAAAGGGGTGTGTTCAAAAAAATAGCAGTGTGGCATTCAATCACTGAGGTCATCAATTTTGTGAAGAAACAGGTGTGAATCAGGTGGCCCCTATTTAAGGATGAAGCCAACACTTGTTGAACATGCATTTGAAAGCTGAGGAAAATGGGTCGTTCAAGACATTGTTCAGAAGAACAGCGTACTTTGATTAAAAAGTTGATTGGAGAGGGGAAAACCTATAAAGAGGTGCAAAAAATGATAGGCTGTTCAGCTAAAATGATCTCCAATGCCTTAAAATGGAGAGCAAAACCAGAGAGACGTGGAAGAAAACGGAAGACAACCATCAAAATGGATAGAAGAATAACCAGAATGGCAAAGGCTCAGCCAATGATCACCTCCAGGATGATCAAAGACAGTCTGGAGTTACCTGTAAGTACTGTGACAGTTAGAAGACGTCTGTGTGAAGCTAATCTATTTTCAAGAATCCCCATAAAGTCCCTCTGTTAAAAAAGGCATGTGCAGAAGAGGTTACAATTTGCCAAAGAACACATCAACTGGCCTAAAGAGAAATGGAGGAACATTTTGTGGACTGATGAGAGCAAAATAGTTCTTTTGGGTCCAAGGGCCACAGGCAGTTTGTGAGACGACCCCAAACTCTGAATTCAAGCCACAGTACACAGTGAAGACAGTGAAGCATGGAGGTGCAAGCATCATGATATGGGCATGTTTCTCCTACTATGGTGTTGGGCCTATTTATCGCATACCAGGGATCATGGATCAGTTTGCATATGTTAAAATACTTGAAGAGGTCATGTTGCCCTATGCTGAAGAGGACATGCCCTTGAAATGGTTGTTTCAACAAGACAATGACCCAAAACACACTAGTAAACGGGCAAAGTCTTGGTTCCAAACCAACAAAATTAATGTTATGGAGTGGCCAGCCCAATCTCCAGACCTTAATCCAATTGAGAACTTGTGGGGTGATATCAAAATGCTGTTTCTGAAGCAAAACCAAGAAATGTGAATGAATTGTGGAATGTTGTTAAAGAATCATGGAGTGGAATAACAGCTGAGAGGTGCCACAAGTTGGTTGACTCCATGCCACACAGATGTCAAGCAGTTTTAAAAAACTGTGGTCATACAACTAAATATTAGTTTAGTGATTCACAGGATTGCTAAATCCCAGAAAAATTTTTTGTACAAAATAGTTTTGAGTTTGTACAGTCAAAGGTAGACACTGCTATTTTTTTGAACACACCCCTTTCAACTAATACCCCGATTGCACAGCCTTAAGAGCGTGCATATCATGAATGCTGGGTCTCGTTTGTTTTCTGAGAATCTACTGAACCTACTGGTAACTTGTTTGCCACGTAGCAATAAAAAATATACTAAAAACCTTGATTATTCTGGTTAGTCACATTGTACTGCTATTATTTTGAACAATACTGTAGGTTCAAGTCTGTCTTAAAGCAGTACTCACATGCTCATGTGTACATTGATAGTTTTTGGTTTCACAGTTCAGCCAAAGATAATATGAGTTAGACAAATTAATGCAGTGTCTTTCAAAGATGACTGTATATTTTAGTACAATATTAATAATACTAATAACTAATATCCTGCTCTCTGGCATCAGTGAAAATGTCTCTGCTGCTTACAGCTCATCCAAAACTCAGCTGCCCGGATTTGAACTGTACAAAGAAACCTGATCCTGTCTACCTGTACAGCGGCTACCTGAAGTCTTACTGATGACTTTTAAAGCCCAGAGAGGCCTCGCTCCAAGTTGTATTTCTGACTTTTCATTGGCTCGCGTCCCCTCTCGCTCCCTGAGATCCTCAGATGTGTCGCTTCTCGTTGTTCGAAGGTCTGGACTCAAACACAAAGGCGACAGAGCCTTCGCACTTAAAGCTCCTCCGCTTTAAAAAGACTTTCCTGAAGAGATCTGCAAACTCTGTATCTTTATTTATTCCTGCTTGTTTTTATTTGAGTTTTTATTGTAAAGCACTTTGTAACTGTGTTTTGAAAATAAAGTTTATTATATTATTAATATTCACTCTCTGTCCTGTCTCGCCACTTGATGTGTCCAACTCTGAAGCTTCAGATAAACTGTATTTTTACTGAAATCACATCAGGAACTCTTCATGTCCGGTATGAACAGTTTAATGTGAGTGTTGCTTTAAGACAGAAGACGCCTGAATCTGTCCTTTAAAGTTGAATCAGTTTCCTTCGCGCGCTTTAAAGGCCTTTATGATCACTAAGGAAAAGATCATTCAAGTGCTTTTACTGAACTTTGTGTCTATTTTTAATTACTGATGTGTTCTTCCAGCTTTGACTGCATTTAGACACAAACACTGAGTGTGTGTGTGTGTGTGTGTGTGTGTGTGTGTGTGTGTGTGTGTGTGTGTGTGTGTGTCCTCAGGACGGAGGGAGGACTGTGATCCCGTCCACGTCCGGCTCCACCGAGTGAACGCTGAAGTCTCCCAGATCCTAAAGGAAACAATTATCACCACGGTAACAAACCAGATTTAATGAATGAATGAATAATCAACAATGCAGTGATGAGTGACAGACACTGTGTGCATGTTTACGTCAGTGTTTATTTCTAGTTTTAACATTTTAACACTGAGATCTAGAAAACTCCATTTTGTTCTGATTTAATACTTGGTGCTGTCCTTCTGTTATTGTTCTCTTTTCGTCATTATTCTTTAGTTATTTATTGGTTTATTTCTTTATTGTACTTTCACTTAAGTCTGACGGGTTTGTGTATCCTTACTCTAGCGTTGTGGGGAACTGGAAACCTTTATTTATCATGTTATTTTTGGTGCCTCTTTGGCTGGTTGATTTAAAAAAAAAAAAAACTTAATTCAAATAGGAATAAATTCAAATCTGCAGTTTCATTGATTCACAAACGAATCACAGTTCAAAACACATTTCCAACCGTTCAAAATACCTTTCAGTCCATCTGAGAGTCAAGCAGGTTCAGAGTTTTTATTTTTCTGTGCACAGGAGCCTCACTTTGGTTCACATTCACACATTTGTGCCTTTTGTGTCGTATTTTTCTAATTTGAACAACTGTGTAAATGAAAGACGGCACTAATTTGCCGATAAAGGTACCGATGATGAGCGACCTGTGGACTGATAACAGACAGGAGGTGGACGTGATGTACCGATCAGTCTCGTTGCTTACCGGCGTGTTGTCGAGGACCTGCAGAACTGCCTGCCGCTGTCGAGGCTCCCGGGTCAGCAGGTAGAGGAAGCCCCCCCCTCCGGCCCCGGCCAGGCTCTGACCCAGGACCAGCGGCCTCAGGGCCTCCATCATGGCCCTCACCGAGGCCGGCTCACATCCAGGAGCCATCAGCTTCTTGTGCTGCCACGAGCGGTCCAGACACAGACCCAGTCTGGACAGAGAACCTGGGGAGGGACAGATTTAAAGGGTTTGGCAAAAGGGGAAATGCATTCTAGAAAACGCAGGACATGAATAACTGAAACAGAGTTCGAGTCAGTTTGACCGAAAAACGAAATAACTTCAAAATAACAGATCACAGACTGACCCAGGGTGGCGTTCTCCTTCAATCTGGGTGAGGTGTATTAATAATAATAATAAGTCTGATGATATAATATACAATAGTAACAGTCACACTTTCAATACATTAAGTACATTTTCCTGATTATACTTCTACTGCAGAAACATTTTACTTTTCAGTGTGAGTTAGTGCTTTTACTGCGGCGAAGGATCTGAATCCTTCCTCCGCCGCTGTCTAGTTGCAGCTGGTTCTTCTATACAAGCCGTGTTGCGGTGAACGGCCTCACCGTCTGAACAGGCTCTCGCACACTCCTCTGAGTTGGACACCAGCTGCTGGGCGTTCTGGACCATCGAGGGCAGGCGGCTGTACCAGCTACGAACCACATCCTACAGGCAAAACCGCCAACATCATCAGCGTCTTCACTATTATAACTGCAAACTGTTTTCATTCTGTCTGTTACCTATTTTAAACTAAACGAAAGCTAGTTTTCTTCTGACTGATATGTTTCCGTGAGGAAAATAAAAGACGGACGGACCGACCTGCAGCAGGTTGCGAGCCAGGCGAGTTTTCCCGGTGTACACCAGCAGGAGGTGCTGCTCCAGAGCAACCAGGAAGTCCTCTGGAGGACTGAGACGTTCCACTTCTACCTGCAGGGGCAGAGACGCTCTGGAACGACCCACCTTGACTCCGCCCACCAGACCTCCCACCTGATCCTGCCAGCCTCCACCTGGAAAAGAAGAAGAAGAAGCGGAGTCCAATCAGAGAGAGGCAGACCTGATCCTGTCCTACTGTCACGTGTGCCTCCAGAACAAAGATAACAACGCTCAACAAAAGAACTACCTGTGGTGAGAATCTGTTCCAGGTAGAGGACGCCGTGGATGAGGGAGTCTGTGTTGTAGGTTCGACCGGTACACCTGTAGACCGCGGCCAACAGCGCCCCTGCCAGGATACTGCTGGTACCTGCAGGACAAGAACAGATCCACCTGTGATCTCCCGACCACCTCCCAGTACAGCCAGATTCCACTTTAACTTCTCGTTGTTCCTTTTTCTCTTTTCACTGGGTTTATCTGTGAAATGACCGCTAGGATAATGAGATCTGGATCAGATTCAAACTTAGACAATGAGAGCCGGCTCTCTCGGCTCCCAAGCGGCTCTTCATTTAGTGCGACTTCTGCTGGTCGCTGTTAATTATTACTTATTTGTTGCAGGAAATAAATATGCAAGATTCTTCATCTGCAACACATTGAAATCGCAAAAGACAATATTAGTTGTCTCAAGTCAGTTGTGTTGCTGTCAGCCAGAAACAGGAATAACAGCGATGCAGAACCGGAGAAGCCGTCTTTTTTATTCCACACGTTCTTCTTCCTCGTCAAAACCCGGCGCCTACGTTACCCACAATGCAACTCTTCCTGGACCTCCGACAGTTGTGTGTGAGATTGTGCTGTGTTATGCTAGTAGCGGCTAATGCAGCCTGCAGCAGAGACGAGCGGTTCTTGTGGTAGATACTTCACGTTGGCTGGTTTCTCACCCAGTCCAGATCCGGTGGGCAGCACCGACCAGCTGTGGAGCTCCACCCCTCCTCCCCACCGCTGCATCAGCTGCTCCCCCAGAGGATGCTGGGAGGAGAGCGACACCAGGCCGCTGCACACACACACTGCCTTCAGCAGCGCTCCTGTAACACACACACACACACACATAAACATACAAAGAAACTCACAGTTCGTCCCATTTAACTCGTCAACACAGTTTGTCTCCCACCGGGTGCGTGAGGCTGACAGTAGTCCCTCAGGTCATCCAGGCTGTCGCACACTGTCTCCGTGGAAACCCCATCGTCCCGCCCGCCAGTGTAGCTGACCAGCAGGAGGCGGGCTCTCTGATGCGACGGGCCCTGGCACCGATCGGACGCTTCCGTCGACCCTCACTGCGACGTTGGTCACAGAGCCGCCGTGCTCAAGGCGATGGGCGGAGTGTCGCTCCAGCCGCCTGAAACACAAAGATGCTGCCGTTTTCAACAGGTGGGAAAGGTGTCGGGCGTCGTGGGTCGGTGGGAAGCTCGACAGTCACTTAAGATTTAACTGTAAATCAACAACAAGGAGTTAAAGTTATCAGTTATATCTGATTAGGAAAGTGCATTTTCCAACGTGTACAGCTGTTCCACACAGATTTGTAAAAGGGGAAATACAAAAATCTACTAAATATATTTTGGGTGGGACAGATTTCTACATTTGGGAAACACCGCCGTTTGCTCTGACACAGAAATGGTGTTTAAAGCTGTTAAGTTTTATTCTGGGCAGAACAGTAGATGCCGGGCTTTCCACAGATCTGGGTTTAGTGTTTAGTTAGTGTGTCGGCAGTAAGACAGAACACAGGTGCGTCAATGAGAGGGACCCAGGTGGGACGGTGAGGTCACAGGGAGCAGAGGTGAAGAAGGTGCAGGACTTTAAGTACTTAGGGTCAACGCTTCAGAGCGATGGAGACTGTGGAAAAGAGGTGAAGAGGCGAGTGCGAGCAGGTTGGAGCGGGTGGAGAAAAGCGTCAGGTGTGTTGTGTGATAAAAGAGTCTCAGCAGGAATGAAAGGAAAGGTGTTGGAGACGGCGGTTCTTGTGGTAGATACTTCACGTTGGCTGGTTTCTCACCCAGTCCAGATCCGGTGGGCAGCACCGACCAGCTGTGGAGCTCCACCCCTCCTCCCCACCGCTGCATCAGCTGCTCCCCCAGAGGATGCTGGGAGGAGAGCGACACCAGGCCGCTGCACACACACACTGCCTTCAGCAGCGCTCCTGTAACACACACACACACACACATAAACATACAAAGAAACTCACAGTTCGTCCCATTTAACTCGTCAACACAGTTTGTCTCCCACCGGGTGCGTGAGGCTGACAGTAGTCCCTCAGGTCATCCAGGCTGTCGCACACTGTCTCCGTGGAAACCCCATCGTCCCGCCCGCCAGTGTAGCTGACCAGCAGGAGGCGGGGCTCTCTGATGCGACGGGCCCTGGCACCGATCGGACGCTTCCCGTCGACCCTCACTGCGACGTTGGTCACAGAGCCGCCGTGCTCGAAGGCGATGGGCGGAGTGTCGCTCCAGCCGCCTGAAACACAAAGATGCTGCCGTTTTCAACAGGTGGGAAAGGTGTCGGGCGTTCGTGGGTCGGTGGGAAGCTCGACAGTCACTTAAGATTTAACTGTAAATCAACAACAAGGAGTTAAAGTTATCAGTTATATCTGATTAGGAAAGTGCATTTTCCAACGTGTACAGCTGTTCCACACAGATTTGTAAAAGGGGAAATACAAAAATCTACTAAATATATTTTGGGTGGGACAGATTTCTACATTTGGGAAACACCGCCGTTTGCTCTGACACAGAAATGGTGTTTAAAGCTGTTAAGTTTTATTCTGGGCAGAACAGTAGATGCCGGGCTTTCCACAGATCTGGGTTTAGTGTTTAGTTAGTGTGTCGGCAGTAAGACAGAACACAGGTGCGTCAATGAGAGGGACCCAGGTGGGACGGTGAGGTCACAGGGAGCAGAGGTGAAGAAGGTGCAGGACTTTAAGTACTTAGGGTCAACGCTTCAGAGCGATGGAGACTGTGGAAAAGAGGTGAAGAGGCGAAAAGTAGCAGGTTGGAGCGGGTGGAGAAAAGCGTCAGGTGTGTTGTGTGATAAAAGAGTCTCAGCAGGAATGAAAGGAAAGGTGTTGGAGACGGCGGCGAGACCAGCGATGTCGTACAGCTTAGAGACAGCGGCGCTGAAGGAAAGACGAGAGGCAGAGCTGGAGGCAGCAGAGCTGAAGATGCTGAGGTTCTCTTTGGGAGGGACGAGGACGGACAGGATCAGGGACGAGGACATCAGAGGGACGAGGACGGACGGGATCAGGGACGAGGACATCAGAGGGACGAGGACGGACGGGATCAGGAACGAGGACATCAGAGGGACAGCTCATGTTAGATGTGATGAGATAAAGTCAGAGAGGCCAGATCGAGGCGGTTTGGACGTGTTCAGAGGACAGACTGTGAATATATTGGTAGAAGGATGCTGAGGCTGGAGCTGCCAGGCAGGAGGTCTAGAGGAAGACCAGAGAGGAGGTTTATGGATGTAGTGAGAGAGGACATGAAGCTAACTGGTGTGAGTGAAGAGGACGCAGAGGACAGGGTTAGATGGAGGCACGTGATTCGCTGTGGCGACCCCTGAAAGGGAACAGCCGAGAGGAGAAGAAGAAGAAGAAGTCAGTAGCTGCCTCCAGCTGTTATTCTGCTTTTTCCTTCCTGAAACCTTCTCAGACGTAACAAAGTTAACGTTTGACCCGCTGCACTGAAAACAACGCTCACGTCATTTTCTTCAGTTGAAACATTGATTACTGACTCACAGTAACGCGAAGACGGACGCTGAAGTTACTTTCCTGACAAATAAGTTCAGAGATTTAGCCCGAGATGTCTATTCATGAAGCCGTACAACAGCGAATAAATTACATAGAGCTGCAACTGCCGAATATTTTCATTATCGATTAATCGTCTGAGAGAAATGTCCCGATATCGTACAGCACGAGGCGACGTCCTCAAAGTCTCGTTTTGTCCGACCAACAGTCCAAAAATATCCACTTTACTATGTAAGACCAAGAAAAGCGAACGATTAATCCATTTATTTATTTTTTTTAAAGTCGGTGATTAATTTTCTCTCGATCGACTAATTGATTAATCGTTGCAGCTCTAACATTACAAGCCGACGAGGCCAAAACTTTGTCCTGAAAAATGTAAATATTGTAATTTTCACTCACCTGCCAAGTCCAGTCTGGCCGGACACTCCACTTCCTGCCACTCCTCAAGGGGCGGGACCTCACCCCGGCCAATGGAGATGAACCTCTGCGACGACATCACAGCTTGTCGCAGGAGCACCTGGCCGGCGCCCTCGTAGTGCCGTGCCGCCCGAACCAGCAGGTCCGGCCTGTCGGGGGCGGTCGCAGGAAAAACAGATCATTATCCACCGACTTCCACGGAAACGGCGAACGAACCCTGCGGGCTGACGCTCACCTGCTGAGCCAGCGCTCTCTCTGCGTAGCCAGGGCGTGGACTCCGCCTCTCAGGTTACCCTCCTCTAACAGGAAGTAGGCGGAGCTCCAGGCCTCGTTAGCGGCCGGTCCGCTCCTCAGCCCTCCCCTCCCCCCCGCCATGCACACCAACACGTCAGCGATGCAGGAGAGGCAGCGAGCGGCCACGCCCAGCTCTGCGCCCGACTCCGCCCCCTGCCGCAGGCTTCCTGCTGCAACTGAAAAGAGACGAGAAACGGGAAGTTACACGGATAAACACGGAGTTACGTTCAGCAGTGGCATTTAACACCGTCCAGAGGTTTAAGCCCTTTAAGCACTCGTGCTGAATTAAAAGCAGAGATTGATCCGCTGATCTTTGATCGATCCGGTTCATGTGAACGGATTATTTTTACCTGTCAAACGTCTGACAGGTAACCTGTTTGTCTCTGATAAAATCCTTACTTTTGTTTTTGTTTTGTGACCAAGATACACGCTGAGCCAAACATTTTACAGTGTAAAAATCAATCAATCAAACAACGATTCCAATATATCTGCGATAAGCTAATAGCGGCCGGCCAATACGTAAGTCAACATCTAATTAAATTAAATTAAATTAAATTAAAAAAGCCCCGCTAACAGACTTTTTAAAGAAAAGAAAGAAGAAGAGGATTGTAGTTATAATTATTGCAGAATCAGCAGTCGAAGCTTTTTTTAATGTTAGCACGGCGTTTTATTTCCAACATCTGTTTTATTATTATTGTTGTTTTTATCTTTTATTGTTGTTGGCTATTTTATTCTATTTTCACTCCATACTTTGATTTGTCTGATTGTATTTGCTTCGCTGCCTCCTGAGAGGTTCGGATCCTGGTTCAACCAGGTGAAGAAACTTTGTTGTTTAATAAAGTTTGACTCACTGCTGTCGAGGGTTGCCAGCAGCGCCCCCTGCTGGCCTCCCAGCACCGCGGCCCTGAAGCAAGGCAGCAGGCAGACGTCCGTGCGGCTCCTCAGGGCATCCGTCGCTCTCCTCCTTCCTGCCAGGAACAGTAACTCCTCCCTCCACTGCAGCTCCACCTCCTGGTGGGTGAGTGACATCACCTCCTTCAGAGAAAGCCGCCACGCCTCCCTCCACCTGCGCAGACAGCCGCCCCCCCCCAGCAGCCAGCCGACACCTCCCTCCAGACCCACAGCGCCTCCTCTGGGGTGGAGGACTGGGAAGAGACGAGCCTCCAGGAGGGAGCGCTGTTCTCCTCTGACCCACAACTCCTCAGGCCTGAGGGGAGGGGGGAGGAGGAGGAGGAGAGAGAGAGAGAGAGGAGAGAGAGGGGAGGGGAGGAGGGGAGGAGAGAGAGAGGAGAGAGAGAGAGAGAGAGGAGAGAGAGAGAGGAGAGAGAGGGGAGGAGGAGGAGAGGAGGAGAGGAGGAGAGGGGAGAGGAGAGAGGAGAGAGAGAGAGAGAGAGGAGGAGGAGAGGAGAGAGAGAGAGAGAGGAGGAGGAGAGGAGGAGAGGGGAGGAGGAGGAGAGAGAGAGAGAGGAGAGAGGAGAGAGAGGAGAGAGAGGAGGAAGGGAGGAGGAGGAGGAGGAAAACAAGTTCAGAGAGGAAGTGATGAGATGTAAGGTCAAAGATCTGGTGGTGAACAGAGTCGTACTGGATTCCTGTTCTGCTGTAGAAGAGACTCCATCTCTGGTTGAGGAAGGAGGCGTTGCTGTCATCAGAGGAGACCTGAGGAGGAGGAGGAGGAGGAGGAGGAGGCAGGAGGAGGGAGGAGGAGGAGGAGGAGGAGGAGGAGGAGGAGGAGGAGGAGGGTCAGAGAGGAGGAGGAGGAGGAGGAGGAGGAGGAGGAGGAGGAGGAGGGGGGGGAGAGGAGGAGGAGGAGGAGGAGGGGAGGAGGAGGAGGAGGAGGAGGAGGAGGAGGAGGGGGGGAGGAGAGGAGGGAGGAGGAGAGAGGAGGAGGAGGAGGAGAGGAGGAGGAGAGGAGGAGGGGAGGAGGAGAGGAGGAGGGGGAGGGAGGAGAGGAGGAGGAGGAGGAGCAGGAGGGAGGAGGAGGAGGAGCAGGAGGGAGCAGGAGGAGCAGGAGGGAGCGCTGTTCTCCTCTGACCCACAACTCCTCAGGCCTGAGGGGAGGGGAGGAGGAGGAGGAGCAGGAGGAGCAGGAGGAGGAGGAGGAGCAGGAGGAGGAGCAGGAGGGAGGAGGAGGAGGAGGAGGAGGAGGAGGAGGAGGAGGAGGGGGTCAGAGAGGAGGAGGAGGAGGAGGAGGAGGAGGAGGGAGGAGGAGGAGGGGGTCAGAGAGGAGGAGGAGGAGGAGCAGGAGGAGGAGCAGGAGGGAGGAGGAGGAGGAGGAGGAGGAGGAGGAGGAGGAGCAGGAGGGGGGAGAGGAGGAGGAGCAGGAGGAGGAGGAGGAGAGGAGGAGCAGGAGGAGGAGGAGGAGGGGAGGTCAGAGAGGATCACGTCTTCATGTTTCAGCTCTCTGGTTTCTCTGCTGGTGAACGCAGACATTCACTTTTGTTTTTAACAGCAGTCTGTTTTCTTTTGTGTTGCCCGGTTTTATTTACTCCGTCTGTCTCTCGCCTCTCGTCTCTCGCGTTACCTTCACTTCTTTTTGTGAAACTTTGTAACTTCAGCTTTGAAAAGTGATATTTAAATATTTGCTTACAGCCTCTAACGAAAGCAGTGAAATAAAACTAAAGTTCATTAAAAGTCAGACGAGTTAAATATTAAAGTTCATTCTTGACCTCAGGGGCTGATGAAACAAATCAACTCAAGGTTCACTTACTCTGTTGTTTCAGGGCTTTCAACAGCTCGGTCTTCCTCAGCGGACCGTGCGATGTGTTTGAAAGCTCCGGAAAAATCTTTGCAGCGCCTCTTGAGTTAAGAATAATTGTAAGTATTTTGTGTTTTTTACCTCCAGGCCGTCCTGCGCTCCCATCACTGTGTAGACGGTCAGCTTCAGTTCCCCCAGCTCAACTCGATGTCCCTGGATGATGATGTCATCGGCCAGCTCCAGCTGCCTGATGCTCTGTGATGTCGACGACTCGAGACCCGACAGTAAACAACCCGTCGGCACTTCCAGAGGACCCTGGGGAAGAGGTCAAAGGTCGTGACGGGGCCGAAGTAAGGCCTTAAAGCTGCGTTCACTGACCGACTGACGGTAGTAAACTCCTGACCTGTAGGTGGCAGTGTTGCACCACCGCGCCGGTCGCCACGGCAACGTCACCCTCCAGAACGCTGTTGATAAGTCGACCTCCTTCACTCACCCCGCCCTCTCTCTGAGGGGAAACAGGAAGTGAGGTGGCGTCAGTGAGACCGCGGCGAGACATTTTACCGGAGGAGATGCCGAGGAACAGGAAGTGTCACCTGGACGTGAGACAGAGCGTTTCCGTCTGTCCAATCACGGGTCAGCCGCTCCACATGCTGCTTTCCAGACAGAGTCAGGTAGTCGTAGCGACCGCTGGGGACGTACACTGCGAGGCCGAGAGCACAGGTGAGGGTCAGGACGGGACGGGGACGTGGACGGGGAAGCAGAGCTGCGAGAAGGACTCGTAAAAGCAGTAAAACCACAGAGCAGAAATCCTCCGACACCAGCAAAAGTCTTCATCTTACTCAAGTACAAAAGTATCAGCATCAAAATATACGATGAATAAGTGCTCATCATGCAGTGTAATATTTCTTATATTATTGGATTATTGACGCATTAATGTGTTCATCACTTTGGCGTTGCAGCGTTTTTATGACTTTATATCCTGCTGGGTTCAACCTGTAATCATACATCATATTTTATTTGTCGATTGTATTTTGTATTAATAATCTGGAACTGGTAACTAAAGTTATCAAATAAATGTAGTGAAGTAAAAAGCACAGCATTTGGAGTCGAGGCAGAAAGAGGCAGAAATATTCATGACAGACGAGGAGATTTTAAAAAGGTAACTGAACTTTTTTTGTGGACAAAATCATATCAGACAAAAGTTATTATTAATTATTATTAAGTTGAGTATTTTTATGTTTTAAAACATGCCGTCCGTCTCATTCATCAAATCGTCTAAAAGTAGACGTTTTCTACCGAGACGTTATTTCACCTCGCTCCCGACGGCATACCTTTAATATAACGTCGGACAGCGGGATGACTTGAGCGTGCAGGAACGAGCCGCCGGCGGTACGGAGGAAAGTGTAAGACTTTTCCTGCTGCTCAGCACGGGACAGCAAAGTTATATCAGCTGGTCGCGTTTTCTTTACTAAAGTGCGATTTTCACGCACGCGTTGAGCTGCATAAACCGGCAGCTCGGGCGTGAAATCCTCCGGCTTCGATCGATCGTTAATGCGAACAACGTGTTGAAAAAGCTCAGTTTCAATCGGGAAGAATTAGGTAAAGTTTTACCCTCGGGTTAAAGAAGAGGTTTTATCATCCTTCAAAAGCTGCGCAGCATAAAGACATTATCAGTAACTTGTACGTTATTAAGTGAAAATCCTGATGAAGGTGTGAGGACCAAACCGTGTGCACGTTAAAAATGGCAGAACTTGGCGAATGAAGAAAAGGTGGACTGACCACAAACAACCCGTAATGTCACTGCTAACAGAACCACCAGCGTCCACAAGGGGGCGGTGTGTCGGGACAGCGTCAGAAACGAGCAACATGCAAGAGAACAGAGAGACGGGGGACGGGGGGGCAGAGACACCCACCCAGCCTGAGTGGAGTTCCTCTCAGGATCCTCCACAGCTCCGTCCTGCCGCTCCTCACCGTCGCCCCCTGTGGTCCAACAGCAGCGCTGCAGCCGGCTCGCTCCTCGCTCACAAACTGATCCTGAGTCAGATCTGAGCAGAGACACTTCAACACGTCCAGGAACAGAGAGATCTGAGGAGCGACGACGAAGAAGAAGAAGAAGAAGAAGAAGAGATGAAATAAGAAGACAGCATTGTTTCAGATCAGCTGTCCAACGTGAAATTACCAAAAGTGACATCTGGATGATTAAAAAACCCAAATATGTATATTTATTTATTTATTTTTAATATATTGATATACAGTATTTCTTCTTGTATGTCGCCGTAATCGTGTTGTGGGATCTTTTTAAAGTAACATGAATCATGATACACGTTCAAAAATATCAATTCAAATTCAAAAAATATCAAAGTATGCTTCTGGTGTGAAGAACTCTCGAATTGTAGTAAATGAGCTAAAACATGCAACATTATTAGATTATTAATACTGAAGCATCAACGTTAGAGCAGCATTTTACTGTTGTAGCTGCTCTGGAGCTAGTTTAACTACTTTAAACACAGTTAGCTAGTTTAACTACTTTATACACAGTTAGCTAGTTTAACTACTTTATACACAGTTAGCTAGTTTAACTACTTTATATACAGTTAGCTAGTTTAACTACTTTATATACAGTTAGCTAGTTTAACTACTTTATATACAGTTAGCTAGTTTTAACTGCTTTATATACAGTTAGCTAGTTTAACTGCTTTATATACAGTTAGCTAGTTTTAACTGCTTTATATACAGTTAGCTGGATTTAACAACTTTATATACAGTTAGCTAGTTTTAACTGCTTTATATACAGTTAGCTGGATTTAACAACTTTATATACAGTTAGCTAGTTTTAACTGCTTTATATACAGTTAGCTGGATTTAACAACTTTATATACAGTTAGCTAGTTTTAACTAGTTTATATACAGTTAGCTAGTTTAACTGCTTTATATACAGTTAGCTAGTTTAACTGCTTTATACACAGTTAGCTAGTTTTAACTACTTTATATACAGTTAGCTAGTTTAACAACTTTATATACAGTTAGCTAGTTTTAACCGCTTTATACACAGTTAGCTAGTTTTAACTACTTTATACAGTTAGCTAGTTTTAACCGCTTTATATACAGTTAGCTAGTTTTAACCGCTTTATACACAGTTAGCTAGTTTTAACTACTTTATACAGTTAGCTAGTTTTAACCGCTTTATATACAGTTAGCTAGTTTTAACCGCTTTATACACAGTTAGCTAGTTTTAACCGCTTTATACACAGTTAGCTAGTTTTAACTGCTTTATATACAGTTAGCTAGTTTAACTACTTTATATACAGTTAGCTAGTTTTAACTAGTTTATATACAGTTAGCTGGATTTAACAACTTTATATACAGTTAGCTAGTTTTAACTAGTTTATATACAGTTAGCTAGTTTAACTGCTTTATACACAGTTAGCTAGATTAACTGCTTTATACACAGTTAGCTAGTTTTAACTACTTTATATACAGTTAGCTAGTTTAACAACTTTATATACAGTTAGCTAGTTTTAACCGCTTTATACACAGTTAGCTAGTTTTAACTACTTTATACAGTTAGCTAGTTTTAACTGCTTTATATACAGTTAGCTAGTTTTAACTGCTTTATATACAGTTAGCTGGTTTTAACTAGTTTATATACAGTTAGCTAGTTTTAACTGCTTTATACACAGTTAGCTAGTTTTAACTACTTTATACACAGTTAGCTAGTTTTAACTGCTTTATATACAGTTAGCTAGTTTTAACCGCTTTATACACAGTTAGCTAGTTTTAACCGCTTTATACACAGTTAGCTAGTTTTAACTGCTTTATATACAGTTAGCTAGTTTTAACTGCTTTATATACAGTTAGCTAGTTTTAACTACTTTATACACAGTTAGCTAGTTTTAACCGCTTTATATACAGTTAGCTAGTTTTAACTGCTTTATACACAGTTAGCTGGTTTTAACCGCTTTATACACAGTTAGCTAGTTTTAACCGCTTTATATACAGTTAAATACGGCTCTTTGTTTCTACATGATCAGAAAGAAAGAGGGGCAGGTACCTGGAGGGGCGGAGCTCCAGAGTCCAGGCCCAGGTAGGTGCAGCCGTCCAGGGGAGGAGTGACGTGAGTCTGCAGTAACTTCTCTGATACAGACCTGCTGAAGAAGACTGGACCTGACACCTGCACGCAGACAGATTATCAGGTCTGGAGTTGATAATATAGAGTATGAACATTTATTAAATATCAACTCAGCTTAAACATGAAATATAAAATATGAATTCTTCAGGAATTTTAACAAAGTTTTGGTTATTAGACTTTTTTTGTACCTTCTATATTATCCCTATTTCAGAGGCCTTTCCTCCAAAACAAGAGTAAAATCCTAAATCCTGCAGGCTGTTGGGCCTGCTTTGATGGCATTCAGCCCTGCAGATGGCTTCACATTAATGTGAGAGGTTCTGACAGCTCGAGATGAACAGAATTTCGTTGGAGCTGCTATAATAAGTGATACGTCTTTCCAGAAACAACGCTCACAGATGACTCAGATTGTGATTTGGGGTGAACTGACACATCATTCAGCAAGACTCTTCAGTATCTGCCTTTACTGGTCGAACAGGAAGTCAAAAGGTGCGTTTGATTTTACGACTCAGGAAAGAAAGTAGGACGCACCAGTGGCACTTTCCCATCAGGCATCACAGCTTGTTGAATTTGCTCCTTCGTTCCCCTGTAGATGATGTCCCTGACCTGACCCTGGGGGACAAAACAAACGCACCTTCAGTCCCACTCAAGACGTTACACTGCAATGAAGACGAGGATAAGAATAAAAAGACAACAGTTTAAATAAAGTGCGCACCTGTTGGTCGGACAGGTAGACTCCGTGATTGGCTGCGAAGAAGACGTCGCCTGGCAACGCCAAAACCCGAACTCCAGAGAAACCGTCCCAGGACAAAACTAACACACACAGATTTCAGCAGAAAGTTATGAACACTAATCAATGATTTAAAACACAGTTTAAATTATAACGTGGTCACGGCAAATACCCAGTCTGATTGGTTTGAAGGTGTGTCGCAGTACAAAGTGAAGCTTCACCAAAACAGGAATAAACGGCAATATTTACATTTTGACTGCAGGTGAACTGCCACGTTCAGTGACAGCTGATCACTCACCGAAGCCAGGGGGGACGGTGAGGATCGTGTCGGTGCTGCAGACCCAGACGCCGGGAGGAGAGCCAGGACAAACCTGAGCCAGTGAGAGAAAACCAACTGTTTGTTTAATGGACGTCCACAAAAAAACCCCCACAAGGCTCGACAAGGCGGCGGGCCAATCACACGCCGCAATAAATCCAAGAACGCTCGCGGTGATTGGCAGGTGTCGTTTGCCCCGAGACGTTTGATGCTACTTTAAAAGGTACCGAGGAGGGGGAACCATCCAGCACAACACACACACTCAGCGGCCACTTGATCAGGTCCGCCTCTCTAACGCTGCAGGACCCCCTCCGAGCCCAGGACAGCCCCCGTTCTTGGTGCGAGGGATTCAACCAGCAGCTGGAAGCTCGGAGCTTCTGCTCCACGCTGGCGTGAAGCCTCACAGCCGCTGCAGTCGTGCTGCGGATCTGCCTCCACGTCCCAGAGGAGCTCCGACGGGCGGAGATCTGGTGGCCGGAGGCCGCTGGAGCCGGAGGCAGCAGGAAGCAGCATGGCGCTCACCTCGCCCCCGAGCGGTCTGCCCCAGAGGTCTGTCGCATGAACTTCAGAGCTGCTATTCCAAAGAACCAACAATCGGTGCCTGAGCTTTTAATCTGAATATGAGAAAACGGCTTCCTTTAGGTCCTTCATGGTCACACTCTGCTGTGCAAATATCGAAGCTTGTGTGCAAACCGATTCAGACCGTTTATGCTTTCTAACGAAGCTCTTATAAAGCCTTTGATTTCCACCACGGTGGTTTCAGGAGGATTCACTGGAACTGGTCTAATAAAGACAGTTTGTTCCACACAGTGTTGTTTTCATAGCTTCACTTTAAACTCTCCATTAGCAGCAGTTTGTCCATTACGTACATTTATTCTGCATGTTTTCACTGTTTTATGATGTTTGTGGTGTGAGAAATGATCAGACCTGGTTGCTGAGGCAGTCCAGCAGCAGGTCCAGACAGCAGACCGGAGCCTGGACCCTCAGGTCGGGGTTCTCCCGGGGCAGCCAGCAGAACGCTCGGCTGCAGGAGCTCCAGGGGAAATCACGACCCTGCAGGAGGAACAAACTGCTGCACGGACTGAAGGAGACAGAACAACATGTGCTGCTGCCGCTGGACTCACTGTGTGGAGGATGAGGATGTGAGCTTCATCCAGGACGTCAGCTGTCACCACCTGAGCAAAGGTAAGACAAAGGTAGTTCAAGAGTTAACCTCTGAAGAACTTTTAAAACTCAGCCACTGTAAAACATGTACAACAAGTGTTTTAATAACCGATGAATCGCTTCGGGTTTTATACTGTTGGACATCTGAAGACGTCCCCTGTGGACGGCGGGACATCGTGACGGGCGGTTTGAACTATCAATAATTAGAATAGGCAGATCGATCGATAATGAAACTAATCTGTAGCTGCAGTCGGAGCTGTGGGAACTCACGGTGTGTCCGGCTCTGTTGCTCAGGTGTTCAGCTGCGACCAGCAGAGCGTTCAGCGTCGCCCCCCCGCTGCCCAGCGGCTCCTGGCGGTCCTGCACTGTCAAAACCAACGCACCCTGAGGGATAGAGCCACGCTGCTGCCGCAACTCCAGCTCTGACACACACACACACACACACACACACACTGTGAGACGTGCGTCTGTATAACATTTCTGTAATGTCCCCATAAGGCTGGTGATATCTCTGTTCAGAAGCCTCATGGGGACGTCCTCCTGACCTCCAGATCTGCTGAATGCTGCAACGAATAATTCATAGCTGGACACATAAAACCACACGAAGAGTTCGTTCACAGCTAAAAGTTGTTTCTACAGGCAGGAAATATTGAAAATACTGTTTATGTACATGAAAGAAAACAGCACTTTGGAGCGCTGAGCGCGTCCTTTAAACGTACAAAAGTATCAGCTAAAAAATAAAGTACCAAAAGTAAAAGGACTCATTATGCAGAACGGCGCACTTCAGAATAATACTTATTATATTATTGGATTATGACTGTTGGCGCATTAATATGTGAGCGTCACTAATGTTGGAGCAGGTAAAGGTGGAGCGGATTTGATCCACTTTACTGCTGGTAGTTCATCTATAATAACGCATCATCATTTATTAGATGATTGTTGTTAAATATTAGTTATATTTTGTATAAAAAGTAACTAAAGCTGTCAGACAAAATGTTCTACTGTAGAAGTGTGAAGCTGCATAAAATGGAAATACTCGAGTAAAGTACCTCAAATTGTACCTGAGTACACTACAGTACTGCAGAAAAAGGTACTTTCCACTGTTTGTTTTTAACTTTTAGATGAAATAAATATTTGAGACATATTTTACACAATAAATTTGATTAAATAATAATGATTAAAACTACATTTAAAGTATTCACTCTCTCCAAAACGGAAGTTGCGTTTGGTTACTTGCTGTCAAAAGAGGACATTTTAAAACAAACGCGCTCCTTCGTGTCCATCAGCGCCCCCCTCAGGTCGGGCGGGGTAACTGCACAGGTACGGACCGGAAGCTCAAAGATCGTAGAAAGCGCGGATGACCGTCACCTCTCTGGAAGGCGTAGACGCTGTCTTTGTGTTGGCAGGTCAGGACGACCACCGTCCACCCGAGCCCGGACATCTTCCGACGGATCACAGCCGATTAGCATGAGCTAGCACCAGCTAGCACCGAGCCTGTTTCACGGTTACCGACGGCGTGGATCACTCCTGGCGGCAGGGCGGCGTTAGCCGAGCAGCATACCGGGGAAAAGTGAACCTAACGGACGAAGCTGAAGAGTTCAGAGGCTAAAGTCAGACGAGGTTAAACTGTTTTCTGACCGTTTGCTCGCGCCATTCGCTTAATTTTGGCCGCGCGGGTTTCCGTCGGCTCCAAACCGTCGCGTTTGATTTTAACCTCTGGACCTCTCGGCGATGCGGTTAGCTAACAGTTAGCAGGTGAAGGCTAATAAACAACGCTGCTAGGCGGTAGCTTCGTGAAGGTTAAATATTAAACATAGTTTTAGCTGCTGCTTAATGAAGCGCTGCTGCTGTAATAAATTCATCGATCAGCGGTGATCGATCAGGTTCCCATCCGCGACACGGGGTACGATTCATTCCTGTACCGGGACGTCCTGGCAGGGCGGAGCCTGGGGCTTGAGATCGATTAAATCGATTGTTTATTCCCTTCTGATGTTCCTCAGAGGCGGAAGAAGAAGTAAAAATACTGAAGTATCAGCAGCTAAATATACTCAAAGTACCAAAAGTAGAAGTACTCATCATGCAGAACAATATATACACATTATAGTTATTGATGCATTGATCGCTTTCATGCTGCAGCTGGTGAAGGTGGAGCTACTGTTAATGACTTTATATTCTGCGGGGTAGTTTGAGTTTCCCCCCCCAGGATCAATAGTTTTGTTAACCTGTAATAATACCTCATTATGTAACTCCGGATTATATTTTGTATGATTAAGCTGAACCTGCAAACTAACTAAATGTTCTGTTCGAGACACTTGGAAAGTTTTATTTGCCAAATAAAAATAAAAATCACAAAACGTCTCAGGTTTTAGTCTGTAGAAAACACGACAGCAGTTTCAGTTTCCTGTTCGGATGAAGAGAAACAAACTTTAATAGGAGAAATCTCAGTAAACTAAACAAATGCAGCTTTCTGAAAACCTCTCAGGGTCAAGTACTGTATTTCAAGTTGAGTCTGAATCCTGCAAACTCAATGTTTGAGGATTTAAACGCTCACGGTGCAGACTTGATGGCAGCGGTGAGAGTCAACGGGCCTGCAGACTGAGTCCAACACCAGCCTGTAAACACGCCGCTACCGGGAAACGAACCCGCGACTGTTAAATCCTCCCATCATTAAACAAACAAACCAAAGCAAGGAGCTTTCACAGCAACACGTCACAGACCAAACTCTGCAGGTTAAAAACATAAAAAGAGTTTAATGAACTATACAAATTGAATTCAGCAGAAATTATATACAGATTTACAGATTCAAACGCCGCTAAGCAGGTGTGGAGGCAGACCGAGCCAGTCTTCCTCAGTCCTCCTCCTCCTCCTCCTCCTCGGCAGGCAGCGGGACCGACAGCCAGTCTTCCTCAGTCCTCCTCCTCCTCCTCGGCAGGCAGCGGGACCGACAGCCAGTCTTCCTCAGTCCTCCTCCTCCTCGGCAGGCAGCGGTCTGGACCTGCAGACGGAAACAAAGATGGCTTCACAACAAGATACAAAAGAAACTCGCATGTAGAAATCAGCACAGCTAGTCAGGATTAGTCTCTGCAGCAGAAACACGTCAGCCCGTTAACTTTTAATGCAACTTTACACGGAAACATGAACAACAGGCCGAGATCAGCGTTTGTTCAGAGACAGATGTACCTGACACGCGCTCCACTGTCCTCTACTAAACAAAACTAGATAACACTACACCTGTGATCCAGTTCAGGAAGCTTCTGATTAAAGAGGCAAGTCTGACAGCACGTTTGGTCCCAGTTCTCAGCGCTTAAAGGTCAAGACTGAGCCGTAAACACACAGCTGACTCTGCAGGAGACGGGTCCTGCAGACGGCCTCGTGTCACCGATCACCTGGGTCTACCTGAACCAGTACATGACCTGAACCGTTTCACCGGCTCGTCGAGCCGTCTTCATAACACAGAACCGTAGCGGCACTGAGAACCAGCGAGCTGCAGAACCGGTCCACTGAGACCCGTGGACATCGTTTCTGGACAGACACGTCGCTGTTGGGTTTCCCCCCCAAATGTAATTCTTACGAGCTTTAAGCGCCACGAGCTCGTCTCAGAAGCTGAATCTCACACAGTGATCCGAGGAGTCTGCAGACCTTCACCCCCGTCTGTCCACAAACGGACCAGCGTCGGCATTTTACAGCCCGAACCATTCACCGAGAGAATAATCGACCGATTAAAAATCGATAATAAAGGTAGTCGTTAGTTGCAGCCGCGGACGCGTCTGCCTGGATCAACCTGTCAGAAGAGTGCAGCTGAAAACCTGAATCCAGAGTGTCTTCTTTAAGCCTGAAGAGAGAACTCGCACCTGACTAACAGGACCAGACGCTGAGGCCCAGACCTGCAGACTGAAGCCCAGAAAGGACTCTAATGATGAGGCCTAACGCAGCAGGCGAACATACTTCCTGCTGGCCTTCGACATCCCGCTGCCTCCGGCCTCTTCATCATCCTCAGCCTCCCGGGGCCTCTGGTTCTCCTTCTCGGGCTTTCTCGGGGGACCACCGAAGAAGTCTCCGATGCCCTTCTGCCAGGTCGGCGTGGGACGGGGACACACCGGGTTACCACCGGCGTATTTGCCCTTTGCTGCGAAACAAGACACCGTAACGTCAGTAGCGACTCCATCACGTCATGCACTGCGTACAAACCGAGGGAGGTGGTGTGTCAGGTAAGGTAGCGGCTGCAGAGACTGACCAGGTGTGGACACCTGGCTGCTGGACGACGAGGAGGAGGAGGAGTTGGCCGAACTGGAGCCCAGAGACTTCCGGGGTGCGGCAGCTGCAACAGCTGCAAACAAAACACAGTCAGACACGCCGATGATGGATGTGTAATAAAACTTCAGAGACTAAACTGGATCTAGTGCAGCCATGTCACAACTGAGAAACAAGCATTGAACCAGTAAGATGCCGCTTTATTGCACCCTGTGGGGCAACCGGGTTGTAAAAGAAAAGCAGTTTGGAGTTAACGTTACAAAAAGCAAACAGTGAGTTAAATAAGCTTTTGAGAAAGCTTGTTTATATTTTTTTAAAGAAGCTAAAGTGTGCACCGGTGTCTGCATGTATGGACTGTCGCAATAGATATTTAAAATGGCTTTTACACTCAACGATACCTGAGCAAAGTTTTAAAAGTTCCGTTTTTATTAGTTAGAGTTCTGAACGCCAGATCAACTGTGTGACGAATTTACCAGAAGACCCCGTGGGTTAGGAAAATATTGTCCGTTATGTCCTTTCACACATGTGCCTTCGATGATGAGTAAACACGCTTTAAATTATGTAACTTTTTAAAGGGGTTTGGTGCGACGTCCGCACAAAGCCCCACTGCGGCGCTCAAAACTGGCGCCAGTTTGTAGAGAGCAAGACACTAACTTGTGGAAAAGAGTGAGTAAAATGTCATCTCGCCAGCGGATCAGAATACTAGAGACAGAACTACGTTTTTTTTGATGACAGCAGGGACTTTAAACAGTCTTTTAAATAATGGCTTCGGCTGTTCAGGAGGAACCATGAACGCAGCCTCCGAGTTGGCGGGAGGCTGCTGTCGGGAGACTTTGTCCGGGATGTAACCGACTGACACGCGCCTACAGTCCGGACATGCTAACATTTAGGTTATTAAAGAAGTCTGTATCATTTACGTCAGAGGATTGTCCGGGGAAAACAATTATGTCACTCTTTGTTTGGCTAATGAGTGCTCGCCTGGCCGCCAGACTACGTGAGGAAAAACAGGTACACTCGCGCACAAATTAGCTATTTGATGCTGAATTTGTAATAAATGTCTGCAGCGTGTTACTATACCTTTCCTGTACGATCCGGGGACGCTGTCGGCTTTAGTCCTCACCATATTGGCAGCGAGCTGTAAAGTCAAATGATGTTTCAACACCAGCTACACTGACCAAAGTGAACGAAGCCAAATGTCCCGCCTTGGTTTAAAAAGAACAGCGGATGGGGCGGGAGATTTCTTCTTCTGCTGCCTCTTTTCTGGCAGATTAGACGCGGCGATGACGCGACGCCGCCCTCTTCAGGCGGGTCGGTGTAACTGCAGCTGCACCACAGTCTGCAGGACAGTGTCCATCCGCTGTTTAAAGTTTAGGTCCAGCTTCTCGGTTTTCTTCTTGTCTTCCATGTTGAGTAGAGAAACTTTCTGATTTAAAGTTCAGAAAGATTCAGCTCCTCCTCCTGGCCTTCGCATCTTCTGCAGACCAACAGAACAATGTTCTACATTTATCTACATTTTCCACCAGGGTGATGTTTGAATCAGAGCCGCCCGCTTGATTTCATTCACGGTGAATAACCGAAGGATGGTGGCGTTTCTCCTCCTCTGCTGCCTCCTGCCAGCTCACATGTGGGATTCATTGTCTTATTGCTGCACGAGTCTGAACGCTGCCCACTCATAAAGCACCCTGATTTATATTATTACTATATATATAATATCATTTCTGCTGAGGAATGGATCACTGCATACCAGTGTCCTGTGGTTGCAGAGGCCGCTGATAACCGTCCGTATGATCCGGATCACTCACAGTCTGCACAGCATGATGGTGTAAGATTAAAGCTTTAATGAGGAAGGAGTACAGCTGACATGTAAATTAGTTTTGCCAAAGACGCTGATTTGTCAAAACTGGACTACTGTGTTTGAATTTTCTTTTTCAAAGAATTACCGGCTTTTAAGAAACGCTTAAAACCTCGAATATTTACCAACATGTGTATCTGAATCCCTGATAGATCTGTAAGTGTTTTGGTTTTTATATTGCAGTATTAGTATATTATAAATGTATAATTATTGAGCAGCTTAGTTAACACTGCTTCAGCTCCTGGTCACTTTAATGACTATAAAGCCACTAACAGTTTTAATTCAAGTTAATGTTACAGCTCAGTATTTGTGCTGCTTTTATTATCTAATGCAGATTTACTTAAAACACGCAGTAAATAAAATACTAAATATTATATTTACTTGTAAAACAAAGTTCTGCTGTGGAATAAAGTTTCGCCTTTTTGTCCCTCCCGGTCCTCCGTAGTGGCGGTTTATTGGCGGCTCACAAAACAAAACAGCTCTAACAACTTGTCAGTTATTAATTTACCTTTCAGGGTATGTATGACACGTTTCACAGAAAAAGCCTTAAACATTTGAGTCGTTTCGACAAGTTGCCGCTTGTTTCGTGTTGTTTAAAATGTTTTTATGGCTGTTTGGTAACTTTTAAACCCGCTACGGCTAATTTAGTCTTCTGCCGTAGCTAGTGCTAACAGCTAGCGCTAGCTAACTGTTAGCTCGCGTTAACTAACTTCGTCTGCTTTTGGTTAGCTTACTTGCTAACTGCCAGTTACCTCATTAAACTCGCATCGGCTCACCGAGTGCTGGTTTTTAGTGAAACGTGAACAAGTGAGCTGGTTGTTGGTATTTTCAAAGCTTATTGCGCACAAACACAGTTTAGCTTTTACTTCACAGAAAACAGCTGAGTGTCAGCTGTTAGCTAACTGCAGCTGATCCACCGCTGCCACTTAACTTATTATTACTATTATTATAGCTATTATTTGTCCCCGATCGGCAGTTTAACTTAGTCAGTGCGGACAAAGTAAAGCCCGAAACCTTTGAAAGTGTCACCTGTTGCTCTCATCTGAGCGGAGAAGATGGATCTTCAGTATAAAAAGCTCCTGTAAGCAGAAAAAGAGAGAAATTGTTGGGTTTCCCAGTGATGATCCATCGCTGCTTCACAAAGACTCACACAGCAAAGAGTTCCCTGCTGCTCACCGACCGGCCTTCCACTAACTCTTCTTAATTAAACTCCTTAGATTTATTGGGCATTTTCTTGGTTTTATAACTTTGACATTGTGGGTTGAACACCTGTCCGCCCAGGTGTTTCTGTCCTATCTTCTGTCTCTTCTGCGAGTTTGTAGCTTCTGCTTTGAAGTACAGTTGCTCGCTCGTTTACTGTACTTGTCTTCTTTGTGTTTCTAAAACCGGAAATGGGCTCCTGTCTAAAAGTGTCTTTAACCACACAAGATCATCGTTCATTGTGTTGATCATTTTTACAATTAATCGACCGGTCGTTGAGTCTTTTTAAAATGTCAGAAAGCTGTGAAATAT
The DNA here is from genome assembly GCA_027580175.1 of Siniperca scherzeri. Lineage (NCBI taxonomy): Eukaryota > Metazoa > Chordata > Actinopteri > Centrarchiformes > Sinipercidae > Siniperca > Siniperca scherzeri. Next base: position 34,042,698 of record CM050844.1, on the reverse strand, counting down.
AATAATAGTGTGACGTCTTGAAGCCGCAGCAGCAGAGAAAAGCAGAACATATTCACGTTTGAGAAACGGCAAATGTAATGAACTAATCGATTATTGATTTGAGTTCTACACAAGATTGCTGCACATTACATTGACGTGTGTGTGTGTGTGTGTGTGTTTGTCTCCAGGCGTTGCCATGGAGGAGTTACCCCGCCTGGTGTCGACAGGAGACTGCGTGAAGATCTGGGATGCTGTTTCCATGGCGCCGCTGGAGCAGTTTAACCCACACAGCACCAGCCACCCCGTCGCACAGGCCTGCTGGAGCTCCAACAGTATCCTGATCAATAAATACACAGAGCTGCTGTGCGTTTTTATCAGCTAACACCTACGACGCTAAAATACTAGAGATCAAAAACCTAAAGGCTTTCAGTTTATTATCACGTGAGAAAAAGACAAACGGCAAATTCTCCCATTAGAGCAGCTGGAACTGGAGTGTGTTTGCATTTCAGCTTGAACAGACGAGCGACAGACGATTAATCGATCATTAAAATAGCTGCTGATTGGTTTTGTGTCTGGTTGCTTCTAACCCTAACCCATGTCAGCATTTTCCAAAACAGCAGAACAGAAGAATCCAGCTGCCAATCCAAATAATCTCTTCTAATTTAATCTCATCTAAAAACAACAAGAATTCACGAAGCCTGTGTAAACTGGCGAAAGCTGACTAAGAAATTGTGGAGTAAAAGATGAAGCAGCCTTGACCAGTTCTTTCAGACCACTACCTGGTCAGCGCCAGCAGCAGCGGAGACAAACTGGTGGTTTCCAGCCTCAAAGCGGCTCCTGCTCCAGTGGTGGAACTGGCCGAGGGGGTGAGCGCGCGGCTTCGCTTGTTATTGCTGTGGCTATAAAATGTGTTCTTCTTCATCACTGCAGTAGACGTTTTTACTATGAACACGTCCCAAAGGCTTGGGACAGATTTATGAACCCTGAAGGTACGGCAGGGACAGATTTATGAACCCTGAAGGTACGGCAGGGACAGATTTACAAACGAGGACTAAACATGTCTCCCTTCTGTGCGAGGAGCCAACCTGCTGCACCTGTGCAGGTGTTGCCTTTGACATATCTTCTGTTTGTGCCGTCACACAAGGGCATGGCTGCGAAAATGTGATTTGGTTGAGGGTCACGTAATGTTAGCCACCTACTGTCTTATGGGGGGGGGGTTGCTGTATATTTCGTGCTCACCCTCAGCTCTTTGTAATTGTCCGTTCAGAAAAAGCAAACCCGCGTGTGTCTCAGTTCGTCGTCTCAGTTTCTGGTCAGTGGAGGTCTGGATCACTGTGTTCACATCTGGGACCTGAAGACCAAGAGACTGCACCGCTCCCTCAAGGTAAGACCTCACACAGCACAGGCCAGCAGTTAAACATCACGTACGCTTTATTCACTGAAACGCAAGTTAGGAACGGACAACATGAAAGAGTCCGTTTCAAAGTGTTTTACGGTCCTCGCTCAGTTGTCCGGAGGTTTCGCCTGGACTGCCGCTTGACGTTACAGTCTCCCTCTGTCTCCCAGGACCATAAAGAAGAGGTGACCTGCGTGTCCTTTAATGCCAATGACAGCTACATCGCCTCCGGTTCCACCAGTGGAGATCTGGTCCTCCACAGTCTGACCACCAACCTGTCCAGCAAAGCCTTCGGCCACGGCAGCAACCAGGTTTGTTAGAGAACAATGTGCTGGTATGCTTCATACTGAATCTTTAAATGCACTGCTTTAATCCAACTAGCATGTGTAGAGTTCTCATATAAGCTGGTTGTGTGTCACTGACATGTCAAGGTAAACTGTGGGCAACGCACACGCGAGCGCACGTGCGTCATTTCGTTAAACCCGTAGAAATCTTTAGTTCAGCTTCTTCACTCAACGTCGACGTCTTTGAATCCTCTCCTGGTCATAAACATTTTCTTTTTATAAAATCAGCAGATTAAGCGATAATGAAAATGATCGTTACCTGCGTCTCTACTCTGGATTGCCTTTTGGATCAGTTGGTCAGTAAAATGGCAGAAAAGAGTGAGAAAGATTCCCGCTACGAGTTCTCGGAGCCAAAGGTGACGTCTTCAGATGCTGTTTTATTCCGCCAACTGTCCAAAACACACAGAGATTCGGTTTTACTTTGCCTTCTTGCTGCTGCTATATTTCTGCTAGCTTACTTCCAGTATTTAAACGAGACTTTAGCAGCGCTCACGCCTGATTAAAAACACGACTCTGTCTTCAGGGCCCAGGAGTCTAAATTTAAACACATTTCCTCGAGTGAAACGCTGGCTGATGTTTGATGCCGAACGCGTTCCTGAGATCCTCCTGCTGCCGGTTTCCACGAAGACTGACGGAGCTCTGTTTTATCTTCAGCCCGTCCATGACCTGAGGCTGTCCACGCTGAAGCGCTCCCTGCTGGGCAGTGTTTCCGACAGCGGCACCGTGGTCCTGTGGGACTCCAACACCCAGAAGGAGCTGCACGTGTTTGAGAGCGCCCACAAGGCCCCGGGCTCCGGCCTGGCCTTCTCCCCCGCCAGTGAACTGCTGGTGGTCAGCGTCGGTCTGGACAAGAAGATCGTCTGCTTCGACACGACCAGCAAGATGTAAGACCGAGCGCTGCTGTGCCTTTCCTCTGTGCCACGCCTCCGCCTGCGGAGAATAACTGTTCTTAGCTTTGGATAAGGGGACTGAGGACGGGTCAGAGCGTGAGTTACGGAAATAATTATGGGTTACTGAATCGCTGCCAGTTTAACGTAGTGAGACCCCTTTTTATTGTACGTTTGTGTAATCTGTAGAAAGGCTTCATCGTTAATCTACCGATTACTTTCTCGATTCATCGATTCATCTTTTTGCCTAAATGTTTTTAGACGATACTTTTTATAATGCAATATAATTTCCTAGAGCGCAATGTGACGCATTAAAGTGTCTGTTTTTGTCTGACCGGCAGTCCAGAACCCAAACAGATTCATTTCACCGTCCTGTTAAAAGCAGCAAATCCTCACATCCGAGGAGCTAAAGTCAGAGACTGATTGTAGTTGCACATTCATTTTCTGTTTATTAACTAAGCAATTAATCAACACATCGTCTCAGCTCTAATCTGTAATACTGGAAGCCCCACACGCGTCTGCTGAAACGTATTCACACATGGCTTTCTGTATTGTTAAACGGGTGGGCTGCAGGGTTATCGGAGGAGGGTCACTGGTGTCATGTAGCGTGTGTAGAGCAGTTGTTATCGGTGCTAGAAGTATTATTTCCTGTGTAAGTGAACACAGCGACAGAATAAATTCCACCTCAGAAAAAATCAGTGACATTTAATGTGAATTTTTCCAGTTTTCTGTGCGTGCAGTGCGTCAGGTATGTCATGTGTGTCTCCAGTGTCCTGAGGTCGATCCGGGTGGACAGTCCGCTGACCTCGGTGGACTTCACTCTGGACGGTACCGGTCTGGTAGTCGGATCCACTCAGGGGAAGATCTACCAGTACGACCTGAGGAACTCCAGCGCCCCCACCAGGATCACTGTGGCGCATAAAACCTCAGTCACCTGCCTGCGTTTCCAGAGCAGCGCCAGCAGACACAAGGTACCAGCTCTCAACTCAACTCAACTTTATTTATAAAGCACTTTCAACACCACAAGTGGAACCAAAGTGCTGTACACAAAATATAAAAAAGAAACAGAACCAGCTGACCGAGGACAGAGCTCGCGGACTAAACGCATCATTAATATGGCGTCACACTGCGATACGATCTCTGAGGCCTTATCAATACACCGATGCTGCAAAACGTATTCTTATGATCGACTGATGCTTCCTTTACGCCCCATTTGCGACTCGGCGCTCCGTGACTCGGCCACACGGCCTGTGAAGACGCCAACTCCAGGGCAACGGGTCTAAACGTGAGGTTTGGCCTGAGAAGTCTGGCCGAGTCGCAGAGGAGCGTCCGGAGCGGCGAGTCGCAAATGAGGCTCCCTTTACTGCAGAAGTGTTTCGCTTTCTGGAAGTTTCGGAGCTTTCGGCAGCTTTTGGCTGTTTGACATTCGAATAACATCACGTGTACATGTTGCTGCGCGTGTGTGTTTGAAAAGCCTCTGACTTTCTATCGCTTACTCTTATTGGCAGCTGTGGAAAACGTGTCATTTTAAAATGGAATAAATGCAGCTCGCGATAGCATCGTGTTGTGATTCCCGCCCAACAACACGAGGTCACACACAGAAAAGCTGATTCTCACGAAACCGTCTTTGGTTTGGAAGTTGGGCTCAGTTTTATGAACTGTTCCCTCTCGTGGCTTTATAATTATTACTGTACGTTGTGAACACGTGCGGTGTCGTGGTTGTGTGAATGTTAGAGCCCGGCTGATATTAGAGTTTAGAAAATCCGATGACAACACATCGGCTAATATTCACCGTGTTGGCCGAATATAAGACGCCCCGCCTCTTTTCCAACACCTGTTTTTGAAATACTTCGTCTAAAGCAGAATGAACACTTCGTATCTGCCTCTCTCCTGTCGGGCTGTCGGAGCATTCAGGCTGATTTTCTCGGACAGTGAACTCTTTCAGCTTTTGTTTGTTTTGAGTTCCTCGTCAGGATGTTGTGTGAAACTGGTATTGTTTCAGTGCTGGACAGATATTTAAAACATGTCAGAAACTCCTGCCTAAACATTTCGATGCTGATGAGCTCTCTTCTGGCCGGTATTTTTACCCGTTTTAACACATTTACCTTGTGAAAGTCAACCTGTCGGTGCGCTCTGGTGCACAGACACAAACATCTCTTCGGCTTTTCTTTTTCCTTCCAGCCGGGCTCTGGTGTTTGAGTTTATATGGCAGCGCCATCCATCTGAATGCTATTTACATCATCTGTTCATTAGTGCTCTCTCCTCTCTCTCTCTCTCTCTCTCCAGTCCAGTAAACTGGGCTCCACCAAGATCTCCAGTACCAAGAGATCCTCAACCAAGCTGTCAAACAGCCAGCCAGACCCCGCCCCCCACAGGCAGACGAGTACAGGTCGGCTCTTCCCATTGGTCCCTGTGAACGTGTCCCATTACATTACACTTGCATTGCATTAGAGCTGCAACAATTAGTTGATTTATTGATTAGTCGATCGACAGAGAAATAATCAGCAACTAATCAGTTAATCATTTCAGTTACAAGCAGAAACTGAAAAAAATACTACACATTCTCAGGTTCAGATTTGCTGCTTTTCTCTGTTTTATGTCACTGTAAACTGAATATCTTAGACGTCACGTTGTCAAGTCATTTTTTTGATATAGCTCAATATATATCTAATAATATACCACAAATCAGAAATGTGCCTCAGTGGGTTTTACAATCTGCACAACGTACGGCACCCTCTGTCCTCAGAGCCTCAGTTCAGATCAGGAACAACTCCCCAAAAACCCTTTAACAGGGAAAATGTTAGAAAGCTCAGGAAGAGCAGCAGCGGAGGAGGAGGGATCGCTCTCCAGGACGGACAGACAGGAAGTCTGTCCGTCCTGGAGAGCGATCCCTCCTCCGCAGATGTCTTGAGCACAGAAGAGATTCACATAGTAAAATTACAGTGAGGACACTCAGGAGTTATGTTGTGTTGGCCGTTGTGTTTGACGTCTACAGTATGACTCTTATCCGCCCAAATAAAGAAACAGGCGGATCAAACGGTAAGCACGGTGTTGTGTCCAGCAGGGGGCGCTGGTGCCGAGGCGATGTCCCGGGAGGCTGAAGGCCAGCAGGGGGCGGAGCAGCTTCCTGTCGTGGAGAAGTTCGGCAGCATCGGACGAAACAGTCTGGACGTCTTCTCTCCTGCTCGGGAAGGTCAGACCTCTGCTGCTGCCTTCACCGCCTCCTCAAACCCGTCCTTCCCAAAACAAACCAGGCCTTTCTTTAGTGTAGCTACAGAGTAACTTAACAGCAGGGTGGGTGTGGTGCGCCGGGGGGGGGGAGAGACACGTGATGATACTGTGTGAGGGGAAAGGGAAAGGTGCATGCAGGTGTGGGAACAACAACAGGAAGTCAGTTCTTGTAGTTTGAAGCTGCAGCAGCGACTCGCAGCTGATGGAGGAGATTAAGATCATTTAGTACTTCTTCTTGTCAGAGTCGTAACTCCGTCAGGTCTGAGCTCTCAGACATGAAACTCACGTCGAGTCGTTCAGCGCGACTCACACTTCCAGAGGACGTCATCGTCTCTGACGTCCGTCCAGAATAAACCTCCAGAAACCAGCTGAGACGCCAGAGAAGAAAGCGGCTGCAGAAGCTGCCTGAGAATCCTGCTGTTTCTAAGTTTCCTTCAGTCTCGCAGTGATCCAGAGACGGCGGTCTGTCCGTCCACGGGTCCACTGCAGACAGGAGCTGCTGACTGCTGGTTCGGCTGCTCTGACGGGACAGTCTGACTGCATGCGAACACATACAGGCTGAAACAGGCTCACAGCGTAACTCTCTGACTCCATGGCAACAGTATGAGTGGGGTGACGGGGGTGTTGGGGACGCAGCTGTCTTGATTTTGTCTGAGGGGGGGCCATGGTATCTAGATTACAGTCTGTGTGTATACTGCTACATATGTATGTATGAACTGTAAATGATCACATGACAGGAAGTTACTGGGCGCAGTGTATATTCAGTATTTATTAGAATTAAAGATTACTGCCCTGCTAGTCCTGCTGGTTCACTACGCCACATCTCAGAAACTTCACACCTCGCTGTGATAATGTATTTATCTGCTGGTCCTGCGAGACGGCAGCACAGCGTAACCTTCAGCTCTTCTTTCTGTCCTCGTGCCGCTCGTCCAGACTCTAGGACCCAGGGGACGACCGGAGACACGCCGTCGGGAAGAACGCCAGGTGAAACAGGAAGTCCCTTTTTTAAGTTTGACAGAAGTTGGTTTGAACGATGCTGCTGGTTGTGTACTAACTCTGATGCTGTGTTTCCATAGTTACCAGTTTGGAGATGCTTAGAGAAGGGGAGGGTCAGCAGGTCATAGGTCGGGCCAGTCTGGACATCTTCTCCCCAGTCAGAGAAGGTCAGACCTGCTTCACTCTGTGTGTGTGTGTGTGTGTGTGTGTGTGTGTGCGACTTTGTGTTAGTTTCAGTTCGTCATTTTAAATACCAGAACGTGTTATTACGTGTGTCGATTCACTTCAGTTTTATTTATAAAGAGAAGTTATCTGACTTTTCCTACCAGGCTCTTTATGATGTTCTCCTAGGTTGCCCGTCTACCTGGGGAAACCAGGTTTCTCTAATCCCTACCCTGATTACTGAAACCCGCTCTCTGGTTTACACGGCGTTTTAAGAGATCAGTTAAATGTACCCCGCCCACTGAAGTGGACGTAAGCGTGTCTCTGGTCTTTGGTTCCTGTGAACTTTGTCATGCAGATGGGAATCGTTGTGTTTCAGACTCTCATTCAGGGGCCAGCTCGCACCGTAAGACCCCCCTGGGAACGCCCCTGGCTGCCTCTGGAGGGCGATGCTACACCCCGCTGTCCGTCTTCCAGACCCCCCCACCAATCAAAGAGGAGGAGCCGACCCCAGCTGCAGCAGCTGAGCCGTGTGACTCCAGAAAGGTGCGGCCCTCGATCTCTGTGTTTAACAGCGTAACGTGAAAGCACAACGTGGCGTAGAAACTTTAAAGCTAAACATTTCTCTTGATTGACAGTCTGATCAGGCCAGCAGTTCCAGCCTGGAGGGGGGGGGTCAGACCACGCCCACATCGTCCCAGCAGACCAATCACAGTCAGCCGGCCCCGCCCTTCTTCACTCCAGAACCCAGCCTCAGGAGAGCCAATGGTATCCAGGCTCAGCTGAGCTACGACTCACCTGTCCACGGAGCTCCACCCGCCACCACAGCAGGTAGAGCAAGGCACCGACACGGCCAGAGTCGGGGGTTTGATTCCCACTGGGTGCTGCTGCTGCTGCCGGCCGTCTTTCAGCCTCGTTAACAGCTGAAGGGAATCTGTCCACAGGAGCGCAGGTTCATGACTGCGACGTATTCTGCAGATACGCTGACGCTGCACTGAAAGGTGTAAGACGGTGTCGTCCCTCATTCGTCCAGGAGCGCTCTATCGTAGAAAAGGTTTCAGTCGTGGTCGTCTGGACGCTGTTTTCAGAATCAAGACGTTTCGGCTCCCATCCGGAAGTCATTCTCAACTGTGGAAAAAGAAGGTCAGTTTCAGGTGAAACTAGGCAGGTAAACAGCAGACACTCCTCCCTGAGGGCGGGGCTTAAGCAACACAGAGTAGCTTAAATTTCTGAGTTCTCAGACCATTTTCACAGTTGAGAATGACTTCCGGATGGGAGCCGAAACGTCTTGATTCTGAAAACAGCGTCCAGACGACCGCGACTGAAAGGTGTAATGTTGCCGCTATCGACGACTATCAACACGTCGCTTTCACCGGCTCTTTGCTGAGAACTGTGCGCGTCGCGTGGAACAAAGAGGCGCGATGCCGACTCTGTAGATAAAGCGCTGCGTGAGCAACATAACATGGTTCGCTGCATGTTTGTGTTTTCTCTGCTAGTTTTCATGTGAGGTCACTTTGATGGTGGACTAGATGAAAAACACGAGAACCACAAAGACAAAGAACATCTCCTCTGGTGTTGGCCCACAGCAGAAACTCAGGTCTCACTGAGTAGACAGAGAGACCAGATCTCTGGAGCCTCTCTGGACCGGCAGCAGCAGCAGCACCCTGACTGAGCTGAGGAAACCGGATCGAGTCGGGTTACTAACAGGACTGTCTGTACCTCCAGGTCCAGCTCTGTCGGCGGCGGTTTCCTCCTCTCTCTCCCAGAACATCGCAGAGGTGGTGGGACACGCCGGAGCTGCTCCTCTCACCTCCCTGCAGATCCACTTCATTCAGAACATGATCCATGAAACTCTGGAGGACTTCAGGTCTGACCTTTGACTCCTTCCTTTTAAGGCCGATACCGCAAAGTGATAAATATGAAATGGACAGAAGGAGACATGTAGGAAGCTAACGGTCTCGATGTTCTTCCCTCCTCTCTTCAGGGACGCCTGTCACAGAGACGTCGTCAACCTGCAGGTGGAGATGGTCCGACAGTTTTACATCCAGCTGGTACGAACCGCTTTCATCTCTTCCTCCTGTTTGCAGTCCATGTTCACGTCAGGGTCGTTGGTGACGGTTGGAGTTACATTTCCAGCCGTGGTTGATACGACTTTAGACTCTGATGGCAGGAAGTTACAAACTCAAATGAACATGTGAATTCAGGTCACGCGGGAAATAAGACGACGTGAAGTTTCTCTAGTCCCCAACCCGATTACTGAAACCAGGTTTCTTGTTTACGTGATGTTTAAGAAATCAGCTTAGTGGAGAAAACTGCCTGGAGCCAGGTTACTTACAGGTGAAGTCCAGTGATTTTCAACCTTAGCGTGTGTCCCCAGGTGTCTCCAGGTGTCTCCAGGTGTCCCCAGGTGTCCCCAGGTGTCCCCAGGTGTCTCCAGGTGTTTCCAGGTGTCTCCAGGTGTCGGGGAGTGCTACTGCACACGTTTTAAAGCAGTATAAAGCCTTCAGTGTCTCAGAGGGAGCTGAGTGCAGTCTCATTCATGTCCTCAGGTGATGTCACTTGAGTCGGCGTCGGTCGGGGCCGAAGACGGCGTGGCGTTAGAAAGAAGTGAGCTACATTAGCCGCTACTAGCATAACACACCACAGTCTCACACACAACTGTCAGAGGCTGAGGTGCATTGTGGGTAATGTAGGCGGCAGGTTTTGTGGAATAAAAAAAAGACGATCTCTCTGGATCTGCTGCATCGATTCGGATCTGTTTTTTAAAAACCTGCATCCTAAGCGAGACGACGCTCCGTTCTAACAGACACACTGAGGTTTCGGGCTGAACCAGTGACCCGTGTTCATGTTGTGTGTTTCAGAACGAGATCCACAGTCTGATTGAGAAATACTCTGTGAACGAGTCTCTGGTGGAGGAGATCGAGAAGCTGAAGGAGGAGAACCGCAGGCTGAAGACCAACTACTGACCTGATCCAGGATGGAGCTGTGGAGCCCCGAGTTGAGCCTCTCAGGCAGCGCCTCCTCCCGGACTGTCTCTCCCTCGGCGGGGCTACGTTTAGGTTAGAGGCGGTTCTGGGATAAAGAGAGTCTCGACCTGGGGCAAGAAAGGTCTCGGGTCAGAATCCAGCCAAAGTGGAGAACACTGCCTTCCTGTTGTCGTCGCTGCTGACCGCAGAGGACGAACAGAGCTGCTTTCTTTTCTACGTCGCCGCCTTGCGGCGGCTGAACAGCGGCGGCGCCTCCGGGTGCCGAGGACGACGGCAGCACCACAGATGTGAGTGAAGTTGATGTGTGTGTGTGTGTGTGTGTGTGTGTGTGTGTGTGTGTGTGTGTGTGTTTCGCTGTTGGCAACACGGTAGTTCACGCTTTCAGCCGCACATTTTCTTACAGCATCAGCAGCCGGTGGCTTCATGTGTGCCTGTATCATGTTTTTATTAATGAGAAACATTTTGCCGAAAAGAATAAAAAAAAGATTCATATTGAAAATAAAACAAGAACTCGTTTTTGTGTCACTTTAAATGATGAAAGCAGATGTTTTCTTTAATTGTTAACAAAATTATTGAATCTGGAAAAGCAGATAAAAATCTACAAAATGTCCGTCATGTTAAAAACTCTGTTGGTCATTATGATTAATCCTCCCGTGCCGCAGCTCGCACCTGATTTCACACGTTTCCCCTCCGATTGTTGCTTTTGGCCATAACTCGCGTTGATGTCACCTTTCTGCTCGAGCTGGTTTTGACACAAAATTAGCTTTTGTTTTAAGTTTGACAATAAAATCACGTTATTTTCTGTTTCAGTGTTTGTTTGAATGTAGAAACCAGAATGAGAATCTGAAGCAAATATTTCCAAAAGGTGCTGAACTGTTTTCAGCTAAATGAGCAGTTAGAAATTCTTCTTCACGTTTTCTTATTTTTTAATAAGTTAAATATTTTGATGTACATCAGACTGACATAACAATAACAACAACTGTAGCAGCAGCCGTCGAGCAGGAACACGGGGGCAGCAGGTGGCCCACGACCACAGATCCAGACTCTGCAGGAACACGGGGGCAGCAGGTGGTCCACGACCACAGATCCAGACTCTGCAGGAACACGGGGGCAGCAGGTGGCCCACGACCACAGATCCAGACTCTGCAGGAACACGGGGGCAGCAGGTGGCCCACGACCACAGATCCAGACTCTGCAGGAACACGGGGGCAGCAGGTGGCCCACGACCACAGATCCAGACTCTGCAGCTCCGGAGGCAGAAATACCTGCTGAAAGCGACAGAAGGAGAGAGGAGAGAGACGAGAAAGCACAGAACTACGGGAGAGAGAAGATGTCGAGTTAGTAACATGCAGTAATGGGATAAACATGCATACAGATGGAGAGGAGAGAGGTGCATCATGGGAAGTCTCCCGGCAGTCTAGGCCTATAGCAGCATAACTAAGGGATGGTTCAGGGCTCACCTGAGCCAGCCCTAACTATAAGCTTTATCATAGAGGAAAGTCTTAAGCCTGCTCTTAAATGTGGAGATGGTGTCTGCCTCCCGAACCCAAACTGGGACCTGGTTCCACAGGAGAGGAGCTTGATACCTGAAGGCTCTGGCTCCCGGTCTACTTTTGGAGAGACTAGGAACCACAAGTAACCCTGCATCCTGGGAGCGCAGTGTTCTAGTCGGGTAATAAGGTATTATGAGATCTTTAAGATACGATGGTGCCTGACCGTTAAGAGCTTTTGTAGGTGAGGAGAAGGATTTTAAATTCCTTAAACTATTATTATTTAGAAAGTCACAGAAGTGACTGGCGACTGCTTTCTCAAGGATCTTAGAGAGAAAGGGAAGGTTGGATACAGGTCTATAGTTTGCTGAAACACCTGGATCAAGAGTCGCTTTTTAAGAAGCGGTTTAATTAAAGCTACTTTAAAGGATTGTGGGATATATCCTGTTAATAAAAACGCCCACTTTCCCCTCTAAATTCCTACTTTTTGGCTTTTAAAGCATAAAATCAGGAAGAAACTCTACAAGCTGCTCTCTAAGTAGGTGTGCGCATGTGCGAAACCCCGAGGGAGGATTGCTATCTCTGCGTGAGTTGCTCTTTGGTTGTTTGTCAGCTGTTACACGCCGAGCTCGTTACAAAAGCACCGTTTAACGGTAAAACGTTAAAACGGCGCAGTTTCATACAAACCGCAGACAGGAAACGGGGTCTGTTGGTTTTAGCTAGCTAGTTAGCTGAGGTTAGCTGAGGTTAGCTAGCTCAGCGCGTTTACCGAACTGCACTTTGTACCGGAGAAAGTTCACGCAGAGGTCGTCGCGACAGGTAAGCAGACACCGTCACTCTGAACTGCTGTAACGCCGCTGCTGACGTGTTTGTGTCGGGTGAGTCGCGTGTCGTCCACCGGCTGCGTTAGTTAAACCGCTAGCAGGTCGTTAGCTAGCTTCTTGCTAGCTTAAGATGCTCCGAGGAGGCTGATTCCTTCCCGCAGACGAAGCTCGCTTGTCGGCCTCGCCACCGCCACACTCGGCCTCCTCGCTGGTTCCCGATGTGTCCGGGTCCGGGTCCGGGTCCAGGTGCTCTGGAAACCTCATAGTGTTCGCCCTCTCAGCTGTAGGAGCTATTGATCCTTCTGGATCGTTTTGGTGAGCAGTTTCATGTGGGAACTGTTTTCACAACAAACAAACCTGGATTATCTCCAGGATCCGGATCAGGATCCGGATCAGGATCTCTGAGTTTGTTTGTTTTCACTGAACATTTTATGTAAGTAAAATCTAAAAGTATCAGCATCAAAATATACTTAAAAGTACCAAAAGTAAAAGTGCTCATTATGCAGAATAATATATATCTCACTGGATTATAATTATTGTTGCTTAAATGTGTTAAATCACTTTAATGCTGCAGCTGGAGCCGCTTTGAATTCCAGATTAATACAAAATAAAATCAATAAAGTAACTAAAGTTATTAAATAAATGCAGTGGACGGAGGAGGAGGCAGAAAACACTCAGTACTGATCAGATGTACTCAGTTCCTGATGAATCCCAGTGGCTCGGGACCAAAACACACCTGTGACGTTCACCACGTGACCCCTCTGAGGTCATCACGTTCAAACCTGTGACGTGCTGCACCTGAACCTTAAATACTGACCCGTCCTGTTTCTGTTCTAAACTGTTTAATCTCTATTCTTCTTTTTATTTTATTTGCATTTTAATGTTTTTATGCTGTTTTTCTTTATTATTTCAGGTTTTGATGCATCGTGTACTTTGAGTTGCCTTTGTGTGTGAAGCGAACCCAAATATGCAAAAGTTAAAATTCAGTGGAGCAACCGAGTAAAAAGCATCGACTCGAGCGTTTCTTTGATCGTTCCTAAATAATTAAATTGTTCGTCGCATTAGTTAACGTCAGTCAAAGCGTTTCGTGCAGAAAATGCCACAAAACAACAAAGAGCGTAAAGCGATGGTCTCCGTCTTTCAGCTGCCGATCAATAATCTGTGAGAAAGGCGACTCAGCCGATTTATAAAAATGGGGTTTCCTTTTATTTCAGTCACACTTGCAAACTTACTTGTCTAAAATATGACTTAATTGATAATTCTATTAGTTTCACAAATGATATTTTACTGTAATGTAATTTGAATATAATTTTAAATAGCATTTAAATAAAAATGACCTTTTTCTTCAGAGAAGCAAAACTGTGTTTCAGATTCTGGAAAAGATGCGGTTTCCTTCAGCGGCATTATTATTCCCTCAGTATCGGCGCTGGGAACATAAACTACATTCTGCCAACTTAATTAAATGTAGTTCGGGCTCGTTATATTTACCACTTCCTGCGTGGCGCGTTAGCAGGTTTAATCAATATTACTGATCGACTGACCAAAGACACAAAGCGTTCGGCCTTTAAGTGACGCAGAAACTGTTGCTCGTGCTTTTATCTCCTCACGACTCGATTCCTGTAACAGCTGTTCACTAAATCTAAACACTCTGACAGACTGCAGACTGTACAGGACTCAGCTGCTCGGCTGTAAACCAGGACCCAGAGGTGCGACCACGTCACACCTGGTTCAGCCTCTTTACATCGGCTCCCTGTTGGTTTCAGGACTGATTTTAAGATCTTGTTGATTACTTTTAAGGCTCTTCATGGCTCCAGATTATATTTTAGACCTTGTAATCCCTTATGAACCTTCACGTAGTCTGAGATCTTCGGGCAGGGGTCTCCTGTCTGTTCCTGAGTCCAGGATGGAAACTAAGGGGGACAGAGCTTTGGCCATCAGGGCCCCGAGGCTCTGGATCAACCTGCCCGAAGACATCAGGCTGTCTGAGTCAGAGTCTTCGTTTAAGTCTCGTCTCAAAACACATTTTTATCAGAAAGCAGATCCTGATTTTACCTGAACTGTTTATTTTATTTCTCTTGTTGTGAAGCGCTCTGTACTCTGTTTTGCTCTATAAATAAAGTTTTATTATTATTAGTGAAGAAGTGAACATTAACGTAACCGTGTGTGTGTTTCAGCTCCGGGACGATGGCGAACCCCCTGAGGGCCGAAGTGGTTCGACTCTATAAGAACGTGAGTCTGTAGTTCTGGTTCAGGAGCAGCTGCGGACGTTCAGTCAGAAATGACGCGAGGCCGGTCTCCGTCCGAGTTTCAAACCTGTCGCTGTCGCGTAATAAACTCATTACCTGGTAAACAGGTGCGTCACAACGTGGTGAGCACTGAATTTATTGATAAAGCGACAGCGAATCACAAACACCTGAGACAGTTATCTTCTCAATAATTGATCCATGAAGATGCTGTACAGGAAATGCTCATCCAGTATTCTTCGTTTTCTAAACACGTTCAAGTGTAAAAAGAGTCTCGTTCAAGACGTTTAGTGCAAAAACCACGTTCACTTTCTTGTTTTAATGATTCTTTGTTGTTATGACATCATGAAACTTGTGTGTCCAGATTAAAAACTACACTTGTCTCGAGAACACGCACAAACGATCAGGCGACTAATCGATTAGCACATTGGCAGGAAATGAATCGTCAAACATCGCCATTCTGCAGCTTCCTGTTTGATAGCACAGGAAACTGCATATTTGGACTGTTGGTCAGACGAGACGTTTGTTTACATTCAACGGACCAAACGATCAATTAATCAGAAAATATTTGGCACATTACGAATCCTAATGACTTGTTGATTTGGTGCAATAAATAAAGTTTGGTGATTTAACAAGAAAATATCTAAAGTTTCACGTTATGAGAAACTTTTTGCTAAAACAATTAGCCGAGTGATCGATTAGTCGATCAACAAAAAGCTTCAGAAGAAGATGAGCTGCTTTTCTTCGTCACGTCCGAAACTGAATCTGTCGGACAAAATGATATGAAGACGCCCGCTGTCAGTACTGTCTGTAGGCGTGTGTGTGTGTCTGTAGACGTGTGTGTGTGTGTGTGTGTGTATACTGTCTGTAGACGTGTGTGTGTGTGTGTGTATACTGTCTGTAGACGTGTGTGTGTGTACTGTCTGTAGACGTGTGTGTGTGTGTATACAGTCTGTAGACGTGTGTGTGTGTGTGTGTGTCTGTACAGTCTGTAGATGTGTGTGTGTGTGTGTCAGTACTGTCTGCAGACGTGTGTGTGTGTGTCTGTACTGTCTGCAGACGTGTGTGTGTGTGTGTGTCTGTACTGTCTGCAGACGTGTGTGTGTGTGTGTGTCTGTACTGTCTGGCTGTAGATGTGTGTGTGTGTACTGTCTGGCTGTAGGTGTGTGTGTGTATACTGTCTGGCTGTAGATGTGTGTGTGTGTGTGTGTGTGTCTACAGTCAGTACTTATTCTGTTTCCAACCTGCAGAAACAGTCGGACTCAGAGACGTTTTATGTCGTCGGTCGTAGTTTTTAGCTGTTTAACTCGGAGCAACTTAAACCGGAGTCCTCGTCTGTTCACATATAGATAAGCGTTTTCATTGAGAAAACAAGGTAACGAACACGCTGCTGTACAAGTTCACTACCAAAGACTTGTTTTATCTGAACCTCGTCCCTGTGTGACTCCACAGCTCCTCTACCTCGGACGAGAGTATCCTAAAGGTGGCGACTACTTCAGGGACCGTCTGAGAGCGGCGTTCACTAAAAACAAGTCCGTGCGGGACCCGGAGCGGATCCGGGAGATGATCGCTCGGGGGGAGTACGTGTCCAGAGAGCTGGAGGCGCTCTACTACCTGCGGAAATACCGAGCCATGAAGAAGCGCTACTACGAGGACTGAGAGGGACTCGGACTGACGGCAGGACTCGGGAAAGCCACCGTCCCGATGTCCAATTCAGAAATGTTGACACAATGAGACAAATGTAAGAGGAAGAAATCTTCATTTATTAAACAGCAGACTGCCGCCGTCCTCAACACAAAACAAAAAGCAGCTCAAAGGTTTCATCGTTTTATTCCTGAAGAGTCGATTCACGTCTGAGAGACGACGATTAAATAAAAGTGTGTGTAAAAAAAAAAACAACAGAAGAGAGAGAGATGTCGTTCATCAAACACAAACGACAGCAAGACTCAAATACCGGCAGGACGAGAACACAAACCCGTCAGCTCTCGGTAGAAAACGTGTCCGGCCGGAGGTCAGAGGTGCGGGGGCGAGGGAGTCGCGGTCAGCCAGGTTGGCTCTGCAGATCGGGCAGGTGGCGTTATCCTGTCAGGCAGAAAGCAGGTATTATTTCCACCGTCACTGATCTGTCGATCGTTTCGTCTCTCAAACGTGTTTTAATTCCAACACATCGAAACAAAGTATGATACATGAACCCGCGTCGGACATTTGGGGAGATGATCTGATCGGCAGACGACACACAGCGCTTTTAATCTGCGAGCCGTGGCGCTGCTGGGAGGTGGACTCTGTTACCTGTGGACGGAGCCGGGACAGCTGCTTCCCCCTGGTTCCTGTCTTTATGCTAAGCTAAGCTAACCGGCTGTAGCTTCATATTTAGCGTGCAGACATGAGAGTGGCGTCAGTCTGAACTTCTGATTGATGAAGAGGAGGATTTAGCAAAATGTTCAGACGGAATAAATAACCTTCACTCTGCAGTTTAATTTTCCATCTGAATCTGGAGCAGAACGTAGTGTGTGTGTGTGTGTGTGTGTGAGCTGTTACCTTTAACCATCGGTCAATACACTGGACGTGGTAGTCATGGAAACAGGGCAACATCCTCAGCTTCTCCCCATCAGTGTAGTCACAGAAACAGATCTGACACCTGTCAATCAGTCAGCAGAGGAGAGTCACAGGTGAGAGACCGGCGTCAGATTCAGGCCTGACATGGCGGTCCAGGGCGGACCAGCTGCTGGACTCACTGAGTGTTTCCGGCGCCGCTGGCACACTGGAAGGTTTTGGTGGGAAACCTCTGGATTTCCCTCCGACTCAACTTCTTGGACACGACGGCACCTTGACGCTCCTCGAACTCCAGAAGAGCCTGAGAGACGAGCGGATGGGCAGAAATATTACAGGCTGTAAAGAGCGACAGGAAACGAACTACCACCAACCGCGACTGTTACTGTGCTGGATCCCCAAACCCACACCGAGAACCAGATGCTCGTCAGTGATCAGGTGGGTCGGCATCTGGTTTCTGCACTAGTGATTATCGTCAAGAAAGCAAGCGGACGTCCAGACCGAGAGCCAGCTGAGGCAGGATTCAGACCCGTTACTGCAGTAAACGTCTGTTGTATCATCAGGTTATTATTCCTCGTGCATTAATGTAAAGCAGCACTTTGATGCTCAGAGTTTTTCCAAAAATGTGAGATGAAAGAAAGCGCAGCGAGTTTTAAAAGTTAGACTTTAGTCTTCGACCTCGGCTCGCAGGTTCAAACGATCAGTGGTTTTATTTCCTAACCCGGTTCAACGGGACTAAATGTTAGCTCCTCCTCACCTCGTAGTCGTTTCCCTGAAGGTCTTCAGAAAACTCCGACGGGCCGTTCCTCCTCCTGCTCCGCCCACGTCTTCTGCGTTGACCAATCAGATCTGTGCAAACACACCAGCTGTATCAGGTTAACTGGACTGATTCTGACGGTTTTTAAAAACAGGAAGTGAACATTAGTGTGAACTGCAGCCTGTGGCGGCATCCATGTTTCGCTCACTGGCGAGGAAACGAGACGTCCTCGCCGGTGAAGCGTTTGACGGCGGCGGCGGCGGCCGCAGAGAGCAGCGGATTTGTGAATGTGTCCGGCAGGAATGAGCAGCAGCAGCGTGACGTCAGGTGGAGGTTGTGATTATTATTAACCGACGTCTTTATTAAAAAACAACCTCAGTTTGTTTGGCTGCGCTGTAACCGGACACCAGCCGCTCTAACGCTGGATTTCTAGCAGCTCAACCCGTGTTTGTCGTGGTATTAAACCACACTTACCGTTACCACGGCAACCGCGGGTGTCGCCAGATTAACCATCTGAAATCTTAAGACTTTCCCCCGCCGTGCCTTCAGAAACCCAGTAGACCACAAGTTAAAAACTCAGAGCCGCGTGTTTGCGATCTCACCGTCGTCGAAGCCAACCAGAGGAGAGACGGCAGCCAGCAGGTGAGGCATCCAGCGGGGCTCCAGGTAGGGGTAGTACTGCAGACAACGACACAGGGGTCAAAGCTCTGGGCGATGTTCAGACTTCAGTTAGACATCGCACAGCTGTTACAGCACTTCCTGTTCACACGCACAAACTCCTGAAGCAGTAAGCTGTTTCAGGCTTTGGACACACACACACACACACACACACACACACACACACGTTTATCTTAAGTTTTACTGTACAGGTGCAGCGGCTGTCTCACCGTGTGATGGCTCTGCTGATGATGAAGATGATGATGATGATGGTGGTGTCTGTTGTGTGCCTCCTCTCGGTCAAACTGGGCCTGAGTGAGCAAAGAGCATCGTGAACATTTTCCCCACAGTCGACTCTGCGCAGGTGAGTCGTCTGTCGGCAGGTGAAGGATCCTACCTGCAGGATTTGAGCCAACGCCTCGTCTTCCTCCACCTGTGCCGAGCGAACCGCGGCCTCCTCGTCGTCGCTGATGACGATCTGCTCCGATGCAGCTGCAGAAGAAACGACTGATCAGAACCAAAGAACTGGAGCTGATTCAATGAGCTTTAGGCTGATGACGCCAGGCCATCAGGCTTATGACAACTACAGAGTTTCAAGTTAAATCTAAGGCTTTAATACCACATGAAAGTAACACCTGTTTCACATGAGGGAAAACCAGAAGGGCGGATATAACCTACAATCATTTATTATTAATAATAATAATAATAATAATAATATATTTTCCCAGCAGGACATAACGCTTCCTGGAGATATAATTAATTAAATTAAGCCGGATAAGCAGCAGAAGTTTTTGTGAGCTGCAGCAGTGGCCGAGTTTGCTAAACAGGAAGTATACTGTTGCCATGGAGTCAGAGAGTTACGCTGTGAGCCTGTTTCAGCCTGTATGCGTTCACATGCAGTCAGACTGTCCCGTCAGAGCAGCCGAACCAGCAGTCAGCAGCTCCTGTCTGCAGTGGACCCGTGGACGGACAGACAGCCGTCTCTGGATCACTGCGAGACTGAAGGAAACTCAGAAACAGCAGGATTCTCAGGCAGCTTCTGCAGGTTTCTCCTCTGGCGTCTCAGCGGGTTTTACGGATGTTTATCCGGAGACACTGAATCTAAAGCTGTGTTTCATGTCTGTGTTCAGATTCGACCGTTACGACTCTGCGTGTTTTGACACAAACTGCGGCAATCAGGCGCGGAGAGTTTTAAAGAACCTTACTCGCCTCCGCGAGCTCCTCTTTGGTGATGTGTTGCATGAAAACGTGATACACAGCTGTAATTATTTTTATGAACTTTACTGATAATATCTACACTGTGTCCTTACCGGCTGACGGGTGTTGCTGCTCGTCGTTCAGCCATCTCCTCTCCTCTGCAGTCAGGAAGGACAGCGAGCCGGAGGCGGGTGGTGGCGGTGGTGTTGGTGAAGCTGTCGCTGAGGTCGGACAAGCAGGACTGGCTTCTACTGTGGAGCCCGTCACGGTCAGGGCCTCCGCTTCCTCCTCTGATACTGGCGTGAGGTAGGAGGAGGATGATGAGGAGGAAGAGGAGGAGGAGGAACAGGATGCGGTCGACAGCGGGGCCTCCAGCCAGCTGCACAGAGGAAAAGCCCTCAGCGACGAAGCGGGAACGAAGCCGACGCTCTGCTGTCCCACCGCTGCAGCCAGCCTCCTGCGTTTGGATTTATGTGAAAAACCACGGTCGCTGCCGGCGGAAAGTTCCGGTCGTCCCGGAGAGCCGCCGCCGGCCAGCTGAGGACAGAGAAACGCAGCCGTCAGCCTCCGTACTAACAGAGCCGAGGGCGGCGACAATAAGAGGACCTAAATCAAGACTCACGGGACTGAAATGCTCCTCTGCGATGCGGCCACGTCGCCTCCGTTTGCCAAGTTGCGGGCTGAAACAAACAATCAGATTCTAACAGTAAATTAGCCAAAAAAAACATCCTATGACTGTTATTAGTTTCTGGGCCTCGATATCTGAAGCGCTCTTATACGTCTGGAACAAATCAATGAACCCAAATCCATTTGGTGTACACGCGACTGACCGCAGCATTGCTCCACTCTTTAATACAGCGGAGCAAGGCGATGATGCGTCTTCAAACTGACAAATCTAAGGTCCTTCTTAACATCTCAACCTTTCTGCGCCAACAAAATCTATAAGCCAGTAAAACTTCCCTTTGTCTTTTCTGTTTTAGTAATATCTGTTCGGGGTCTGTGCAGTACACTCCTGCACTTCTTTACTTGTGGTGCAGTTGGCCCACTGTGTGCGACTGTCTTGCGGTCGAGATGCACAAATAGGTTGTACGTTACACTCAGGCTCCTTTCGGACCTGAACCTCTTCACGTTAACGTGATTTAACACGTTCGGTCTCGTGTCTGAATAAACACCCGAGGCGCTTTTACGTCAAAGTCAGGCTGGAAATCTTATCTGCACCGCTTTTAACGTAAAGATGGTGGCAGCAAAACGCTTTACGTTGAGTTATGTTATCAAACAGGCGGCAGAATTCGCTCGTCCCTCGCGCTCACGATGCTCATTAATAAAAAAACAGTAATAATAACAAACGTTTTAAAATCCAGCAGCGATGCAGCCTGAGAGGAAACAGCCCCAAGCATCACCGAGCACCGCGAGTCTTTAAATGTGCCGTCATGTCTGACTGAAGCCGTGAGGAACATTAACTTGAAAGCAGCAAAGGGCTTTACACGCTGAAGGGGGGGGAGCCGGCAGCTGAGGTCTTTTCTCTCGCTGCCATTTGGGAACTTGACGACAGTCCCGGTTGGAGGCAGAGGTGAGGACAGATCTTTACTCTGCTAAGATGGAAAAACAGCACCACCAACAGCGTTTTCAGTAGTTAAGATCTGTGTTCGTCTGCACGACTCAACGCTGTCACACCGACGTTCCTCGAACAGAATTTAGTTTGTAGCGTCCGTGTTGCCGCGTACGACAGTGCTCTCTGTAGTTGGTGTGAGCCGCAGGTGAGACCAGGAGCCGTGTTACCTGGGTGTCTCCGGGACGATGATGGAGAGGT
The DNA here is from genome assembly GCA_027580175.1 of Siniperca scherzeri. Classification (NCBI taxonomy): domain Eukaryota; kingdom Metazoa; phylum Chordata; class Actinopteri; order Centrarchiformes; family Sinipercidae; genus Siniperca; species Siniperca scherzeri. Next base: position 34,021,188 of record CM050844.1, on the reverse strand, counting down.
CCGGATAGAGGACGTCAGCGGGGTCCAGGAGGCAGCCCCGGTTCAGACCTCCAGGACTGTCCGCCTCAGACGAACAGGGACTGCTGGCAAACGGCTCATCCATGGCCTGTCCCGGCACTGTTGGGACACCTGGTTCACGACTCTGTTTCACCTTGAATCCAGACTCGTATCATCCAGGTGCTGAGGACGGTTCACCTGAGGAAGAGTGAATCGGAGAACCGGTTAACGACACAAAGACCGCGCCGATTAATTAGGAAACGCTGCGGTTTCTACAGGAGTTTTGTCCGATCTAAAACAAAGCTTGGATTCTTTGACTGACACTAATACAGATCAAACTAATTCTATAATAAAAAGGTCCAGAAACTAAAACAGAGGAAACTAAACAAAGGAAAATCAGCTTTGTTGCAAACACAAACTCAGCAGCGTCCATTTGTTAGCTGGATCTCGTTAGCACAGGTAGCTAAAGTAGCTACCGACAAACACGGCGATACATCGGTGTGAAAGTCATTAAACCTTCCTGCTGCCACCGGTAACAACATTATAAACGTGGTATCGTTACTTTACCTGAAGGTCGCGGTCCTCTCTCGGTTTGTTAACGAGCCGTCTGCTGCGGAGGCGCCGCGGGAGTCACAACAGGAAGTGCACGTCCAAACAAGAGCGGGGACTTCCGGTGTCACACCGAAAAGGTTCCTCCTGGCGTCTGAGTTTAAACTTTAGCTTTACTTTTCACACGAGGAGACTCGGCAGACACGAGAGCTGTATTACAGGCGGATAACCGGAAGCTGCACCAAACACAGTCACATGTCCGTAAAGAGCTGCAACGATTCATTAATTACAATCAATCAATCAATGAATGACAGAAAAATAACCCCCAACTGTTCTGATTTCTCTGGGTGCAGCTGCTGTTTTATATCACTGTTAACTGGATATCTTTGAGTCCAGGCGTCTTTTTCTGACATTTCATAGAAGAAACAGTTAATCGGTTAATGGAGGAAATAATCAGCAGATTATAATTCAGCCTGCTGCCGTCCCTCCGGCCGAGACTCCTCCACCTCCTCCACCATAATATAGTGGATGCGATGTCCACAGCACCACCTGTAAAACCTTTTCATGGCACCGCTCCATCCTGCAGTTACGCCCACACTTCATATCCTGCACTTGCTCTTCTGGTTGGACCTGAACTGCGTTTCGCTGCCTCGAACTCGCACACGTGTGACGACAATAAAGTGGAATCTAAAAGAATAAATAAAGGGCGTGGAACTTTCTGTCATGCTGGTTTTGCATATTAACCATAATATAATCTACTGTATAATCTACGTCTATACCGCACATATTGTTTTTAATACTTGTAGTTATGTCGTGTGTGTTGGAGAAATAAATGTAGCTTGAACCTTGACTGGATTAACCTGTTACTGAGGGCCCTGGGGCAAAAATGAGCTGTGGGCCCCTTCTGAGCATATTATTAAATTAAATATTGCACTATTACCTATTACTTATATTATTACCGTACATACTTATCAACCTCTAAACCCACTTTGTACTTCACACTTATTTTATACTTACACCCACCTGGTACTTACAGTTTTTTTACAATCGCTGTGACAGTTTTTTACAATACATTTAACAAGTTTCCTAAACTCTTAACGCGGTTAGCACAACATCCGTCTTTGTGGGCTGAACACTTAACACACGTCTTGTTGCTTTGATACAAAATGCACACAGTTAACACCGATTTAAAACGCTTGAACTTCTTTTACACACACAAGCTCGACCGAGACCAAAACAACTTTACAGTCAGATTTCCAAACGCTTTCACGCCGTATGTCAGAACAGATAACATCGTGTTCTGAACGTAGCTTATACAGGCTGAAGTCAACGCGAACAGCTGCAAACACAAATATATTCCCTGTATTTTATCCCATCGCTAATGAGAAACAGCTGATTGCAGTTATGCAAATATATAAACCGCAGCTGATTCCCATCTAGGAACCGCACTCAGGTGTTTCAGTCGCATGGTCACGTGTTCTGAAAGACGACTCTTTGGGCTGAGGTCGCGTGGAAAAGGAACAATATGCATGCATTTACTAAACCCGACGAAACAACGACGTAGAGAGGCTTCAAAAGAAACTACGATGCAGAACTCAATCTGTGATCAATCCAGTATCCTGTCTGCTGTATCAGGGCAGACCTGACACACAGTGTGATCGTGTTTCTCTTGTCACTGTGTTATGACTGACTAAATGTTCCTGTTGGAAGAGAACGTGTGTTCGTGTTCTGAATAATTATTTGATTGTAAAACATGTTTGCAGTGTTTTGTTAGACGCGGTGTATTGTGTTAGTTTATTATTGTATTTTGAAAATCAGTTTTGGGGTTTTTTAGTTTACAACGTGTGATTTTTGAGCATGAAATTAACCATTTTTACCAGTCGTGTGTGTTTTTAGGTGTGTTGGTGCGTTAAGAGTTCAGGAAACTTGTTAAATGTATCGAAAAAAACTGTCACAGCGATTGTAAAAAACTGTAATGTATCTGACTTGTATTATAGTTTTTGCTCAGTGCTTCTCTTCCTGTGTGCGCTGTGAGTTTCCCCTCAGGGATCAATAAAAGTGTTTCTGATTCCTGAAAACTAGATTTTAACACACCTTAAGGTATATCGCCAAACTATCTTGTAATAAATAAAATTTAAATGTACATAAATAAAATTAATTGCCACACAAACAACCAGGGGCCCCCGAGGGTCTGGGGCCAGTTGGCCCACTCCGTCTGGTTGGAGATGCAACCTTGGTCATAACTTTAACATTCGACATATATTAAATAACAATCTAAATATTTTGCTTTATTTAGTGTAAAACCTTGACAGTCCGTCTAGTTTCGGTGGTTGTAAACAGACGGTCACATGGTGCGGTCCTTCAACGGTTCTTAAAATACGACTTCGGGAGTTGACTGTGGCCCCCGGCTGCCAGCAAAGGGCCCTGAGGCGCGAGTGGGTTATTTATTCTATTATCATTTCTTTATACAGACATCCTCTCATGGTCTCAGTGTTCAATTGTGACTACTGAATAAAAATACATCTGCATCCTTAACACAGTAGAACGGCCACGACGGCCATTTTTACCGTTTTGAAATTTATATGTGCAATAACTTTGTTGAATAAAAAAAATACAATCTTGCTGGTTCCTGACTTTTCCTAAAAGTATTTGTATTTTTATTTACAATAGGTTTTATACAAATTAAAACAAAAAGGCAAAGAAAATGATCATTTTTACCTATTTCGGCCATACGCGCTCACATTGACCGCAGTGACTTTTGCGCTATTCTGTTGTTCTATTGTGCTGGCCCCGCAGCACGCACGGCTCACGGCCTGCTCGCGTGTTTGACGATGGCGTGCTGAAACACATCAGGGACTGCACTGTGGCTGAGGCACATCAGCACCGTGGTGACGGCTCGTGACCCGACAACTTTGGCTAGCTGCGGATGTCAGTTCATAACCCGTGCTGAACGGGGCTCCGTTTCTGGGGAAAGAGGAGACGCGGAGCGGAGGTCAGCTCGTGGGAGAGAGCGTGGAGCTGAAACTGGGGGAAGCCATTCCTGGGGAAGGGAAGAAATATTACCAGATCATTTCTTCACTTCTCTGAAACTGGCCACCGCCCTTACAGGCCAGGAAGACCAGCCTGGTTGGCACCCTGGGGAAAACTAAGCGTGAGTCGCCCCCCCTCCTCCGCAAAAGAGCAAGCGGAGCAGTTCAGCACAAAAGGTGTTAAATGTGTAGATGCGACGCTCACCATCTACCAGGGAAAGCCGAGCAATAATGTGTTTGCTGAGCTCCGTGCGCTGGCGTGGGCATCACCGACGGGCGAAGGCAAAGCGGAGTCGGTGACACTGGTGTGAATATAGCGTATGCAATAATTACGGTTTACTATATGCGATGATGTGAATATTGATAAATGTATAATTAAACTTTTTTAAATGTATATTTTGGTGTTATTTGTTTTTTAAAAGATATCCCAACACAATAAATGCATTAATCTCCCATTTGGGTAATTTATCATTAGAGATTACAGAGTTTGGAATCTAGCGGTCAGAATGACGTTAGTTAAATAAGTTTGGAATTCTGGCTCTTCTAGTGTTAAAAAAGGTGTTAAAATGCAGAAAGTCATTGTATTTCCCGGCCCGAAGGAGTGGTGCCGTCCCAACACGCTTAATGTTTATTATTATTATTATTATTATTGAACTGAACTCCAGACCGGGCCGTGCATATTTCTGACTCTCCCACAGAGGGCCAAGATGATTTCCGGGTTTTAGATTTTGCAGAGCTCGTCGGCTCTTTTGTCTGAAGTTGTCCGCCAGCCGATTGATGCAGAGCGACTGTAACAGAGACGGCTTTGTCTCCAAACACCCAGCAGGCGGACAGACACGAGAAACAAACGCAGCGAGCTGCTCTGCCTCAACTAAAACAACTGAACTAAAACAACCGAGTTAATCGATTCATCAGTGCTTTTATTAAACAAGTAAAACAGCAGCTGAAATCACAAACCGTTACTGTAACAGAGCAGAGAACACAGTCGCCACGCCAACGCAACTCTGTAAATACGGTTTACAGGAGGTACAGTACGTAACCGTGACAACGCTACAGAACACAACTACAGTAACCATGGTAACGACACCGACCTAGAACGCATCCTTAAAGTGGGAACCGGCTCCGTCGCCGTGGTAACAGCAGGCTAGAACAACATGGACTGCAGCGATTTGCGGACTGTGGCCATCTCCTGCTGTTGCTGTGGAAACAAATATCGACAGCATGAATGTGATGATTAGCCTGATCAGACACTGGCAGTAATCAATACAAAACACACATTATTAGTAATCAAACCAATAACTAACCGCAGTCAACCGTATCATACTTTAGCAGTTCCCTAGAGTTTCTGTGGTGGTGACTAAACGTTTAAAATATAGGCTCCATGCAGTGTTAGCAGTTAAACTGAAGCTCCCGGGGAAAACATTACACCAGACTCCCTTTAAGAAATGTGACATATTAGCGATTCCTTACGTGTCCGCAAAAACACACGACTGTAGAAACACGAGATAAAAGGCGTCATATGTCGACGGTCTTCTTGTCGATTTGGCATCATTATAATCCGTAAAGATAAACTGTATTTCCGTACTTTCATACTTTCCACACTTCACTTTTTGGATTTCGTCGCCTCAACTCGCTACCAGACTCTGTTGTTTAGCTGCGCTATTTTAGTGGGAGAATGTTTCCCGTTTGGTGCTGGAGAGATACAGTGTATTTTATATATATATATATATATATATATAAGAAAAAGGTTTATTGACAGCGACGTTTCTTTTGTTTATTTCTGTGATTTCAACACAAATTTGTTGTTCACGATGTAGCATCATCATCATGAGTTTACTGTGTCCTTTGTAACGTGTCTGAGACGCAGACCTGGGAACTTCGTGCAATATTTAGTTTTCCCATGTTAGTCTGTGCAATATCTTAATAATCTCAATAAGCTACACTTAACTCGACAGCACATGCACCACTGCTTATTACTTATTTTATTACATTGTATTATTATACTGTATTATCATCATCAACCGGTAAACCCACTTGGTACTTCACACTTAGTTTATCTTATACTTATACCCACCTGGTACTTCATTTATTTTCTGACCTGTTTTTATAGTGTATTATATTGTTTGCTGGTACTTCCTCCTGTGTGCGCTGACGTAAAGGCGAGCTGCTGGAACAAAGAGTTTCCCTTCGGGGATCAATAAAGTATTTCTGATTCTGATTCTGATTCACCGGTCTTGTGTTATTGTTGTATGTGAGAGACCGCTAGCGGCTGAAATTACATACTGCGCGTTTAATTAGTTGTAATTTTCTGTCACCCTACATTTACTCTGCTCGACTGTGTTTGGGATGTACGGATAGAGAAATACTGGCCCAATAACAATTTTCCAAACACCAACAGCTGACAAATATTTTATGCAGAAATCTCTGGAAACCAGCGTTCTTTTAAAATGTTCTTTTACACGGAGAACTTATTTCAAATTAAATCTCTGAGAACAGCCCTTTGTTCATTTTGTCTTGTTGGCCACGCACCAGTTGTTGTCCACATTTAACAGATATGTCGACCGTGAGTCCACTATCTGCACTCACCGTGTCCATGAGGATCTTCTTCTGCAGGGTGGCCATCTCCTTCCTCAGCTCCTGCTGCGCTCCCTGCAGGAAAGCCTCGTGGCTGTTCTCCATGTCCTCCATGTTCTGGAGGAAATACAGAGAGAGCTTCAGTTTGACTTCTTCATTTAAAAACTCAGGTGAGTTGTAGACAAATACATCCGACTCAAGTGTCCCCCCTGCAGTTCTGCATTCTGTTTCTAATGACTGAATGTCCTTTAACTTTGCACCGTCCCAGCTAACAACAAACACGGCCGAGACGTTATCCGATGGACCTCCGCTTCCTTCTGCAGGTGTCGGGAGAACGACAGGAGGCAGAACGTGACACAATGCATGAAAACAGTCCACATCCTCACACAGGTTTCAAAGGCCCCACCTTTACGAACTGCTCGTACAGCTCTCTGACAGTCTTCAGCTTCTGGTTCTGCACCACGCGGGCCTGCTGCAGGATCTTCTGCTGCTGTCTGAACAGATTCTACAGCCAGAAGAAACAGAGGCACCACGTCTTCAAAGTGACAAATTATGAATCACGTTTTAATCAATTACAGCACTATGAAAGAGCAATATTCAGTTTTGACGTCTCGTGAATGTTGACACATGCAGCCCCTCAGATGTAAACGCACAGAAGCAAACTGCTGACTCTTGGGTTGATCCTGACCAGGACTTCCTCACACAGCAGGGCGATGTGGCCCTAAAATAATATCACGGTATTTCAGGGTATTTCTGTGATAATGATATTCTTGATTGTTTGTTGCATTGCCCCCTTTTGTTGTTAGCCTTCTCGCACTTGTTACATATTACCACGGTTTGTTGTACATCTGATCTATTGTAACCGAACCACTTCCACTACTGAAGTCGCTCCTCCACCGGGGAGCCGGTAGTTACTTTCGGGCAGGGGTCTCCTGTCTGTTCCCGAGTCCAGGATGGAAACTAAGGGGGACAGAGCTTTGGCCATCAGGGCCCCGAGGCTCTGGATCAACCTGCCCGAAGACATCAGGCCGTCTGAGTCAGAGTCTTCGTTTAAGTCTCGTCTCAAAACACATTTTTATCAGAAAGCAGATCCTGATTTTACCTGAACTGGCTGTTTATTTTACTGTTTATCTTATTGCTTCTGTGCATTTTATTTCTTTATATTTCGTCATTCGTCATTCACTGTGGTATCTTATTTCTCTTGTTGTGAAGCGCTTTGTACTCTGTTTTGATAAGTGCTCTATAAATAAAGTTTTATTATTTTTATTATTGCTTTCAGCCCGGCTCGTTGTTGCTCTGCGTAACGGTATGATGTCATTACGTCAACTAGCCGAAACATCACCATTATGTAAATACATATAATATGTAAACGCAAACAGTCATCTAACGTACGAAACTGTGCCGAGGTAGTTGCTCTCCCTTTTCAGGCAGTGTCCGATCACCAAACGGTTTGAACTGTTCAAACTGCGATGCTGCCGCAGACTACAGGCTGAGGTTTACTGCTGTTCCTCTGCAAATGTTTTTACTCCTTCAAAATTCTTCATTGTGATGATGTGAACAAAAAGATGGATAAAACATACCGATTTCATATTGTGCAGGGCAAGAGGCAGCGACATTCCTCACGACTGATTCTAACAAATCGAAGTGGCAGGGTTCATACTGAGGCTTCAAACCAGGATGCCAAAAATGGTTTGGTGAATTTAACACTGCGTGGAAAAGGAGACAAACCACCCTGACACAGTTCAGTGAACTTTAGGAGACTATAAAAGTGAGACGGTGTCGTCCCTCATTCGTCCGGGACTGTTAATAACTCATCGTAGGAAAGCTTTCAGTCGTAGTCGTCTGGACGCTGTTTTCAGAATCAAGACGTTTCGGCTCCCATCCGGAAGTCATTCTTCTTCTCCTCTCGGCTGTTCCCTTTCAGGGGTCGCCACAGCGAATCACGTGCCTCCATCTAACCCTGTCCTCTGCGTCCTCTTCACTCACACCAGTTAGCTTCATGTCCTCTCTCACTACATCCATAAACCTCCTCTCTGGTCTTCCTCTAGACCTCCTTCCTGGCAGCTCCAACCTCAGCATCCTTCTACCAATATATTCACAGTCTCTCCTCTGAACACGTCCAAACCGCCTCGATCTGTCCTCTCTGACTTTATCTCCGAAACATCTAACATGAGCCGTCCCTCTGATGTCCTCGTCCCTGATCCTGTCCGTCCTCGTCCCTCCCAAAGAGAACCTCAGCATCTTCAGCTCTGCTGCCTCCAGCTCTGCCTCTCGTCTTTCCTTCAGCGCCGCTGTCTCTAAGCTGTACAACATCGCTGGTCTCACCACCGTCTCCAACACCTTTCCTTTCATTCCTGCTGAGACTCTTTTATCACACAACACACCTGACGCTTTTCTCCACCCGCTCCAACCTGCTCGCACTCGCCTCTTCACCTCTTTTCCACAGTCTCCATCGCTCTGAAGCGTTGACCCTAAGTACTTAAAGTCCTGCACCTTCTTCACCTCTGCTCCCTGTGACCTCACCGTCCCACCTGGGTCCCTCTCACTGACGCACCTGTATTCTGTCTTACTGCGGCTCAATTCTCAATTCTCAGTTGTGAAAATGGTCTGAGAACTCAGAAATTTAAGCTACTCTGTGTTGCTTAAGCCCCGCCCTCAGGGAGGAGTCTACCTGAGTGTCTGTTAATAGCTAGTTTCACCTGAAACTGACCTTCTTTTTCCACAGTTGAGAATGACTTCCGGATGGGAGCCGAAACGTCTTGATTCTGAAAACAGCGTCCAGACGACTACGACTGAAACCTTTTCTACGGTTACTATAAAAGTGTTCATTTCTGCCCCGTCTGGATCACAGCGCAGGTTGTGCGAGTCTGAAGCAGTCGCTTGTGGCAGCGTTGTGCAGGTCGCACAAACGGCTTCGGTTTGAAGCGCCTCTTGCAGTACAAGTGCTCTACTACGGCCCTTGGTCCTGGGACGATCTGCAGGCCAGGCTCAAACTCGAGACCCTTTTAAAGTTAGGATTAGGGATGTGGTCACTGCTAGCTGCAGGCGGTTCAGTTCATTACCTAACAAACACACGACTCAACATCGCTGCCTTGTTAATTATATTAATATTAATGTGGTGTATTGTTGCCGTGCCTATTCTTCCTGTTATGTGTTGGATGCTGCTGTCTCGGCTAAGAGGTTTAATCTCAATGTGACTTCCTAATTAAATAAAGGTTATATATTAAGTCAGCGGTGCAACCCGAGAAAACGGCAGCAGCTTTAACGACGGATGAAGATAATTAAGTGTATATATGGCCGGGCGTATTTACAACTCAAGGATCAACCATCACTTTCAAACAATCCACCCTTGTCGGTGATGAACCCTGCGTCACAAGATGAGCTCTAAGCCTGGACAGGATCCTTCACTAGAGGTCACAGAGCATCAAACCTGCGGCCCAATCTAACCAGTCGAACAAGGAAGTGAACCAACGTTGAGCTTCTCCTCCTGCTCCTCAGCTCGCTGGGCTTCAGCCTCCCACTGCTGCAGCGCCGAGGACACCTGCTGCGAGTACTGCTGACTCAACTTCTGCCTGCAAACACACACACACACACACACACACACTTCAAACTCAGCCATTTTAGGTTGTGTTGAACAGCTGATGGCCATTTGGAAGATTCATTTAATATTTTCATCTGAGAAATGATCCGAATGGTGATGTAAATAATCTAGAGATGCACCGACTGTGAAATTCTGGGCCGATACCGATGTGTATTTTGTTTTTGTTTTTGTTTATTCCCCCTTTTGTGCCGTGGAAACAAAGAAATCTTCATTATAAAAGAATAACTGAACTGTTTTAAAGTCATTCAGCCCTTCAGCACTAACTTTGAATAAAGCATAAATTCAATCACATGTATTAAACAACCTTTAATATAACCTTTCACATGAAAAATATATTTTTTTAAGCTGCTAATCAACAAATACAAATAAAATGTTGGTTATTTATTAAAAAACTGATGCGACACAACACACAAACGTCGGCCGATATATCGGAGCATCCCTGAAATAATCATTAATTTATTACATTTCTATCATTTAAGTTCATAATGTCGTAACGTCTATCATTTCTGACTTTCCAGTTAATTTTCCACCTAATATATTGTGGCGTTTTAACAGTCGGCCGTGTTGTCCTCTCATGTTTGAGCCTGCGGCAGTGACGTCATTTCCTACAGATATCAGTGGTGTGATCAGGTGTTGTGGAGACGCTCACACCTCTGGCCGTGATAGTTGCTCCACAGCTGCTCCAGTTTGTGCTGGCTTCCCTTCATGTAGTTCTTTGTCAGACACTCCAGGCGTTTCTTCTTGGCCTGCATCACCTTGCTGATATCAGCTGGAAGCAAACAGCACTGCATACGTTTCTGTCACACTAAGGAAAAGCTCTTTTAATACTGGTGTCAGTACAGTACCTGAGTTTGGATGCTGATGCTTTGCTGAGTATAAAACACGTTTGTTCTAGTGTTTTTACCAACCTGCACAGGTGTATTAGTGTTTTCTTAACAAGGACTACAGTATAAAAATCACTCAGTAAATACCCGATCAATGAGTAAGTAAACAAGACTACAAATCTGTCCAAACGTTCAGCTTCAAGCTTTACTTGCTGACCTAACGCTACAGTCGGGCACACACCTGAACACACCTGCACACACACCTGAACACACCTGCTTACCTCCGAATTTCTCCAGCATGGACTGTACCTCATTCCTGAAAGTGTGGAAAGAGAAACAACGTTTTTCATATGTAACTACTTCAGCTTCTGCAGGGCTCCAGACTAACTGTTTAAATTTAGGTGCAACCAATAATACATTTTCAGGCAGTTACCCACATTGGTAATTTCTTAACACGTGTAAATGATTTTAAACAGGAATAAAAAAAAAAAAGGTGCAGATAAATGCTTTTAATGGACGTGAATTTAGTAAAAGAAAGCTCTTCTTTGGCTAGATTATGAGCAGTGTTAGATTTATTTTCATTTCTGACTCCTCAGTGCGTCAGGCTGCTCTGCCGGCCGCGCACCTGTCGGCACCTGTCGCGCACCTGTCGGCACAGGGCGTGTTTATTGGAGACATTGTCCTTTTTTTAACGTCTCAGTTCAGAACATCGATGCTCCGACAGCAAAAAGCGCTGCTCCCAGTAGTTATATCCGCGGGGTGTGCGGATAATCCGCGGGTCAGGTGGGTGAAGTAAGGTGAAGCCTCTCCCCATTAAAAGAGAGATGCTGCGCGCATTTATGCGTGAGCCACAGCGTCATAACTTCATTGATTATGTAAATCCCACCTGACAGGAAATATTTTTTTTAGTCAGACCTGCTAAATGTCGGGCAGATGTTTGGTCCGGAGCCCTGTAGTGCACAGGATCAGCACGCATCCAGTGCATTAGCTGGCTGAATAAAGCTGCAGAGAAACAGTATTGATATGGAGTACCCGACACCGACTGCACAGGTCGCCTCCTCTTCAAAGTCCGCTGCGGGTCTCTTCTTGGCCAACTTGTCCACTATCGGAGTTTCATCTTGTGACAGCAACAGTCATCAAAAATCAAAGTTAATGTCCTTTTAATAGCTAAACAGATGTCAAAAGCTAACACCAGCTAAAGCTAAAGCTAAACTTACGGTCTCTAGCGTCGTCCTCTGAGCCGCTCAGCTCCTTCTTCTCATCCTCTTGAGTAAAATCAAACACTTTTTTATCTGATTTTTCTTCTGGGTGTTTTTTCTTCATCTGTCTTCTGGCTGTCGCCATTCTTCCAACCAACCTAGCAGACAACACAACCTGGGCTCTGCTAATGGCGCCTAATGTTACCCAGCTAACTGCTAATGTTAGCTTAGCGTTAGCTGCTAATGGCACTAGCTTTAAAGCTACGACTGTTTAACAAATTGTCATTAACAGACGGACACAACTTAATTTTAGTTAATTCTTTAAATCAAACTGACCCTATTCTGGCTTTGAGACACTAGTTACTTTCTGAATGAGGCTAGACTCCGCTGGTTACAACACAAACTGACGCAGCAATGCTAACCCAACAATGCTAACCCAGCTAGCGCCGCCGACTTTCTGCTGGATTCCCGCCATAACCAGACCGCGAGGCGGCGGTTCAAAGGGCGGCGTTGGTATCAGTACTAATACAACAGTGTACTGCAGTAAAGGTACTAATACAACACTGTACTGTACTGCAGTAAAAGTACTAATACAACAGTGTACTGCAGTAAAGGTACTAATACAACACTGTACTGTACTGCAGTAAAAGTACTAATACAACAGTGTACTGCAGTACGGGTACTAATACAACACTGTACTGCAGTAAAGGTACTAATACAACACTGTACTGTACTGCAGTAAAAGTACTAATACAACACTGTACTGTACTGCAGTAAAGGTACTAATACAACACTGTACTGCAGTAAAAGTACTAATACAACAGTGTACTGCAGTAAAAGTACTAATACAACAGTGTACTGCAGTAAAGGTACTAACACAACACTGTACTGCAGTACGGGTACTAATACAACACTGTACTGCAGTAAAAGTACTAATACAACACTATACTGTACTGCAGTAAAGGTACTAACACAACACTGTACTGCAGTACGGGTACTAATACAACACTGTACTGCAGTAAAAGTACTAACACAACACTGTACTGCAGTAAAAGTACTAATACAACACTGTACTGCAGTAAAAGTACTAATACAACACTGTACTGCAGTAAAGGTACTAACACAACACTGTACTGCAGTAAAAGTACTAATACAACACTGTACTGCAGTAAAAGTACTAATACAACAGTGTACTGCAGTAAAAGTACTAATACAACAGTGTACTGCAGTAAAGGTACTAACACAACACTGTACTGCAGTAAAAGTACTAATACAACACTATACTGTACTGCAGTAAAAGTACTAACACAACACTATACTGTACTGCAGTAAAAGTACTAATACAACACTGTACTGCAGTAAAGGTACTAACACAACACTATACTGTACTGCAGTAAAAGTACTAACACAACACTATACTGTACTGCGGTAAAAGTACTAATACAACACTGTACTGCAGTAAAAGTACTAATACAACAGTGTACTGCAGTAAAAGTACTAATACAACAGTGTACTGCAGTAAAGGTACTAACACAACACTGTACTGCAGTACGGGTACTAATACAACACTGTACTGCAGTAAAAGTACTAATACAACACTATACTGTACTGCAGTAAAGGTACTAACACAACACTGTACTGCAGCACGGGTACTAATACAACACTGTACTGCAGTAAAAGTACTAACACAACACTGTACTGCAGTAAAAGTACTAATACAACACTGTACTGTACTGCAGTAAAAGTACTAATACAACACTGTACTGCAGTAAAGGTACTAACACAACACTGTACTGCAGTAAAAGTACTAATACAACACTGTACTGCAGTAAAAGTACTAATACAACAGTGTACTGCAGTAAAAGTACTAATACAACAGTGTACTGCAGTAAAGGTACTAACACAACACTGTACTGCAGTAAAAGTACTAATACAACACTATACTGTACTGCAGTAAAAGTACTAACACAACACTATACTGTACTGCAGTAAAAGTACTAATACAACACTGTACTGCAGTAAAAGTACTAACACAACACTATACTGTACTGCAGTAAAAGTACTAACACAACACTATACTGTACTGCAGTAAAAGTACTAATACAACACTGTACTGCAGTAAAAGTACTAATACAACACTATACTGTACTGCAGTAAAAGTACTAATACAACACTGTACTGCAGTAAAAGTACTAATACAACACTGTACTGCAGTAAAAGTACTAATACAACACTATACTGTACTGCAGTAAAAGTACTAATACAACACTGTACTGCAGTAAAAGTACTAATACAACACTGTACTGCAGTAAAAGTACTAATACAACACTGTACTGTACTGCAGTAAAAGTACTAATACAACAGTGTACTGCAGTACAGGTACTGACACACACTCTGCTGCAGTGAAAGTGTGAGAGTGTGATCAGGATCCTTAAAGCATTAAAGCAGCGCAGCGTCCCTGCGGCTGCTGTGCTGTTATATATTCTGTCATCAGGTTATTATTCCTCGTGCATTAATGGAAAGCAGGATGTTGCTGCTGCAGCTGGTGGAGCCGGAGCTCATGTTGAACCGGTTTGTATCGGACTGCAGCTGATGATGCTTTTCATTCTGGATCCGTCTGCCCATTCTTTTCTCCATCCATCCATCCATCCATCGATCGATCGATCGGTTTGGAAAACTCTCGAGCGACGGTCCGAAGCTCGACGTCATTAACGAACATCACAGTTATTACAGTCGTTCAGAGGAAAAGCAGCAGATCTGCACGTCTGAGACGCTGCAGCCAGGAAGGGATTTACAGGAGAAATAACAAACGATTATGAAAATAGTTGCCAATTAATTTTCTGCTAATCGATTAATCAGTCAATAAATAATTTTTAGTGTGAAATGTAACCCCCAGCTGCTGAAACGCCCTCAGCGGTAGCTACAGCCTCTTCCACCTGAACAGATGCTTGTTTTCCTGTTTTACATCTTCTCTGCAGTTTTCAGCGTGGGTGTAGATAACGAGGTCTCACCGTCTCCTGGGCCAGTTTCAAAACACCGTAAAACGTAGAAAACAACAGAATAGTTCTGGGAATAAATTTGCAGTACTGTAGTGTTTTGTTGTTTTTATTTAAATGGACTACAAATACTAATATGGACGTTTAACCAGACATTTCTCACATGCACTTACAGCTGGGAATTCCTGTTAGACATTGTGGAGACAGTCTGCAGTCCCTGTTTTTGTATCTTCCTCACCTAAATATGTCTTCTGTTTTTATAACAGACCCGTAAATACTCGGCCCATTAGTGACTGAGCTGTGGACGGACCTGATTACAACAGACCGGCTCTGCCCCCGAGGCTCCCCGACAGCTGAATAACTGCACAGAGATGTTATATCACAGTGGACCCTGCCACTGTGATAATCCGGACATCCTCTTTACAAAGACACGCCATAAAAAAGACTTAAAGGGGGCAGTTCACCCCAAAATCTAAACCACACACGTCTCCTCTCGCCTGCAGAGCTGTTTATCAGCTGGATGGTTTCGGTGCGAGCTGCAGAGCTTTGGAGATATCGGCCGTAGAGACGTCTGCATTGTTTGAATATAACGGGACTAAACGGCTTGTGGAGCTCAAAGTGACAAAAAAAAAACCCCAAAACAGTCTTTCCAGAAACCCCGACCCGGTTACTCCAGATTTCAAGAACAAGCGGTTTGATGTGGGAGCGATCGGCACAAAGAAAACAGTTCCTACATTAAACTGCTCACAACAAACCTGTAAGTATAGAAGCACGACAGGCGAGACGAAAATACGTATTTTTGATTTCGGGGTGAACTGTCCCTTTAAAAAAAAGGCGCTGGCCATGAACCTTCGTCACGTCGTTTCTCTCACCTCCAAAATATGCTTTAAAAAAAAGATTCCAGTCATATTTTGTGCCCTTTGAATTTTTCCTGTTGAGATAACGAAAATATTTGGAATAAGCGATAATTTGTCACGTTATACCTGCGGAAAGTCCTGAAGCTTTAAATGCTTCTGACGGAAATCCATCACAGAAGCGTCCGCGGACGACCTGACTCACTGTCAGCGGAATAAACTGGATGGACAAACTGACTTTTACTTTAAGGCTGCGATACGACCGATGAAACTGCTGGAAACACGATGCGACCCACGAGTCACTGCTCCCGCGTAAGCACGCTGCTCACGTCAAGTTCAGACCAAATGACTCGGATTGTTGTAGGTTCTCGGAAGTAAATCAAAGGCAGATTTAAATGGCATGTGGCCAAAAACAAAGATTACAAACCGGGAGAGACACGAGACAGCTCTTATTTAAATGTCAATGCTCAAGTATTACCAGCAGTCTTTACAAAATGTCATTTCAGAAGTGCTCGAGGCCACAGCGTCTGTAAATAAATACAAAAAGGTCAGAAGAACAATCAGCGCAGACACGTGTATAAAAATCTAACACTGAAATAAAATGTAACTGCTGGAGAAAAACATTTCATTTCTCATTTCGCGTGTCTGAATGCACTTTGCAGCGTCACCACGTGAACCAGAGCTGCGACATAAACATCAGCTGGCAGGTCGTCGTGACTCTGACGCAGGTTTGTTTTCACGTCCGTGACGAAGCGGAAGAGTCTGCAGCGAGACATCAAATATCAAACTTTTCTTCACAAACACAATGTCCGTTCTCTTCGTAGTCCTCTCGGGTCACCACGATCTCGTCGTAGTCCGGATTGTGGGCCAGCAGCTTCCCTCCTTCCCACGAATAACAGATCGGACTGCAGGACAAGACAGTGAAACCATTAATTATGTGTACACATTAGTCAAACGGGACATACAGTACAACTTGACAGCTGTCAGCACTCAGCCTTCAGACCGAAGCTCCGGTCAGATTTATAGTTCAGATGGAGGCATCAGGCTTTAGTTACAGTCCCAACAGTAACTTTACATTCTGTTATTTGCTTTGTGTTATACGGGACGGTGGGCTACTCGTAGAACTGGAGTTACATCCCGGTAACTTCTAGTTCGCCTCGTCTCATTTCTAAATGAGACCACTTGTAGTCGCTGTGTTTACGCGTTTCATCCACTGTGTGTTACTGAAAAGGAGACGATAACTTGAGTCTTTCTTCAACTTCCTTAAAAACAGTCCTGCACTGATTTATCATCTCACTCCTGTAACTCTGTCGGACTCAGGATGGACAGAAAAAGAAGGATTTAAAATCGATGCAGCAGAACCAGAGTCTTTTTTATTCCACACATTCTTCTTGCTCGTCAAAACCTGCCGCCTACGTTACCCACAATGCAACTCTCCCGCTGACAGACGGTGTAGTCCCTCATTCGTCCAGGAGTGTTCCATTGTAGAAAAGGTTTCCGTCGTAAAAACCCCTCTTTGAACAGAAATGGTGGTCTGAGATTCAATCTGCCCAAAGTTTACCACAGTGTGTTAACACCGTGGTCAAGCCGATCACATGCTAATCAGGTGCTTAACAGTGATGAGGGAGGTGCAGCCAGAAAACAACAGGCCTGATTACTGATTACTGGGCCATCATGGAAACTATTAGGTCAGTTTCAGGTGAAACTAGCTAATCAACAGACACTCAGGTAGACTCCTCCCTGAGGCGGGCTTAAGCAACACAGAGTAGCTTAAATTTCTAGTTCCGTCCCATTTTTCACAATTGAGAATGACTTCCGGATGAGAGCCGAAACGTCTTGATTCTGAAAACAGCGTCCAGACGACTACGACTGAAACCTTTTCTACGATCTCCCGCTGACAGCTGGGTGTGAGATTGTGGTGTGTTATGCTAGTAGCGGCTAATGTAGCCTGCAGCCGCAGCAGAGACGAGCAGCAGCTGCAGAGGTCTGCTGAGCTCGCTGCTTTCTGACTCCACACCAACACTTTAGTTTCATTGGTCTGCAGCCCCGACCGACGCCGACTCAAGTGACATCACCTGAGGACATGAATCAGACTGCACACAGCTCCTAAAACATGTGCAGAAGTACTCCCCAACACCTGGAAACACCTGGAGACACACTGAGGTGGAAAATCGGTGAAGTTCGCCTTTAACACGCGTCGGTATATTTTTGAGGAGACTGCAGCTTCCCTTGTGTGAGGGAAGTTGTGACAACCCCTTAACGTCCAGCTACAAATCAAACTTACTTTGCAGGTAGTAGGACTGACACGGGGAGGTGGGCGGGGGCCAGGGAGCGCAGCTCTGCCTCCAGCCGCTCTCTGAAGCCTGGAAACAAAGTGTTTCCTCCAGTCAGGACGATGTTCTGGTAGAAGTGTGGCTGCATGTCTGATGGCGGGAAACACACAGAGGCGTGTCACGCACGGGAAACTCACTGCTGAACGTGTCAACTGAATGTGGACATACAGTAAATAAAATCAGCTGTAACTGACACGCAACACCAATGGTTGTTTTTAAACTTTATTTTTTGAAGATTTTAACAATGTATAAATAATAAAAAGGAAAAGAGAATTTGACAGCTCTCAGCAATCAAATTTGAGGAAAAAAGATGAGTAAGAACAGAAGGCCGCAGTGTATTATCGCTTCAAGATAAGTAATTAATAAACTCTATAATATCTAATGAAAAGAATCATGTATATTAGTAAGTACATATACATAAATACCCATATAGCAACGTCTGGTCCAATATATCAAAAAAAGGGTCAGACAGCCAGAGGACACACGAGCCAGCGAGTATCCAGCCTCAGTCATGTCAGATCTCATGCCTCAAGACCACGAGCAGCGAGCGAGGCTGCCGGTCTCGAGTTTCCACGTGAGGACCGATGGTTGTATTTAAAGACTGCTGTTAAATTCGATCTCTAAAGCAGAAAACGCAGCATGTGGTCTGACCTTCTGGCAGGGACTGGACGGAGTGCACGATGGCCTCTGGGATGCCCATCTCCTGGATGCCGATGTCCGACGGGTGGAAGAGCATCTCAGGAACAGCAAAGCGCTCGTTGGCCAACCTCAGGATCTGCTCTCCGGTCTTGTACTTTCCACTGAAGACCATCTCCTCTCGTGGCTGGTGGACCAACGAGGACAGCAGCAGACACGTCACTCTGTAATAACAACCTACAAAGACAGAAACTGAAAATGCTTTCTCACCTTGCAGAAGCCTTTTTTGATGGAGCTGAAATCTGGGAGAACATAATCCCTCATCGCAGTGTTTTCGTCCCCCTTCATCCTGACAACAGACCACACAGAGCAACTGTCACTCGCTTCATCGGGGACTTCCTGATGAAACAGCGCTCTACAGGCTGCAGGCAGGCAGTGAGCTCAGGATGAAGATGACAGCGGAGAAAGTGCGTCATCTAGTCCAGCTGGCCGACGGACATATTTGATTTGTACAGATGAAGCAAAGGAGATAGAACGTGGTAATCGGAGAGCTTTAGAGGAGCCGGGAGGTGGAGTTTGTCACCTTTGGACGGAGCCGGGCTAGCCGTTTCCAGTCTTTATGCTAAGCTAAGCCTGAAATCTGTTTAGTTAAACGTGCCGTCTGTGTTTCTGTGGTGTGTCTGGGCTTACTGTGCCATTTCCATGTCCCTGTAAAACTGCTGGGAGACGTAGCAGACGTCTTCTTTCACTTGGTTGATCACATGAGTTTCATCCATGACGTGTAACTGGCTGCGAGGACGAGAGAGATTATTCTGTTTTATTTGATCTGTATGAAGAGAGCCACAGAGTCAAACCAAACAACGAGACAACAGCAGCGCAGAGGTCAACTCACCGATATGAAATGATTTCCTTCAGGTGATTGGTCAGTAGCTTCCCTCCTACATTGATCCTGGAAGGCAGAACAAACCAATCAGCATTTTGTTGTTGTTGTTGTTAGTGTTGCAGGTTAATGATGTTGCTGCAGTCCTCTGACCTGCGGATGCCCTCCTTCATTTTCTTGCTGCGGCAGTAGGGGGCGATGTGGGTGAAGGAGAAGCCACTGTCCACCACCAAACAGCAGAGCACCGAGGGTTTAGAGTGGAAGTAGTGATGAGCGCTGAGAGAACCCGCTGGAGAACACAGACCAGCAGAGAGTAGACACACAGCTGATATCTGCCAGCCCGAACACTGACTGACTTCACTTTATCATCAGAATACAGAAGAAGAGGCTTCTCACACCGCATCTTCCTGGAATAACGTAGCCCTTTTCACCCCCCCCTTTAACCCAGGGCTGTAGGATTCACTCTGCACGTCTGCTAGCTGGGCTAAATGTCCCGTGGAACACGCGACTAATGTTTACATCTGTTTACCCGCTTCACACGGACACCTTTTGACCCCACGTTTGGTCGATTTTCAGGAGATAACCTCGCAAACTCGGGGCTAACCCCGCTCCGGAGCAGCGAGCCCTAAAGTCGGGGTAAGAATGTGCCAGGATTGTGCCAGCGTGAAAGGGGGCTAGCCTGGGACTAAGAAGGTTTTGAGACTGCTTTTAGCCCGGGGCAAAGTGCAGTGTGAGACGCCTAATACAGAAGACAAAACAATCCCATATCACATCACACATTACGAATAAGTAGCTGCAGTGCAATCGATGTAATCGCTCCCTTTGGTGGTCTTTTATTACAGGAAGCAGGGAAGAAGAAACAGGAAGAGGCGGGGCGAGCAGGTGTAGGTGTGTGTGGAGAAGTGAAGGGCAAAGCGAGGTGAGCAGATTAAAGGTTTGTGAGTAAACACTAAAATAAGGTGGAGAATCACGTAGAAGTAAAAAGGTGACATAAGAAATAACCTGCTAGAAACAGGGGAACATATTAATTTATTCTTGCAGATATTCTAATATTTTCAGCAGACAAATATACGTTTGTTGCAGAATAACGCCCCGCAGTGCTCACTTTAATTATTGAATAAAATATTGAAAAATTAATGACACAAATTTTTGGTATTTATTTTTGGGTAAATTAATTGCTATATATTAATAAAGTAATAAAAAAATAATCTTTAGAATAATCGATAAATTAGTCGTTCGATGAATCAATGAAAATAGAATCGGCAGGTGCAGAAATAAAGCGCCGTCTCACTAGATTTGCTAAACGTCCAGTTTGACTCACCGTTTATTCTGAGAGCCGACTGGAACTGGTACTCCTCGAACAGGATCTCATTCATCGACTCCTGAATGGAGGTGAAGTTGAAGTACGGCTCGGTGATGATGACGCTGGTGTCTGCGAACTCCACCTGGACCCAGAGCACACAGCCGAGGAGGAGGAGGAGGAGGAGGAGGAGGAGGAAGAGGAGGAGGAAGGGATGAAATCACATGACATCAGATTAGTAGACAATGAATATTCCCCACGTTTCCAGAAGAACAAACCAAAAAGCCTTGGTGAAGAAAAGACATGGTGGACAAAAATGAAGCCAACTATAAACCTTAAACATCTCCTTTCCAAACAGATGATCCCACACTTTCCTCTGGACGTCCCAGTTGACGAGATAACCCTGAAGAGAAAGAACAGGAGCGAGCACGTGAGAACGAACCTCTGAAACGGTCCAGACGGGACCGGATGCTGTAAAGCTGCGGCCTCTACGTGCGGTTACACTCGCTCACCTTCTGGAAGGGGAGGATGTAAAAGAGACCCGACGGGTCTTTGATCTCATCAAGCTGATTGGCCGTGAAGGTTTTTAATCTGGACGTCTTGGAGCGAAACTGGCAGTTTGGGATGACGCTGAGGGAGAAAGAGAGAAAGGTCCCGCTGAGAAAGCCTCGGGGATCTGACCGCCGGGTGCTGAAGACTGGCAATAAATACACATTAGGTGGCTTTGCTCTGCTGCTTTATTATCAGAAAGCAAAGATGTTTAAATACAGGTGTCAGTGACCGCAAAAGATCACGTTTAGTGCTTCAGAAATGAGCTCAGTGTCAATCTGTAAAATATCAAGCATTGTCTTCATAATCTGTCTCCCAGTTTATGGTGAATTCTTAGCTTTTAGTGATTACATGGGGAACTTTGTCTCACGGTGCGAGCAGAACCATCTGCAGCTCAACGCGACAAAGTCTAAGGAGCTGGTTGTGGATCTACGGAGGGCCGAGGCACCAGGGACCCCGGTTTCCATCCAGGGAGTCAGTGTGGACACTGTGGAGGACTACAAGTACCTGGGAGTCCACATGGACAATAAACTGGACTGGACCAAGAACACTCAGGCTGTTTACAGGAAGGGCCAGAGCCGCCTCTGTTTCCTGAGGAGGCTGAGGTCCTTCAGCATCTGCCGGACGATGCTGAGGATGTTTTATGAGTCTGTGGCGGCCGGTGCTGTCCTGTATGCTGTTGCATGCTGGGGCAGCAGGTTGAGGGCAGCGGACGCCAACAGACTCAACAAACTGACCCGTAAGGCCGGTGACATCGTGGGGGCGGAGCTGGACTCTCTGACGGTGGTGTCAGAGAGGAGGATGCTGGGTAAACTACACGCCATCTTGGACAGCGTCTCCCACCCGCTCCATGACGCGCTGGTCAAGCAAAGGAGCGCCTTCAGCGGAAGACTCATCCCCCCACAATGCACCACAGGAAGTCGTTCCTGCCTGTGGCCATCAGACTCTTTAACTCCTCCCTCTAAGTGTCAGTCTGTCTGACCCAAAGTCACTAAACTGGACATTGAGCATTAACATCTCCGCCATAATTAATAATAACTGTGCAATATTCTGTGTTAATACTCCTGTGCAATATTAGTTTCCCATGTTAGTTTCTTATTTATTGTTATTGATACTATAAACCTCTATTACTCTCGACAGTAGATGCACCTCCGCTTATTACTATAACTATTACATATTTAGTTACATTGTATTTTATACTGTACTTCACCATCAGCCAGTAAACCCACTTGGTACTCGACACTTAGTTTATCTTATACTTATACCGACATGTTACTTAATTTATTTTCTGACCTGTTTATAGTGTATCATATTGTTTGCTGGTACTTCCTCCTGTGTGCGCTGACGTAAAGGCGAGCTGCTGGAACAAAGAGTTTCACTTCGGGGATCAATAAAGGATTTCTGATTCTGATTCTGATTCAACTTAAACTTGACTAACTACCAGGAGAAAAGTCACCATCAGCAGTTCTTTCATTCTTATTTAAACGGAGGAAACTACCACAATTAGCCAAACTGACTTTAAGGTGAAAAGAAAATGTTTTTAACAAAAGTGAAAGGTTTGTACTGCGTTCTTAATGTGTGACTTTTAACGGTGTATCGCACTGTGCTTTATAGATAACTAGTATAAATTGTTTCTGCGTATTTGTATTGTCTTAAGAGCAAAAACAACAATAAAAATACATCCCATCTTTGTTGTTATATCCTAGACACTATGATGAATACAAAGCTGTTGTTTTTCCACGCCACACTTTAGAATATCTGGCCAAATCTAAAACCTGTCTAAAACTCAACATGTCGCCTGTATAAAGGCCTCTTGGTGTATTCACCCTAAGCCGAATTTCAGTTCGAGCCCTGAAGCTTCATATTTGGCCTTAAGTGATGTTCTGCATCGTGGCTTTGTTTATTAAAAACCACTGAAAACATCAAAACGACCGTTTTTGAACGGAGTTTGACGTTAGGTTTTCTCCGCACAAGAGATAGGAACGGTGCTGTCTCTTAGGGCGATGCGTAACGTTACTTTATGTATATTACTGATCATTAAAAGCGGACTTTTTAAACGATATTAGCTTGACCGACTGTTTATTACCATTAGCGGTAACGTTAGCTACCTTGCTAACATAAACTTACCTGACTTTCTCGTGACTGTATCCTATTTTCGCCGTATAGGCTCCGTTGTCCAGAACTAACGTGGCCATTTTAATATCCTGTACTGACACATAAAACACACAATTCAAATGTATTCAGCAGTTACTGAAACAGAAAACAGAGCACATTACTACACTTCCGGTAACGCAAGGCTCCGCCATTAAGACTTATTTTACTCGTCCCGCCAATCAGCGTCGTCTTATTCTCTGTTTGCGGCAGACATGACGCTGTGGGGCAGCCAATCAGATCTTCGGCTCCTTTCCTTTATGCTCATTGGCGGTTGGTATAGCCAATCAGATGCGAGGTTTAGTGTCGGGCGGAAACAGGTCTCATCTTTCCTGAACTGAATATTTAGTAACAGAATAAGTGTAAAACAGGCTTATTTTAACACTGCAAATTATAAATACATACAATTATAAATACATGACACACAGAAACAACAGTCGTATAGCCTGTAGAGCAAAGAAAGATCAGGACTGTATCACATTTTAATATTATTATGGCTGCAACTAGTTATTATTGTCATTATCTGTAAATCTGCATGTTATTTTCTTGATTAATCGCTTAATCGTTTTGTCTTTATGGACTTAAAGGACTTTAGAGATCTGATAATGATGGAGCATGCAGCGTCAGCCCTGCAAGAATCAGACAGAGCTTTGGATGGACACTAATGAGGACATGTTTGACTTTAATTACCCAGACAGGAATGGATGTACTTTTGTTTAGTCTTGTAGACGTGTAACTGTGCGTGTGTGTGTGTGTGTGTGTCCATACAAGAGAAACATGAAAACAGACTCTTCTTCCACATGTTTCTTGACATAAGTGCACATTAACATCAGTTTCTTTTTAATACCACACGCCCTTAAAGGGGCAGTTCTCCCCAAAATCTCAGCCACACACGTCTCCTCTCACCTGCAGAGCTGTTTATCACCTGGATGGTTTCGGTGCGAGCTGCTGAGGTTTTGGAGATATCGGCCGTAGAGACGTCTGCATTGTTTGAATATAACGGGACTGCGTGGCGCTCGTATGGCGCCATATAGAAACGTGCTTCATCGTTCACGCTCCCCTCAGGATGAACTGTAATAACTCTGCTGATCCTCTGACTTTCCATCTAGCGCCACCATCAGGTCGACACGTTAACGCGTCCGACGCTTTGGTTTCTGACCTGCAGAGCTGATGGCGTTCCCATCGGCCTCGGCTGCTCTCTGTGTTCACTGCTAACTAGCTAATGTTAGCATGCTAACACGCTAAACTAACATGGTGAACATTATTATTATTATTATAATAATACATGTTTTTGTGGTGCTCAAAGACCTTGAAATCTGTGGATGATCGTCAGTAACTTCAGGATTTCTGGAAAGAGACGCTGCTGTTGAGTTTTTCAAACGTGTTTTTTTGGCGCTTTGAGCTCCACGAGCCGAGCGCCACGCAGTCCTGTTGTATTCAAACAATGCAGACGTCTCTACGGCCGATATCTCCGAACCTCAGCAGCTCGCACCGAAACCATCCAGCTGATAAACAGCTCTGCAGGCGAGAGGAGACGTGTGTGGCTGAGATTTTGGGTGAACTGCCCCTTTAAGGGCTAAGTAGAGCCATACAGGTGACGCTACGGTTTATGATGTGTGCAGGTCCGGCTTCCTGGTACCAGAACTGTAATACATTAACTTAAGACAACAGAGTCTGAGCAGAGAGTGCTTTTATTCATCAGCTGGTAAATACTGCACCTCCTCCAGTACTCAGATCTTGTACTCAAAGTACAAAAGTATCATCATCGAAATACACTTAAAGTATCAAAAGTAAAAGTACTCGTCATGCAGAACGGCCCACTATAGAATTATTATATTCCTGGATTATAATTATTGATGCGTTAGTTACTTTCCACCACTGAACTACTACAGTTCAAATCTAAAGTCGTGCTGGCTGTTTACACGCCACAGCAGATCCACAGTTCACACTCCTACACACACGCACGATAAAAATACTATACGACACTATAACAAACCTCAGAGGAAACCATCAAAACAATCTGTCCTGCAGGTTATACTCCCTTAAAGCTTTACTCGTGTTAACGTAGGCTTATTATCAAACTGCCGAAACGGAAATCTTTGACTTCAGCGAAACATAAAAGCAAAAATCCTTCACTTTTAGTGAAAGTTATTCATCAAATTTCAACCACACCCCGTCTGAGATGCGTTGATAGTACTGGTCACGACGAATAACGTGTCTGTAGGATCCAGATTCTTATTATTTATACATTTATACATTATAAATACACGAGATTGCTATTCATTTTACGTGTTAACTGCTGCTGGAGATAATACGCTTTTCACACAAATAAAGTTAACTTGCAACAAAACGTTTGTTTTGCAGAAAAAACATACGCTCTGGATTCTTTTTCAAGGATAAACAATATGGCCGACGTAGGGTAAATCCTTGCCTTGATGCGCACCGTCCTTCAGACGCCAATAAAAAGGGTTAAAATCAAGAAAAATAAAAGTATTTTGGGGAAATGTTCAGCAGTTTTTTTCCCACGGTGACTCGTCTTCTTATTGTACAAATATCAGCTGTTCCCAACTCAGTCCTACAAACACGTTTCTGTTCCTGTAGTTGGTTTTAAAAGTTGAAATATTCCTTTAGGATGAGCCGGCAGGTCACTCCAGGTATTTGGGGATGCATCCTTGTAGTTCGATGAGCTCGGGCCAATTTTCGTATTTATTCTTTGTGTTGTCGTTCTTCAGGTACTGGAACAAACAGACAGAGACGGTGCTGATTCTGAGTCAGCCCAAACAGCATCAACAACAAACCAGATGTTTCCCTCTAGAGCTGCAGCGGCTAGTCCGTTAATCGATGCTAAGCTAAGCTGCCTGTTTCCCCCTGTTTCCAGTCTTTATGCTAAGATAAGCTACCTGTTTGCCTGTTTCCAGTCTTTATGCTAAGATAAGCTACCTGTTTCCAGTCTTTATGCTAAGCTAAGCTACCATTTTTGCCTGTTTCCAGTCTTTATGCTAAGCTAAGCTGCCTGTTTCCCCCTGTTTCCAGTCTTTATGCTAAGCTAAGCTACCTGTTTCCCCCTGTTTCCAGTCTTTATGCTAAGCTAAGCTGCCTGTTTCCCCCTGTTTCCAGTCTTTATGCTAAGATAAGCTACCTGTTTCCAGTCTTTATGCTAAGCTAAGCTACCATTTTTGCCTGTTTCCAGTCTTTATGCTAAGATAAGCTACCTGTTTCCAGTCTTTATGCTAAGCTAAGCTACCTGTTTCCCCCTGTTTCCAGTCTTTATGCTAAGCTACCTGTTTCCAGTCTTTATGCTAAGCTAAGTTACCTGTTTCCCCGTTTCCAGTCTTTATGCTAAGCTAAGCTACCTGTTTCCCCCTGTTTCCAGTCTTTATGCTAAGCTAAGTTACCTGTTTCCCCCTGTTTCCAGTCTTTATGCTAAGCTAAGCTACCTGTTTCCCCCTGTTTCCAGTCTTTATGCTAAGCTAAGCTACCTATTTGCCTGTTTCCAGTCTTTATGCTAAGATAAGCTACCTGTTTCCAGTCTTTATGCTAAGCTAAGCTACCTGTTTCCCCCTGTTTCCAGTCTTTATGCTAAGCCAAGCTACCTGTTTCCAGTCTTTATGCTAAGCTAAGCTACCTGTTTCCAGTCTTTATGCTAAGCTAAGTTACCTGTTTCCCCGTTTCCAGTCTTTATGCTAAGCCAAGCTACCTGTTTCCAGTCTTTATGCTAAGCTAAGCTACCTGTTTCCAGTCTTTATGCTAAGCTAAGCTACCTGTTTCCAGTCTTTATGCTAAGCTAAGTTACCTGTTTCCCCGTTTCCAGTCTTTATGCTAAGCTAAGCTACCTGTTTCCCCCTGTTTCCAGTCTTTATGCTAAGCTAAGCTACCTATTTGCCTGTTTCCAGTCTTTATGCTAAGATAAGCTACCTGTTTCCAGTCTTTATGCTAAGCTAAGCTACCTGTTTCCCCCTGTTTCCAGTCTTTATGCTAAGCCAAGCTACCTGTTTCCCCCTGTTTCCAGTCTTTATGCTAAGCTACCTGTTTCCCCCTGTTTCCAGTCTTTATGCTAAGCTAAGCTACCTATTTGCCTGTTTCCAGTCTTTATGCTAAGATAAGCTACCTGTTTCCAGTCTTTATGCTAAGCTACCTGTTTCCCCCTGTTTCCAGTCTTTATGCTAAGCTACCTGTTTCCCCCTGTTTCCAGTCTTTATGCTAAGCTACCTCTTTCCCCCTGTTTCCAGTCTTTATGCTAAGCTACCTGTTTCCAGTCTTTATGCTAAGCCAAGCTACCTGTGTCCAGTCTTTATGCTAAGCCAAGCTACCTGTTTCCAGTCTTTATGCTAAGCTAAGCTACCTGTTTCCAGTCTTTATGCTAAGCCAAGCTACCTGTTTCCAGTCTTTATGCTAAGCTAAGCTACCTGTTTCCAGTCTTTATGCTAAGACACTGCAGCGTCACATTAAATTAAAGGTTCCCGTTCTTCATTCTGAATCTCTCGTATGTTTGGACGCTTTGGGAAAATGTTTGGTTGCACGACGTGAATGTTAACGATGAACCCAGCGAGGCGTCGGCGTCGGCGTGCGGCTAAACGGGTTCAGATAAATCAATATAAAGTGAACATGAGCTCGTAGTTGTTACCTTCTCAAAGTTGCTCCTCACTGTTGCTCCTTTCCCACCGACAAACACCCAGTTATCTCTGAAGCCCAGCGACTGGACAGCCGAGCTTCCCAGTTCAGAAATCAGCTTCTTCGCATCTTCAGTTAACCTGTCAGAACGAGTCAACAATCACTCTTTGTATTGATCCACACAAGCAGAGCGGATCAATATGTAACTGGACGAGATGATCAGCAGGAAACAAATGACCTAAAACGATTAAAAAGCTTTAATCGTCTCTTCATTTATTTAAATCCGGTCTCTTTAGTTCGCTCAGGCAGCAACGCAATTGATTTTCATCGTCGATTTCTTTAAATAATTCATTTATTATTATTATTTATTATTATTTAATTTGTCTATAATTGGCACTTTTCCCCCAGCAATATCTTAATCAATATTTTTAAATAACTTCCAACAACAAAGAAGCAAATGTGTCCTCGTCCAGTATGAAATAGATTGCTGTGCGACACTAAAGGCCTTCCCTCTAACGAAAGATAACAAAATGCAAACAACGACAATAATTTAAAAAAAGGAGTTCCCATATTATTATTATTATAATTTATTATTATTGTTATATTGACGTCATATTTTCATTATTAATTTCAGGCAGCTGCAGAGAATTTACATTTCTGCCTCGGCCGCCACATTCATCACATTACTTAGATCGACATTCTCCAAACGTTGCATAAGAGCGCAGAGCGATGGTTTAACCGTGTAATTACATAACGATTACATATAAAGTTAATAACTTTACATATAAAGTTAACTTTACATATAAAGTGAAAGTTAATAACTTTACATATAAAGTTAACTTTACATATAAAGTTAAAGTTAATAACTTTACATATAAAGTTAAAGTTAATAACTTTACATATAAAGTTAAAGTTAATAACTTTACATATAAAGTTATGTTAATAACTTTACATGTAAAGTTATTAACTTTACATGTAAAGTTAATAACTTTACATATAAAGTTATAAGTTAATAACTTTACATATAAAGTTAAAGTTAATAACTTTACATATAAAGTTAACTTTACATATAAAGTGAAAGTTAATAACTTTACATATAAAGTGAAAGTTAATAACTTTACATATAAAGTTATAAGTTAATAACTTTACATGTAAAGTTATTAACTTTACATATAAAGTTAAAGTTAATAACTTTACATATAAAGTTATTAACTTTACATATAAAGTTAAAGTTAATAACTTTACATATAAAGTTATAAGTTAATAACTTTACATGTAAAGTTATTAACTTTACATATAAAGTTAATAACTTTACATGTAAAGTTATTAACTTTACATATAAAGTTAATAACTTTACATGTAAAGTTAATGCAGAGACTGAACAGATGCGAATGAGGCGACAAAGCGTGAATTCAGACTTTTTACAAAGTGGCATCATGATGTAGTGCAGAAAACCAGTTCGTTGGTTAGTAGAGTAACGCGAGGCGAATATTCGCTTCGAGTTTGGTGTGAACACGGCTTCGGGGGTCACATGGTAAGCGTACACACCTCACACACACGAGTCCGTTAAACCAGCACTGCTTCGCTGGTTTAGCCTTTTCTGGTAGAATTTGTCACTTGAGGTGAACTTGTTGCAAGACGCCTGCTTATTTCTCTGATTGTGCAGTGAGCTCAGCACTGCCCCTGCTGGCCGGAGGTCACATTTCAGTGAGATTTTTGTCAACGTTTTTCAGATTTCGGTCGTTTGCTTACATTTCGTTGACGGCTTTCTTGAACGCCGCTGATTCAAACGTAGTTAGCGGGAGCTTTGTTAGCCGAAGACGTGTACACATCCTCCCGTGATTTCACAACTCTGCTTAGTTCTTCATCTCAACATTTGGTTTTGAGGTTTTTAGGAGCTGACTGAAAGCAAACGGTGCGCCGACTTCGGGAGCTCGGCCCCGTGATTACGTTTCTCTGCCAACAGCTGACGTAAAAGGAGAGACATTTACTTTGATGAAGGCTCATCATAGGACGCCATCAGCACAGCAGAGCCTTCCTCGATGCCCTGCAGGAGCTCGATGAGAGGTTTCACATCTGCAACACAAGCATGGCGTCCATCTTTTAAAACTTTCATTGTTGAGCGCTCAGATCATCTAATCACACAGGACCTCACAGTAGTTAAATGATATTAATTCGAATATCAGCTGCTACGTACCGCCGCTATACATGTCAAAGTGACCGGTCTTTGTGACTTCTCCCGTTTTACCTGTTAAAGAAAGAGACTTGTGAATGTACCTGCAGCCACTAATGAACCACAAACAGAGGTGATGCAGAGGTTTACTGGTTCAACACTCACCGTTCAGTATAACAATGTTTATTCCGTATCCAGCGTTGTTCAGAACTGTTCCAAGAACCCTGAGAAAAGTTTGGTCTTCTGTAAATGTCAGCTGTCATCAACACGACAAGAACGAGCAACAAACCCAGCGAGCGCGAGGAGGAGCGACGGAGGACAGTCTCAAGTCTTGGCTATCAAGTCCTGAGTCAAGTCCAACAAGTTTGGGACTTGTAGGTCAAGTCCAAGTCCTAAACCTTGTGTTCCAAGTCCTGAACAATTTATTATGCATCGTTCACCAAATAAATGCTTTTTCAAAGAGTAAAGACCCACTGAGAGCGCTGCGGTGCAAAGTTCACCCCCATTCATTTTCTATGTCTACGCTTCACAAGGCATTATGGGACTGCCGGCGACTTGGGCCCGACCAGCGATGCGGAAAAGGGGAAGTTTCGAAAGTTGAAAATGTTCAGCTTTCGAGAAGTGGGTATGTTCTTCTCTACAAAAGTCTGCAACCGTGCTAGCAGCTCTGCGAGGCTGCACTGAGGCACAGCGGTGCGTTGAGCTAAATGCTAACATGCTGACGTTCAGCACATACAATGTTCACCATCTTAGCTTAGCGTGTTAGCATGCTAACATTAGCTAATTAGCAGTGAACACAGAGCGCAGCCGAGGCTGATGGGAACGCCAGCAGCTCTGCAGGTGTTTGGTCAGAAACCAAAGTGTCGGACGCGTTAACGTGTCGACCTGATGGCGGCGCTAGATGGAAAGTCAGAGGATCAGCAGAGTGATTACAGTTCATCCTGAGGGGAGCGTGAACGTCTGGAGGCTGGTTGACCGACAGACCGACATAAGGGCCCTGTATACTCAGTCCTACACTAACACTAGCTGATTCAGACTGCGGTCTACATTCAACCACTGTGCCCTTTTTTCTTCTTAAAATCTAAAAGCAAAAACATGAACTCAGAAAACACAGTTTGGATTTGCAAGGAGAGGTAAAAGCATGGAAACAGGCAGGAAGTGTCTGAGAGGAAGCTGAGTTAGAAACACCTACAGTTTGTTTTGGATGCAGATCTTTGGAGCCACGACGTTAGCGGCTCCACTTTGGATGAAGAAGCTGAAATGATCCTCCGGACAGTCTCTGGTTGTAATACATGATCCAGCTGGACAGGAAATGCAGGACTCTGATTAATCCCCCATCAGATCAACGTCACTTATTCAGTCTGATCAGGTTGAATGGATCACTAACCTGACTGTTTAGGAAGCGTCTTGGAGCTCTGACTGGACGCATCAGAGCCTTGAGATAAATCTGGAACAAGCAGAGTTACAGTCACAGAGATGTTAAAGTCAGTCAAAGGTAAGCGTCAAGGCGTCCACAGAAACCACTCCCGCAGCAAAAATACCCTCTGAAGTTCAGATGAAGTTAACATGAAGCTTCAGCAGTCCGAGGTAATCGAGTGAGTTAGTTACAGAAAGTCACAACAGGTTAAAAACTCAAATTCCACTTTTAAAGCCCCACAGTACGTATAGGATTTAAACATTTCTAACTTCAATACACCCCCAAAACCCCGACCGTCTCATTTTACTACAAACAAAAACTTATATCATCAAAATAAAGAAGGCTTTAAAGGAAGACACCGACGGCAGAATCCAGTCTGTGATGAAAGGCTGAGGTATGAAGTGCTCCCACCTGGGAACGGGCTGCTGTATTTCTGCAGGATGAGTGTGATAATGACAACCGCAGGCACCATCACCATCACGTACTGCAAAACCCCTGCAGGAGACAGACAGAGGCAACACATCAGAGGACGGACAGCTTCGCCCGTCAGAGGGACTTCTGTCGGTCCACTTCTGTGCTGTCAAACCGGCCGGCCCTAAAACTTCAAAAGCTGCTTTTCCACCCAAACTTTAATCAGGAACTTTAATCCCCAGGAACTACTTTTCAAGGAACTATGAGGTCCCTTCAGCCCGCTGTCGTCTGCGTTTCCACCGCGGTCTAAAGACCCGGGAAGATCAGGCAGAGCACACCGTTCGGTTACACCATCACACAGCTGCGTAACTCTGCTGTTTTAACTTGTTAAACTCGTCACCTGCAGTTCAGCACGAGGACCTTCGCTTGTTTTAACCTGTGCACTGTCACCTGTTAGAAACCCTGAGCTCAGCGCTGTATAACGGGGAAACCGAGAGCCGCTGCGTCCTCAGAGCGCTGTAAATATTAGAACACGGTAACACAAGCGTCCCGTGTCTTTCTACACATACAGCAGTGTGTGCACTTGTCTTCAGACACAAGAACAGCCGCTGCACACACATTTAGCTCCACAGCTGTTTATTAATCTGCAGAAATATAAATGTGCAAAACACAGCGTTTGCGTGCTTCAGCAGGAGACACGAGGGCTGCCGGTGTCGCAGGAGCAAACGTCTCCGTGTTAATATGTTAGTAGTTCCCAAACAAATAGTTCAGACGTCATCTGGACCAGTTACAGCAATAACATCTGACACTGACGGCGGCCGATCTTCACAACAAATACTCGCATTTTATTATTAATATTTTTTACTTTTACTTAATTAAAGAGTCTTCCCGCACTGCCAGGTTTAAATCAAACAGTAAACACGTTATTACATATTAAAATATAAAATAATATACGACGCTCTTTTGCCGTAAATAAAGGTTAAAAACATTTGTTTATTGGGGCAGCTGAAGCGGAGAAATCACTCCTGAATGAAGCGATCAGTAACAGCCAACAATCAATAGGGAAGTAACCACAGTAATAACACACACACACACACACACACACACACACACAACCTGTCGTGAGCTGTTGGACTCAATGAAAACTTACTTCCTCTGAAGATTCGTCCCGTCATTCTTGTTTTTCCTATTAAAAACGAAAAAGAAACAGGAAGGATGAACAGAGTGAGGACACATAAACACACACACACACACACATAAACACACATACACGCTGCACACACACACACTGGGCACACATACACGCTGGGCACACACACACACACACACACAGACACGCACACACATACACGTTGCACACACACACACACACACACACACTGGGCACACATACACGCTGCACACACACACACACTCACACACAGACACGCACACACATACACGTTGCACACACACACACACACACACACACGCTGCACACACATAAACACACACACACGCTGCACACACATAAACACACACACACACTGCACACACACACACACACACACACGTCCTCTGGTTCCCTGCCCTCAACCCCATCAAGTCCCAGGTGAACGGTAGAATAAACGTACCTGTTAATCACCTGAGTCTGCCTTTGTGAACCGCACCAGAACGATCTGGCCACATTATGGACTCGGCGGACTCAGGCTCACCCCCACTCAACGCAGAAGTACGCCAGATGGAGTCGGACACACCCCGCCAAGCTCTCGCCACCCAGGGCGCCCTCGTGTTGGCCAACGCGAGGGCGCCCTTACCCCATCAGTACCAGAAGACCTAGATGTGTCCACCATTGTCTCTGACTATCACGACCTCAGTGCGGCTTTCAGTAAACAACAAACACTTTCATTACCTCGCCCGTACGACTGGACTGATCTGCCCCCCGGAGCCCCCAAAGGGGATCCATGGCGAAATGCACGGACTCCCGGACCGCCGGCATCATTCGCCGATCCTCTCCTCCAGCCGGTGCAGGTTTCTTTTTTGTGGCTAAGAAAGACCACTCACTTCCCTTCAACTGGACCCCTGAGGTCGAACAGGCTTTTACGGAACTGAAGAGACGCTTCACCGCAGCTCCAGTCCTGGTCCAGCCCGATCCCCAGTGCCAGTTCGTGGTCGACATAGACGCAATCAGACTACGATGTGGGGAACCGTGAGTTGCTCGAAGGGGCAGAACATCCCTTTAATCGTTTGGACCGAACGTAAGAACCGCGCCCACATCCAGAGAGCTTAACGACCGAACTCCTGCCAAACTCGCTGGGCCCTTTCTGTTTTCGGAAAGTTCAGATTCACCATATCGACCTGGTTCTAGAAATGTAAAACCCAATGCTCTTTCTCGCCAGTTTGCCTCCCTGTTGTGTTGCGGCAGCGGTTACCTGGGAGGTCGAAGGCGTGATTAAGGAGGCACAGCGGACTCAACCCGACCCAGGTAACGGACCTCCTTTTGTCCTCGTTTTGTGCCTAACCCTGTCCGTTCTCCAGTGGGGACACATTGCCCGATCGCCTGTCACCCGGGGATTGGCCGCACCCTATCCCTCCTAATAAAAGACATTTCTGGTGGCCCACCATGGATGCTGACACTAAGGCATTTGTTTCAGCCTGCACTGTGTGCTCGCGGCAAGTCCTTTGAGGTTTCTTCGCCCTCTGCCCATTCGGGGCTGTCCATGGACCCATAAAGCCCTGGATTTCGTCACCGGCCTGCCGCCATCCCAAGGAAACACAACCACACTCACCACTGTTGACCGTTTTTCCAAAGCTGTCCACTTTGGGGCCCTACCCAAACTCCCCACAGCCCACGAGACTGCACAGCTTCTGGTCCACCATGTTTTCCCGCCTCCGCGGTCTCCCCTCGGATATCGTCACCTCTGTCGTCGGATATCGTCTCAGAGGGCCTCAGTTCATCTCTCAGGTATGGAAGTCATTCTGCCAGGTGAGTTTATCCTCTGGTTTTCATCCCCGGACTAATGGACAATCTGAACGGACCGATCTTAAAGACAGCGGAGGTCTTTAATCAGCCCTCCGCTGTGTTGCTGCCAGAAATCCCGGCTCCTGGAGCGCTCGTCCTTCCTGGGTGGAGTGCGCCCGTAACCCCCTGTCCTGTGCAGCTACAGGTATGCCACCGTTTGAGGGTTCACTGGGCTATCAACCACCTCCGATCCCCACCCAGGAAGGCGAAATCGTGGTTCCGCGGTTGCAGGATTTGGAAGGAGGCCCGAGCTGCTCTCCTTCACGCTGCTGACCGTAACGGACACCTCGCTGACTGACACCGGATACCTGGCCCCTCCTACCAAACTCCTTACCTCTTAATCACCTGAGTCACACACATCACACTCTGAAAAAAGGTACTCAAAATCAAATCAAAATAGTTTTGAGGTCCTGTATTAAGAACTTCAGATTTAAGTACCTCAGAACTGTACTTGATCCAGTATTTAAGTAAATGTACTTCCTCTCTGAATATCTGAAAACACCTGCGCAGGTATATCAGGTTCAGCACAAATTCTGTTGTTTCCATACAGCTGCTCACTGATGAAAGCAATAAGATTGTAATAAGACTATAAAAATAAAACTTATAAATAAATTAAATACATTTTCCCACTGACCTACGGTGACTCTGAGCATGTCTGTGGCGTCCGGACAGGCTGACACCGAGTCCCAGGAGGCGTTCACTTACCGGAGACGCCGAGACAAACAGGATGATCCTGTTCCGCCTCCTTGAACCTGAAAACCACCCAGCCAATCAGCTGCACCCGGGGGCCAGAGTCCACATTGCTCACCTGGTGATAACATTATTAAATGAAAGGAGGACTATTCACAGACACGGAGTTACTTTTGTTTTAATGGTAAACATGCAGCCCTGAATAAAGCACTCAGGGAGCTCGTGAGGCTGCACAACACTGAAATATCTACTTCAACCTTCTTTACAAAGTCTTAATGTGCATTAAAATACACAGTCAGACTCACTGGGGTATGACTGTTTAAACAGTGGGAACTTTATGACTTACTGATGCGTTCACGGACTGATCTGAAGGTCCAGTCACGGTACGTTTCTGTTCCACAGAGCTGGAAGAAGTAGTAAAACCACAGCGTGGAAAATACTGTTACGTGTAAAAGTCCTGCATTCAAAATCTTACTCAAAGTACAAAAGTATCAGAATCAAATGTTCAGAATAATATATATATATTACATTATTGGATTACTTCATATACTGATGGGTAACTTAATATATAATAATACATCATATTTTATTCGGCTGGCATTTTATTTTATTAATCTGAATCTGCAAAGTTACCAAATAATTTTAGTGGAGTAAAATATTTAATGTTTAAAATAGACAACATTTGCCTCTGAGGTGTAAAGAAAAGCACCTCTGCAATTCTTTAAAAACCAGGTTTAATGGATCTTTATCAATCCTCAGTGTCGGCCGGGCTCGACACGATAAGCAACTTATTGATCGTTTAATGCTCCCGCTGTAATTGGTGCCGTGATATAAATGTATTGATCAGCATTTGTCCTGTATCTTCCGATCCACATTTTTTTCTTCCAGTGAGAAAAACTGAGTTATTAATAAGACGGTGTATTTTTGTGAAAAAAGAAAACCCCTCTTTGAACAGAAATGGTGGTCTGAGATTCAACCTGCCCAAAGTTTACCACAGTGTATTAACACCGTGGTCAAGCCAATCACATGCTAATCAGGTACTTAACAGTGATGAGGGAGGTGCAGCCAGAAAACAACAGGCCTGATTACTGATTACTGGGCCATCATGGAAACTATCAGGTCAGTTTCAGGTGAAACTAGCTAATCAACAGATACTCAGGTAGACTCCTCCCTGAGGGCGGGGCTTATGTAACACAGAGTAGCTTAAATTTCTGAGTTCCCGTCCCATTTTTTCACAATTGAGAATGACTTCCGGATGGGAGCCGAAACGTCTCGATTCTGAAAACAGCGTCCAGACGACTACGACTGAAACCTTTTCTACTTTGCGAGACATTATTAGTGTAGTAAGAAGTGGTTCTGGTCCGTTTATTGAAGGCTACACGAACATGTCATCAGGCGCTTCTTGAAAAATAGATTTACAAACAAAACAGATGGACTTTGGTTAAAGATCAGTCTGCAGACAATCATCTGTGTTCTTAGCAACGATATAATGTAAATACTGCCGTTTTCAAATGACAAAACATTTCACATGGATGCTGCAAACCGACAGACATGATGTTTTAGACACATTCAGACTTTGGCCCGGATGACACAACACATTATTGCATTCACAGGGAAGATTTAATGTACAGCTGAAGGCTTCCAGCTGAGCTTCTGTGTTTCCAACATCATCAGTGTTCAGCTAAAGTCGGTGCAGGTTTAACGATGCAGAGACTGAGACTCGGTCCGTCTCCAGCGCCGCGGAAGTTTCAGTGTTTCCAACAGGAAGAGAATTTATTGTGGCGGTCGACCTCGTGAAGCAGGGAACCCTCGAAGACTACATTATTTGTTTGATAAAAATAATTTCATTCACTGCGTTTTCTGGAGCTTTTGACGGTGGTGAATCCTCAAAAATCAAAATTCAGGAGCCGGACAGCACAACCACCAAACTGGGGAAATGTTTTAGGCTGTTTGCCGGTGCACGCGTCACATTTCCGTGGAATAAACGAACCTGAATGCCTCACAGGACTCAAGTGCCCCTTACTACAGAAGCGAATTGTAAAGAGGTTTTAACTGTAATTATTAGAACCGGTTATTAGTCACACGTTTAATGCTTTTTTTCCCCAGAAATGTACAAATGCATTTTGTTTATCTATCTGGGTTTTATCTGTTTTCTAACAAGACATTTGAAGAAATCCAGCAACTCCTCACGACCGAGACGCTGAATCTGGGGCATTTTCAGCATTTCTGCTCGAAACAAACGATTATCAAAATAGTTTATTAGTTTTATGTTGATCGACTACTCGATTAATCGAGTAATCCTCTAGTTCGGTGTACAAAACATGAAAAAAACCTGTGAAAAATGGCCGTCACAAGTAATATCACATAAAACTGGCAGTTAAACACGTGATTCCACTTTTTACTTCATGTCGGCAAAACAAAGCGTCATTTAAAAGCTCGAACTTGTGAACATAAATATTGTTTTGTGAATCCCGATGAGAAACCTCCAGTCGACATTAGTATAATCATTAAGCGGCCCAGCTCTCCTGTGATTGGTTGCAACACTGCTGGCAGTTTGCAGCCGAGGAAGCGCGTCTGTCTGAAACGTGCGACGTTTTGTCCTACTCCTGATTTATATAAAGTATAAAATTATGCAATGTAACATCAATATAGACAAATATAGCGGCTAACGTAACTTTTTAAATCTCGTTTCACGTCGTTGAAATCGAGCAAAGAGACACGTCGCTCCGTCTTCGTTTGGATCAGGAAACACAAGTGAAACCGGAGAAACGTTAGAAATCTGGTTCATGTTGCAGCAGACAGAATATTTTTTTCATGCAGACGTTCGAAGAGTCTTTGAGGATCCTGGAAAAACCTTCAGGACAGCAGGAAGTTTAGTTAAACCTCCTCTTGGGTTTGTCAGACACCGCTGGTGACCGAGTGTAAGGACGCATGAGAGGAACAAGCCGGGGCGAGAGCGCAGCTCCGACTGCCATCGCGACTTTTAAATAAAAATGTACAAAAAAAAAAAAAAGCTTTTGTAAATAAATACAAAAATGGGCGAATTGTCTTCGGGTGGGCCGCCCAAATAAATTCTGTGTGGGAAACACCTGAATGCACGTTAGAGTATATGATGTAGATTCGCGTCCGGGCTAAACTGCTTTTGTTTGGCTTGAACTTCCTCCGATGGGACGTCCCCACATCATCGGTCCAAAGTGGTTTCCATCGCAGCTTAGCCTACTGGGAACACTGGTGTACACCTCCAGGGTCCAACAACACACCTGCGTTCAACACTCAGAGGTCTAAACAGGCAGAGCTGCACAATTATCTCTAAAATGAGAAGTACAATCATTTACATCTTTTTAAAATGTTATAATACATTAAACAGTTTGAGTCACATTCAAATTCAGTGATTCCCCTTTATAGTGTCTCAGCGATGCATTGTGTATAATATCACCTTACTTATTAATATTATTCTGTTCGTTTTTTCGTTGCTCAGACTTATAAAAAAAAGTGATGTGTAGTTACATCGTGTTTCCACACTGAAGAATGATGGAATCAGTCTGATGCACAAAGTTATAAAAAGGTTTTAAATTGGGGGAAAGAGGAGCACTGGTGTTGTACTTTAAAATGTACAAATACTTCTTTACATTAAGTGTCATTTCTCAAAGCTTACAATAACTAAAATTGGCAGCAGCATATTAATAATGCCAACGCAGCATGACGCCAAATAAAAAGGATAGAAAGTGAGTTACATGATGCTTGACCTGTTCGTCCGGTAAAACTCTCCAACGGGTTTTTAACCAGTTAAACAACAATCGTGTCGATCGAAGCGTTTGTGGGCTGAGTTATTACAGCGTTTTCTCATTTGTCCTCCATGTTGTAACAGTGGTAATTCCCTCTCAAGTGTCCTGGTAGCAAATCATCCTTCTAACAACACGCTCTCTGCAGACTGGCCGCAGTATCTGGAGAAAACTACACAGGAACAAACTAGCTCAGAGGCGTTCAAATGTAAACCGAAATCTGAATATCACAACACCCGACCGACTGTTTCTACTGTCTGTTATGTTCAATTATATTATATTGTCATGGTTTTATAGTCCTTTACTTAATTTCATCCTGTTGAATGCAGCGATATTAATATCTTAGGTCAGACCGGCTCTCCACACAACATAACTTCTGTCTCCAGCTGAGATATCGGACGACGCTGAGCAGCAGGCAGCATTATTCACCTCCACCGTCGGAGAAGGGCAGCCTGATATGTGGACATGTGATATGTGAGCGTCCCATTCCTAAAAGTCTTATCGTCATTTCAAATTCTTATATGTAAATACTGCCTTCGTGCCAGGAATTCAAATATGTTTCATGACGAATGCGCCAGTTTGCCTCTCAGGTCGCGTCTAACTCTGCTACGTGTGAAGGAAGTAAAATAACGGTTTTGTTATGTGACTGTGCGTTTAACTACTCTGTGCTACCACTTTGGCCTACAAGGTTAAACCAAGCAAGCTCGGGGCGCCCCGGTAGCTCACCTGGTAGAGCAGGTACCACGTATCAGGGCCCGGGCCGGACTCGAACCCGGGCCCTTTGCTGCACGTCGTCCCCTCTCTCCCCTGCCCTTCCTGTCTCTCTCTGGACTGTAACTATCAAATAAAAGACGTCAAAATAATTTAAAAACAACAGCAGCAGCAGCAGTGACCCACGCTCCATCTCCTCGGCGGGGGCGTGCACACTGTCCGTTATTGTGCACGTACTCGTGCGAGCTGCCGCTGCCCTCCAGCGCTGTAGTGGGCGCTGTGGACACATCTACAGCAATACGCAGGAAGGCTGCTGTTGACACTAATACTCCCAGTTTCGGTGCTTTTCACGTCTTGTGTTGGGAGCTTCTGTGTTGCATGTAGTTTAATGGAGACACGTGACAGTTAAAGCATGTTGCCGCTGTACAGCACACGTGTTGTTTTCTACATGCCTCCACGTCTTCTCATCTTTAGAAACTGACTGTGTGTTTTGGAGGAAGGCGGAAAAGGAAATGACTGCGGTACCAATCGACCACGGAGCCAATCGCCAACAATGAGCAGCGTGCAGTCGGTGCGACCGTAGACCGCCATGTTTCAAATTTCAAGAGGCAAATGTTTGTGGAGCGTGAAGTGTGAGTGAATATCAGATTATTGTTTGCAGAAAGTTACCGAAATCGCAGGACAAAGCCTGAGTTGTGTTGGAGCAAACTGTCCTGCAGACACTAACTTCGAGCACCAGACTCGTGACGCCTGGATACCTCTACAGGTGAGTAACACATACCGCCTCAGGTCAGGAAGTGCAAACTAGAGCGAGACCAATGAATGGGCGAGGTGGGGCGACATCAGCTTGCTGCAGATATATCAGTATCTGTGTTTATACTGCAGAGCACAAATGCCAAACTGAGAAAACTGAAACGTCCCTCAGTATCGTGTCTTGGTCACAATTCTTTAAAAAAAAAAATAAACTAAGGAATCTGCATCAAGATCATTTATGTTAAAAAAATAATTATCAGCCGACATATTGGATTTTTTGAGACTCCAAATATCTGTTAGCATCGGCCTCAAAAACTCTTTAAATAACCGTGGAAGGAAAAATCATGATTGGGATTATTTTACTATTAATTGTGCAGCCCTCCTATTAATCCGGTCCACATCCCCGGGTGGTGTACACCTCCAGGACCAGTCAGGTCAATTCCCCGTCCGTCACCCGGCTCTGTGTAGAAGACCGACAGCCACCGCGTCTACATCCAAACGTGGCTCGACCACAGCGGTGCTGCGGGTCTACATCTACTCCGCGGTCTGTCAGTGTGGTCCAGACCTCCACGACAGACCAGGATGTCTCTACAGGGACGGTCTACATCCCCAGAGCCCGATGGTCTACATGAGGGCGTTGAGGTGTCCAGAGTGTCCTACAGAGTTCAGCATCAAGGCTCTCTGGTCCAGCACCTCCCTCTCTCGGCCCAGCGCCGCTCGCTCCTGCTCCACCATGGCTCTGTCCCGCTCCACCGCCGCCCTCTCCCTCTCCAGCCACAGCCTCTCCGCCTGCACCGCCGCCCTCTCTCTCTCCACCGCCGCCCTATCTCTCTCCACCATCTCCCTCTCCCGCTCCAGCGCCGCCCTCTCCCTCTCCACCATCTCCCACTCCCTCTCCAGTCCTCCCAGCGGCCCGTCGCACGCCTCCGAGCTCCGCTGGTTCTGCTCAGCGGCGGCGCCGCCAAACGCCTCCTGTCCGTAGTCCGAGGAGGAGGAGGGAGGAGAGGCGGGCGGACCTGTGTCTGGGGGCGGGGTCGGGGTGCTGCTCGTCATCCTGTGTGACGGGGGTGAGGAGGGGGGCGCTGCTCGCCAGGCGGCCCTCCATGGCTTCATTCATCAGGTGAAACCACGGCCAGGAGGAGGTGCCGTCTGCTACGCTCTCCATCCCAACAGGAGGATACTTCAGATCCTAAAGAGAGGAGGAGGAGAGGGAGAGATAAAAATAGAGAAGAGGAGCTGCCCCAAATCCTCCTGTTAGTCTGATAAAAACTCCAGCGTGTTTTTAAAGCTGCTGAGAGCCACAGACACAAAGTCAGAGAAGCACTGACCCACTGATGGTTCAGACCACAGACTGTTTATAAAGACGGACGCCATGACAGCCCCCCCAACAGTGAAGCCAGAACATCTGGATCGCCCCCTGGTGGCGGGCTGCAGTACAGGTCATAAGCCCCGCCCCCTCCATGTTAGCGGCCGGGACACGAGCCAGACTAAAAACTCAAAGCTCACGTCAGATAAAGATGGTTTCTGTCAGTTTGGGTCGTTCTTATCACGCTGATGTTTGTTCAGGTGGTTTAATTAGTTAATTTGATGCTATAAAAAGTGGGTTTCACGTCATGATTGACAGCTGAGGCCGGCACGCGATTGGGTCGGCCGGGTGTGTGAGCGGGACCTCTATACCGCGGCTCCGCCCCCGATCACTACTGCGCAGACTCTGGCTCCAAATGACGTCACCAGCGCAAGACGGCAGCTCCCGTATCCGGGACGTTTTGGCTTCATCTAGTACAGGAAGTGGAGACGCGGCGGCCATCTTTATACACAGTCTGTGGTTTGGATCTACACATGAGATTTGTTGACTACAACAGAAACACAGAACAACACCAGACCGATCCTTGAGTAAAAGCAGACTGGGCGTTAGTTAACGGACTACCTTGTACCGCCTCTTCAGATTGTCCCATTTCTTTGCCATCTGGTAGGTTGAGACTTTTCCCTGCAGCCCGAGCTCCTTCAGGATGGCCCTGAGTGAGAGTCGGGACAGACGCCATGAACACCGGGACAGATGCACACTGATGGATGAGAGCGTACGGCACTTCAGCTGTTGCGTAATATTTATCCATAAAAAGACAGTAACTTACTTCCAGGCAGCTTTGGCAGCGTTTCTCCTCCCAGTGAACAGCGCCTCGTTAGCAGCTCGAAGTTTAATCATCCTCCTGGTGTCCTGGTCTGACACTGCCACAGACAAGATACGAATAAACACAGAGACATGTAGGCTAGCAGTCAGACGTGTGTACATAAAGATGCTCAGAGACAACATACAGCTGCTAAATGTGCGCTTGATGCCGGCCTTAAATTAACTGTTTTTTAAACGTACGCTGTGTGCTGTTTTCTGTACAAGCCCACACTGGCAGCGTCTGAACATCTTCCCTGCGCAGACTGAAACGTTTCTACTGATGAACCCAGAAGAAGAACCCGTCTTACTTTTGTAGGAGAGGTCTGAGGGCGTCGAGCACTCCTCTCCACTGGCGTCGATGTAGGTCACGTTCCCGTCAGCCTCGGCGTTGTCCCCCCCCACCATGCTCTCCAGCTCTGACACGCTGCTCCTCTCTGCCAGTAAACAGTCTCTGTCGGGAGGCGGAGACGAGCCGAAGACGCCGTCCTCCTCGCTGCTCCAGACGGGCGTCACTCTGGGAGCTTTTCCCGCCAGCCGTCCCTCCAGAGCGTCACTCATCAGCTGGAACCAGGGCCAGGAGGCCGGGTTAGTCTGGCCCTCCATCCCCCGAGGAGGAAACTTCAGGTCCTACAAACACACACGTATACATTGCAGTCACTGCACCTCCGGAGACGCGTCTGCGAAACTCCTGAAGTTTGCAGACGACACAGCGGCCATCGGCGTCATCCAGGACGGCGGCGAGTCTGCGTGCGGACGGCAGGTTGAACAGCCGGCCCTCTGCTGCGGTCAGAGCAACCTGCAGCTCGACACGCTCAAAACTGTGGAGAACCAGCAAATGTTTAACATTTTCTCTTGATAAACGGATCAAAATTGGACCTGATTATTCTTCTGTCAGCGAACTAACTGATGGTAAACAGACTGCGTTTGTATATCGCTTTAGAGCCACTCAACAGGAAACCACGTCATGCTGAGGATTGCATGCTGGGAGAGACTCCAGCCCACAACCCCGCAAGAGTATAGGCGTGTATAGTTAATGGATGGACGGATGGAAAATGATGATATCGAACCAATGGGGATACAGCCAGACTGTCTCAGCTCAGATTAAAAACCAGTTATTATCTGTCAGAAATAAAGTGCTGGATGTCCCAACACGTTCTCCTGCTAAATGAAAACTAATCAGAAATCAATCAAGTCCAAATTTCAACAAAAACATCTCGTCTCCCTGTCTACAAATGTCAAACCTGCAGACAGAAACCTGGGTGCAATATTCCACAGTGACCTTTTGTTACAGAAGTCGTTCGATGCTGTTTTTAAATCAGCCGAGGAGCATCTCCGGGTCTTTTCTCTCTG
Organism: Siniperca scherzeri; assembly: GCA_027580175.1. Taxonomy (NCBI): domain Eukaryota; kingdom Metazoa; phylum Chordata; class Actinopteri; order Centrarchiformes; family Sinipercidae; genus Siniperca; species Siniperca scherzeri. The sequence continues at coordinate 33,976,650 of CM050844.1, read as the reverse complement.
ATCTCGAGAAGATCAATCACGCTTTTACATCATCTCAGTTAGATTATTGTAATTCAGGATTTAAAGCCAGGAAACGATCTCACGCGTTCGGCTGGAACAAAACGCAGCCGCCCGGCTTCTAACAAACACTAGAAGACCGGATCGCATGAGCCCGTTTCAGCCTCGTCACTGGTCACCTTTAAAGCTGCTGCTCCTCTATGAGCCAGAGCCCCGGATCCTGTTCCTGAGTCCTGGTTCAGGACTAAAGGAGACCTGGTTTAACAGCCTGCTCTGACCTTGAAGATCTGAGGCTGCAGAACCAGTGACTTGGTATTTTATTCCATTTTGTTTTTGTATTATTTTCAGTTGTCTGATTCGATTTGTCTCATCGCCTCCTGAAATGTTTTAACCCTGGTTCAACCACGTGAAGCACTTTGTAACTTTGTTCCTTAATAAATAAAGTTTTTTATTATTATTATTATAATACAGTACAAAGTAGAAAATCCTCCAATCAGAGGTTAACATTCAGGAGCGAGTGTGTGACTGCAGTACATTCAGATCATCGTGAGTTTTACCATTTTTACCACACAGCATTCAGCACACACGATGTGGGAGAGGCAGCCGACAGATTACACACATTTCCGCTGACGACAAGTCTGTAATCTTAATCCAGCGGTTCCTTCAACACAAAACTCATTTGGTTCGCAAAAGCTGTGACGACACCCACGGCGACTCTGCTCAGTTCTTCATGGTTTCTGTTCCAGGGCAATTTTTATATTTAATTATTTACTTCCTCATCTCCTCACTTCCTCCTCATCCGTTATTATTTACTAAACTCAGAAATAATGCATAAGTTATATCATCAAATAAACTCTATTTGCGGCACAAAGATTCGTTTGGATTGAAAAAACTAAGTGAGAACAGCAAAAAGACAAACGTTTATGAGCATTAAAGGGCACTTCAGCTCTACACTCTGTTAACAGTCTGCTGTAGAGAACGTCGATAAATTGTTGTGGAGCGTTTCTATTTTAACCAGCGCAGCTTTTCCAGCCTTTACGGCGCAGAGACGAGGCGAGGCGGAGAAATGATTTCACGCGGCGTGCTCTGAGAGAGAAAAGTAGACGGCGGAAACAGAGCTTTTAATCCAGAACGGACTCTGACGTGTTCAGTCGTCCCACATGTTCAGAGACCGTGGAGATTATTAAAAGCAGCAAAGCGAAGCGCCGCTACGAGACAAAGCAGAGCAGCTTTTGAGCCGGTTAACAAGGGGGACGGCGTCCCCCCTCATATCGCCTACTGGAGGAGACACTGGAAAAAGTGGAACCTGGCAGCCCGACAGACTCCGCACACTGTGCTGGGTGACGCCAGAAGACGCCATCCTTGTGTTTGGCAGAGTGATTTCATCAGTGCCAACAGGCCACATAAGGTTTTCCTCCCTGTCCAGGTAAGACTAATGGTTCCTGTGCAGATCAAACCGCCGAAGGTTGTCACCTTGAATTTGGTCTTCAGGTTGTCCCACTTCTTGGCGACCTGGTCAGGTGTTATCTTCCCCGTCAGGCCCATCTCCTTCACTATTCCCCTGTGGACAAAACCAAACCAATTAACGGTATAAAACCAGGACTATTCACTTATGGAGGATCTTGGCTGTAGTTACAGCTGGATGTAAACCCCCCCGAGACGTCACTGAACAGTTCAGCGCTGTGATTTTATACCTCCAGGCCGGCTTTGCAGTGTTCCTCCTCCCGGTAAACAGAGACTCGTTAGCAGCTCGTAACTCAATTAGTCGCCTGGTGTCTTCCTCAGTCACTGTAACGAAGGTGAAAGGTCAACAAAAATTCAGTTATAGCTACAGGACCAAATGACTGATTCATTAATTCATTGACAGACATTTGGCAGGTTAACTGATAATGAAAATAATCCTTACACCACTGCCACCTAGTGGTACAGCAGGTAAAGGGCTGAATCTATGTTTTTATTGTTAATATTATATATTCAATATTATTTTCCTTTACTGCTTCTCCATTGAGTCAGTCAGTTATGCCTCTCCAAGTTTCATTAAAGGAGCACTCTGCAGATTTATCATCACCCTCACCACCCTTCGTCCTCTTCAAAACCTGGCGCCTACATTACCCACAATGCAACTCGACTGTCAACAGTTTGCTTACATGTTACATCACACTTACATTTGTATGTGAACTCGGCCATGCGGTGCAGATCTCCCAGAGCCGAGGATCCGTTCTTCTCTTCATTATCAACCAGCAGGTCCATCTCCGACTCCGTCAGGAACTCGGCCATTCCCCCTCGGCTCCGGCGGGCTCGTTTCTTGGGCGTTGGCGACAGCGACTCACAGTCCTCGTCTTCGTCCTCCACGATAGGGGTGAGGATGGGCGCCGCCCCGGCGAAACGTCCCTCCATGGCGTCGTTCATTCGGTAGAACCAGGGCCAGGAGCTCGGGTTCGTCTCCACGCCTCGAGCGGGAAACTTCAGCTCCTGGTAGAGACAGAAAACTCTACAGATCGTCCACAGAGGGACCTTATCCTCCTGTCAACACTGTGACCAGCACCAGCTCCTGTTATCCATAACTCACAGCGACATCTCTGCTTCTCTACACCATCACTGCATCACACACCTCGCCCTAACCCTTTTCATTTGAAAAGGACTTAATAAAAGAAGTGACGGTAGGAACATTTGGTCTGTGAAGTAACGAGGGGAGTTAACCCACGAACGTCGGGCCTCATGCAACAATCTAATCCTAAACCTCTGTGTGCTCCAAGTCGGATTCACCAAACCCTCGTAACTCGCTCGTTGCAGCTCGATGAATGCCACGTGTTCACGAGTCAGTGAGCTTCCTAGAGATTTGATCATTAGCAGAGACGATTAGTCGATGACATAAAATTCATCTGCAGCTCTTTTGGTCATTTTTTTTAAGCAAAAGCACGAAACACCGTGATGCTTCCAGCTTCTCAAATATGAGAATTTGGTTTTGGACTGTTGGTCAGAGCTCAGGCTCTATTATGATGGGCGTCTGTCACGGATTAACTGAGAACATAATAATTAGCAGTTTAACTGATAGTGAAAATAGTTGCCGCCCTAATCATTAGCATATTTGACTCCCCCCAAACTGCCATATAAATGCAACCCGTTCCGCTCCGTTTGTGGTCGTGTTTCATTCACAAAACTACCATCCAAGAGTAAAAAGAAGGTCGTGCTGTCAGGAATCAGCAGACGAAGTCGAGTCAGTAGTTATTCAACAATTAGAAAATATCAATAAAGCTATCAGCGACGCGTCATCGGAGCAGCACACTGCGACAGAAAGAAAGGGGGAATGATCTGACATGAAGCTAGATGCGAAAAAACATCTTTGAAAAGCAAAGCGGTCCGTGACCCAGATGGGAGGAGGTCTGAGACCTGCAGGAAGACCCTGAGGCAGCTGTTTCACTACTGAACTGAAGAAGTTGTCCAAATACGCCAATAAAAATCATAAATCTCAGTAAATTGGCAGCCATGATGATGACATGGTGAACAGAATATTAGTTTCTTTTATAGACTGTATATTTTATTGTAGTTCATTTTAGTGGGCTATCATATTTAAACTGCAAATTAATTCAGATTAAAGTGTTCTGATGCTTAAGTGAAACAAGTGATTTCCTCCCGTGGAGAAAGGCAGGCTGTTTGGACGCCGCCACGTCTGAACTTCTCTGTATCTCAGAGGGAGTCGGTGAATCCGACGAGTGCTCTTAAATCGCTCGTACGTGCCACTCAGGAACGAATCTGTTCGTACGAGCGGCTCAGTGTCGCCTAAACAGAGACGTCCCTACGAGTCCTGGATAGACCGTCAGTGGAGCTGGAGGTGGGTGGACCTACCTTGTATCTCCTCTTCAGGTTGTCCCACTTCTTTGCTAACTGATCCGTGGTCAGCTTCCCCTGCAGACCCAGCTCGTACAGAATGGCTCTGCAAGAAATGACACTCAGGTTGAATCCCTGACTGAAGGCTGTGGACACAAAGATGAGACCCTTTGTATCCGAAGCAGAAATGAGACAGGCTTTACGACATCACTGGGTAATCAGATGAAAACAACTATGGAAGTTATTTTATGGCGTTTTGTTTACATTCAGTGAGTTTCTGAGCTCCAACAAACACGGAGAATCCATTTCCTTCCTCATAAAACATTTGCAAAGTCTTTTTTTTCTTTTTAAATATTCTGACCCGTGCGTCGTTTACATCCACGTTTACTAGCTTGCAGTCGTCTTCTTCCTTTGTTGCCACGTTTCTTTGTGTGTTGCTGCCACCTACTGTAGCTCAGCAGAATAGCCTGAGGATGTGGATCGTGCCTAACGACTAACAGAAGCACACTTGAAAGCCTGCGAGGTCTGGACATTGACGCTCAGCCTTTGTCTCACAGCACAGGGAACACAGGAAGCGTCACAAGCCGCCTGGACCTCCACTCACCTCCAGGCCGGTTTGGCCGAATGCTTCCTGCCGGTGAAGAGCGCTTCGTTCGCAGCTCGAAGTTTGATCATTCTTTCCGTTTCTGGTTCAGTCACTGTGAACAAGGAAGAACAGCTTTAGCTCGGTGCTGAAACGCTCACAGTTTACACGGACGTGGAGAGAATTCAACAGCTGGGAAGAGGAAGAACGAACAAACAACTTTGCAAAGGAATCGATTTTCTAGCTGTGTTGGATTTTAAAAGCTTTAAGTGCAAAACACATGAGTAAATCCATGACTTGCACATGAGTTTGTTCCACCATATCGACCCGCAAACAGCATTTTAATATAATTTACTGTCCGACAAACTTCCATGAAGATGCAAAATTACACAAGACTTCGTAGGAAGAAGGGAGAGACTGGAGGAAGCGACCTTTCCTCACCGCCAACTCTGAAATCTATATAGAAACTCTTATTTCATGATACGAGCCCTCTTTGTATTGGGGTAAAACCTTTAAAGGCTCCTGGTTACCGGGCAGATTTAGGCATCATTGCACGGTGTGCTGGTTCGTGCCGGGTTGGTTAGGAGAGTTCCTACTAATTAAATTAAAGTTTATCACAGCATCTCCAGCGATTCAGCATCCCACCTGCATTTCATTTAAACAGGTTTCCCTGCCGTCGCCGCAACATAACAAGCGGCACGCCGGCGCGGCTAAATGGATCGCAGCCGATAAACTGGAGCCGTTTGTCCTCGTTTCAGTGGGAAGCAACACTTCTCCTTCCCGTATCCCATCATTAGTATAATAACACACACACCACCACAATAATTACAGCTGATCCGTTGTAGGTAGTAATTAAACGTGAATTAAACGTGGTTTGGGATTCAATTTGAAAATCAGCACAGCTTCACCGTCAGATCTGTGACATCCCTGCAGGTCTACTCCGAGCTGCAGCATTTAACCATCCAAACTCTCAGCCAGGTGTATCCGCCTACTTTTATAGGAGCACTCGCTCATCCTCCTCCAGCCCATAGGGACTCCCTCAGCGGGAGGCGCCTCTGCGTGGACCGTCCCGTCATCCTCGGCGGTTTCCGCCGCCACCGTGTCCTCCATCTCCGTTTTGATGAGGAACTCCAGGATGTCGGTGTTCTCCTGGTTCTGGTTGTGCTGGCTGTTGCCACGGTGACCTGCACTGGCGGCGGTCTCTGGGCTGAGCACCAGGTTGCTGTTGTAGAGGCGACCCTGCATGGCTTCATCCATGATGTGGAACCAGGGCCACGACTCTACGACACCCCCGATGCTGTCCTGGCCCTGGTAGGGCTGCTTCAGGTCCTGCAGAAGACAACAAGATCCTTCAGATGTGGCTTAACTAATTCAGGCTAAATCAGAATCACTTTATTGATCGCCGAGAGGAAAGCGATCCTGTTCCTCCAGCTAACCTGCTTCTTCAAACTCAGTCCCGGCAGAGATTTGACCCTGAAGTTATATTGACCAACTGTGCGCTCTTATTTTGAAATAGAGACAACATGAGTAGAGAGAGGAAACCGTGATCAGCTCTCTCAGACTAGGGAAGGTGTGTAGGGAAGCCTCCCAGCATGCACTGGGGCAACAGGTTCATGGACTTCCGTCTCATTTCATTGTGCTCCACACTTCCATTATTGTTTTACAGTTATTAAGAGTGAACGCTGTTAGACTGCCGACACCTGAAGACCCACGCCCGAAGACCCACTCCCACTCCTGAAGACCCACGCCCAACACCTGAAGGCCCACGCCCACTCCTGAAGACCCACGCCCAACACCTGAAGACCCATGCCCACTCCTGAAGACCCACGCCCAACACCTGAAGGCCCACGCCCGCTCCTGAAGACCCACGCCCACTCCCACTCCTGAAGACCCACGCCCAACACCTGAAGACCCACTCCCACTCCTGAAGACCCACGCCCAACACCTGAAGGCCCACTCCCACTCCTGAAGACCCACGCCCAACACCTGAAGGCCCACGCCCGCACCTGAAGACCCACGCCCAACACCTGAAGGCCCACGCCCAACACCTGAAGGCCCACGCCCGCACCTGAAGACCCACGCCCACTCCTGAAGACCCACGCCCAACACCTGAAGGCCCACGCCCAACACTGCAACATATCCGTACAGTCGACAGACTGTGACCCGCTGCTGTCGAACTGTTTTCATCAGTAAGTAACAACCCTACCAACTGACGCGATACATCGCGGGACCGACTTAGTTTTATCTGCGTGGAGACATCATCACCGTCTCCTGGATGAGGTCAGCGTTTAGTAGATGCTGGCAGGTACGACGGCTCTCGGACCTGCTGCTCGAGGTGAACGCCGCATCACACCTTACCTTGTATTAAGAGTGAACGCTGTTAGACTGCCGACACCTGCAGGCCCACGCCCGCTCCTGAAGACCCACGCCCAACACCTGAAGGCCCACGCCCGCTCCTGAAGACCCACGCCCAACACCTGAAGGCCCACGCCCAACTCCTGAAGACCCACGCCCACTCCTGAAGGCCCACGCCCGCTCCTGAAGACCCACGCCCAACACCTGAAGGCCCACGCCCAACTCCTGAAGACCCACGCCCACTCCTGAAGGCCCACGCCCACTCCTGAAGACCCACGCCCAACACCTGAAGGCCCACGCCCAACTCCTGAAGGCCCACGCCCACTCCTGAAGACCCACGCCCAACACCTGAAGACCCACGCCCAACACCTGAAGGCCCACGCCCAACACCTGAAGGCCCACGCCCACTCCTGAAGGCCCACGCCCACTCCTGAAGACCCACGCCCAACACCTGAAGACCCACGCCCAACACCTGAAGGCCCACGCCCAACACCTGAAGGCCAACGCCCACTCCTGAAGGCCCACGCCCAACACCTGAAGGCCCACGCCCGCACCTGAAGACCCACGCCCGCACCTGAAGGCCCACGCCCAACACCTGAAGGCCCACGCCCACTCCTGAAGGCCCACGCCCAACACCTGAAGGCCCATGCCCGCACCTGAAGACCCACGCCCGCACCTGAAGGCCCACGCCCAACACCTGAAGGCCCACGCCCACTCCTGAAGACCCACGCCCAACACCTGAAGACCCACGCCCAACACCTGAAGGCTCAACATGACTGGACTACTGTTGAACGGAAAAACATATTGTGGAGCAAAGTATGAGGTTTTCGGTCCTTCAGGCCTTCTTTATTGAAAAGTAAAGTGCAGGTATTTACATTGAGTGCACTGTGTTTTAATAACTGTCACCTGACATTTACCTTAAGTGCTGCAACATATCCGTACAGTCGACAGACTGTGACTGCGACCCGCTGCTGTCGAACTGTTTTCATCAGTAAGTAACAACCCTACCAACTGACGCGATACATCGCGGGACCGACTTAGTTTTATCTGCGTGGAGACATCATCACCGTCTCCTGGATGAGGTCAGCGTTTAGTAGATGCTGGCAGGTACGATGGCTCTCGGACCTGCTGCTCGAGGTGAACGCCGCATCACACCTTACCTTGTATTTTGTCCGCAGGTTGTCCCATTTCTTGGCGATCTGGTCCGCTGTCAACTTGCCTTCGAGCCCGAGGCCCTTTAAGATGGTGCTGAGGAACACAGGCAGGGTCAGCTGAGGGGGAAAGCTCAGGGACAGAGACATTTTAAAAGCCGACGCTGGCCTCTTACCTCCACGCTATCTTGGCAGAGTTTCTTTTCCCTGTGAACAGAGCCTCGTTGGACGCCCTGAACTCAATCAGCCTCTTCACATCCTCCTCGGTCACTGGAGATGGAGGGGGTCAAAGGTCAGCAGTCACCAGCACTGGCAGGTTAAAAGCTCACCTATGCATGGGTTCACACATAATATGATGATTACTTACTTTTATAGGAGTTTTCAGGGAACTGCGGCAGCGTATTCAGGGCTGACTCCATTGTGACCATGAAAGAAGAGAGAGGGTCTGAGCTCCCGGGGCGGAAGTGTGCTGGTCTTCGGGCCTGATGCTAACTACATCCGCTAGCGCATCCTGCAGGTTTACAGGCGTCGTTTCTCCTACAGCAGCGCCCCTCCGTCCACCGCGGGAGAAAGTCCCGGTAAAGATTTAACGTAGCTTTGACCAGGCGGCGGCGGCTAGCTGTCTCCTCCGAGGCTAACTCCCGGTGAACCGTTAGAAGAAGCAGGCTGCTAGCTAGCGAGGCAGCTAACCTAAACAACAACCCGACGCAGGGCCGGGCTTCCCGCCACACGACGACACCGGTTTCCGTTAGCTTGGGCTAATTCTGACACCCGTTGTCTAACGTTATTTTGTGCCATCGTCCCGGGAGTGAATAAAACCGTAAATAAGCCCGTTACCTGTACCGGAGCTAGCCTGCATCCCGTTTCCTCTGAGAGGAGAGGGTGCGTTCGATAAGCGCACCCCGGCCTGCCCTCCGTCACGGGACCCGCAGCTCGGGAGGGCGGGGTTGGACGTAAACATAAACAGTCCAGTGAAATATTTATTTATTTATTTATTTATTTTACAATCGCTGTGACAGTTTTTTTCGATACATTTAACAAGTTTCCTAAACTCTTAACGCACCAACACGCCTAAAAACACACACAACTGGTAAAAATGGTTAATTTCATGCTCAAAAATCACACATTGTAAACAGTGCCGCTGCTAGCCATTTTGGTGCCCTAAGCATAATTCCTTTATGATGCCCCCCCACCCCCACCCCGACCCCGAGGGGGGAAAAAACTTTGTTTTTGCCAGTTTAACTTTTTATTACCAAACATAACTCGATACCAATAACACACAACAGCAGCATCACAGTATAAAACTTAAGAACACTGAAAAGAGAAAGTAAAGTCTTCACAGCTTTGCTGACTTTGTAAACAGAATAGCAAAATAATCCAGACTTTTTTTTTTTTTTTTGCAAATTCAATGTCACTTTGAATAAATTAAATTAAATAATCATCAATAAGTACAAACAAGAACAGTCAGTCTTCTTAAATAAAACAAAGATTTAGAGGACTAAAAGTCACAACTTTAGGACTAGACTAGAGCAATTATTAAATATCTGTCTTGTTCCCCCTTTTTTGTTACATATACATGGCGCTAAAATGTGCCTAATATTTCTATAGGCTAATGAAATAATACCGGCATTTAAAAAAAAAAATTTCATTAGGCTATTTTTGGTGCCCCCTCAGCACTTGGTGCCCTGCGCACAGTGCGTGATGCGCGTGGTGGGAGCGGCGGCGCTGATTGTAAACTAAAACCCCAAAACTGATTTTCAAAATACAATAATAAACTAACACAATACACTGCGTCTAACAAAACACTGCAAACATGTTTTACAATCAAATAATTATTCAGAACACGAACACACGTCCTCTTCCAACAGGAACATTTAGTCAGTCATAACACAGAGACAAGAGAAACACGATCACACTGTGTGTCAGGTCTGCCCTGATACAGCAGACAGGATACTGGATTGATCACAGATTGAGTTCTGCATCGTAGTTTCTTTTGAAGCCTCTCTACGTCGTTGTTTCGTCGGGTTTAGTAAATGCAGGCATATTGTTCCTTTTCCACGCGACATCAGCCCAAAGAGTCGTCTTTCAGAACACGTGACCATGCGACTGAAACACCTGAGTGCGGTTCCTGATGGGAATCAGCTGCGGTTTATGTATTTGCATAACTGCAATCAGCTGTTTCTCATTAGCGATGGGATAAAATACAGGGAATATATCTGTGTTTACAGTCAGATTTCCAAACGCTTTCACGCCGTATGTCAGAACAGATAACATCGTGTTCTGAACGTAGCTTATACAGGCTGAAGTCAACGCGAACAGCTGCAAAGTGTAAAGTTGTTTTGGTCTCGGTCGAGCTTGTGTGTGTAAAAGAAGTTCAAGCGTTTTAAATCGGTGTTAACTGCGTGCGTTTTGTATCAAAGCAACAAGACGTGTGTTAATTGTTCAGCCCACAAAGACGGATGTTGTGCTAACCGCGTTAAGAGTTTAGGAAACTTGTTAAATATATTGTAAAAAAACTGTAATGAGGCCTTTCATATTTAATACAATACCGATATTCAGCGTTTCATACAGTTTATTTTTATTATTTAATTTTTTTTTTTAATCAAACACTGAATCTAGCAGAATTACCTCTATAATTTATATTTGTTACATAAAAAGTGTAATTTTTCATTGTTTTCTTGCTTAAACGTTGTGTAATGTACAGATATTAACGCTAAAACTTGATCTAGTCTAGATCTAGTATTGTCATTTATGTATGTTTATTCGGTGGTGGAAAATAACTAAGTGCATTTACTCAAGTACTGTACTTAAGTATCAGTATTAACAATCGAATAATGTCACATATGATAATTTATCAGTCACAGGGGCCGAGCTCTTTTACGATTGATACTTCTGTACTTTTGAATGCAGGACTTTTACTTATAATTGAGAATTTCTACATTGTGGTGTTGTTACTTTAAGTTTTGAGTACTTGTTATTTTCAGTACTGTGCTCATTTGACCCTCGCTGCTCTATTTTTAGACCCATACTTTCTAATAAGGCACCCTTAATAAAGTTTATTTATTGTTTCTAAGTGTTTAATAAAGAGTTTTTACAATAATTTACCAGATTTGCAGTTGTAAATGTCAATATATTGTTAATAAATGGATTACGGTCCAGATTCTTTCTCCGAGTGGTAAAACAGACCACTGATGAACTAAGGACTTATCTCAAAGATAAAACAAAGAAGTTGTTCGTCTTGTGGATTCTAACTGATCTATAAAGGTTAAGTAAACAATTTAATAACTCACTAGTTACAGCTGGGTGACTTATTACAAAGTGGTACCTATATTCTATTTATCATTTGTTGCCAGTGACTCACCCGTCTCCCCCCCAACCGGGATCAATAAAGTTTTATCTGAGCCGATCTCAAGACGAGCTAAAGTGCTCCAGACTTCGCTGTGGTTTGTTTTTCATCTCTTTTAATGTTACAGACGCAATAAAAGCCGCTCTGGTGATCCTCTTCTTCTCCCGAGCAGTAACATTAGCTCACGTTGTCCTGCCGTGTGTAGGACCGGAGGCTTCTTGGCACTCGGATTACAATTTAGTGAATTACACATATCTTTGTTGTTGTTGGTCTAATGAAATCTTAGTCTCAGCCTGCGTCGAGTTCAGATTGTGGGATGAATGTGTGGTGAACTGTACGACGGAAATAGAAAGTACTTGAGGAAGGAGACGCGTCAGCTCGCCTCGTCCACCTGAGCTGCTCTGATGTTTGAAAATGCAGCAAAACAATAAACAAGCTTTGGACACAGCGCTGAAACCTGCATCGAAAAAACCTCAAAGGAGGAAGAGGAGAAGGAGAGTGAGGACCCAGCTGTGGCAACGGAAAAGAGGGCAACGTGGGATCTCGATGCCGCAAAGTGTCGGCCAGAGTATTCTGCATCATTTCATTATTAGATTCGATTTGCTTCTGTCAGAGTGTACATAAACACACCGTCGACCATGTTCTGGTATACGGCATTGAAATTGAACATTTACTAGTCTTTCCGCAGAATCCTTCATTATCGGACCCTTATTTAATACATTTTGAACTGCTATTGCTGGACTACACGCCACTAGGCAAGCACTCCTACACTAGATGTCTATCGGGTTTATCCTATTTAAGGAAGCGATCCCATCTGCATTTAATTCAATGCTATGTCTCAATATAACTGAGGACTCCTATGCTAATCGCAGCCCCTCCCTACAGGCTCACTGCGAACGACACTCGATTCTGTCGCTCCTCTAAAAAAGAAGATAATAAAACAAAGAAGATTAGCTCCGTGGTATAACCCCCAAACCCGCAAATTAAAGCAAACATCACGAAAACTTGAAAGGAAATGGCGTTCCAACAACCTGGAAGAATCTCGTTTAGTCTGGCAAGATAGTCTTAAAACATATAGGAAGGCCCTCCGTAATGCCAGAGCTGCTTACTGCTCATCATTAATAGAGGAAAATAAGAACAACACCGGGTTTCTTTTCAGCACTGTAGCCAGGCTGACAGAGAATCACAGCTCTATTGAGCCATGTATTCCTATAGCCCTCAGTAGTTCAATTCAATTATATTTATATAGCGCCAATTCAAACGACTTCACGAGTTTCTTCAATAATAAAATTATAACTATTAGAGAAAGAATTCATCACGTCCTGCCCTCAACCGGTACCGACTTATCTTCAAACACAGGAACCTTAGAAACAGCTGTAAAACCCGATATATATATTAACTGCTTTGCTCCTGTCGACCTTCTTCAACTAACTTCGACGATTAATTCATCTAAGCCATCAAACTGTCTCTTAGACCCCATCCCAACTAGGCTGCTTAAAGACGTTTTACCCTTAGTTAGCGCTTCTTTACTGGATATGATCAATCTGTCTTTATTACAGTATATTATAACAGTCTATGTACCACAATCCTTTAAAGTAGCTGTAATTAAACCGCTTCTTAAAAAGCCCACTCTTGATCCAGAGGTTTCAGCCAAATATAGACCTTTATCTAACCTTCCCTTTCTCTCTAAGATCCTTGAGAAAGCAGTCGCCAATCAGTTGTGTGACTTTCTAAATAACAATAGTTTATTTGAGGATTTTCAGTCAGGGTTTAGAGTGCATCATAGCACAGAGACAGCACTGGTGAAAATTACAAATGACCTTTTAATTGCATCAGACAATGGACTTGTCTCTGTACTTGTCTTGTTAGAACTTAGTGCTGCGTTCGACACCATTGACCATGAAATCCTATTACAGAGACTGGAACATGTAATTGGCATTAAAAGGAACCTCACTAAGCTGGTTTAAATCCTATCTATCAGATCGATCTCAGTTTGCACATGTTAACGGTGAGTCCTGCGTGCACGCTAAAGTTAGTCACGGAGTTCCACAAGGTTCTGTGCTTGGACCGATTCTATTCACCATATATATGCTTCCTCTAGGCAATATTATTAGGAAACACTCCATAAACTTTCATCGCCTGGATGACCTGCAACTTTCTGATGTTAAACTCTGACAAAACTGAAGTTATTGTCCTTGGCCCCAAACACCTCCGAGACACATTATCTAAAGACATAGTTACTCTAGATGGCATTGCCCTGGCCTCCAGCAGCACCGTAAGGAACCACGGAGTTATCTTTGATCAGGATTCATCCTTTAACTCCCACATGAAACAAACTTCAAGGACTGCCTTGTTTCACTTACGTAACGTTGCAAAAATCAGGTACATCCTGTCTCAAAATGATGCCGAAAAACTAGTGCATGCATTTGTTACTTCCAGGTTGGACTATTGCAATTCCTTATTATCCGGCTGCCCGAATAAGTCCCTTAAGACTCTCCAGCTGATCCAGAATGCTGCAGCACATGTACTGACAAGAACTAGGAAAAGAGATCATATCTCTCCAAAATTAGCTTCTCTGCACTGGCTCCCTGTAAAATCCAGGATAGAATTTAAAACCCTTCTCCTCACCTACAAAAGCTCTTAATGGTCAGGCACCATCGTATCTTAAAGATCTCATAACACCTTATTACCCAACTAGAGCACTGCGCTCCCAGGATGCAGGGTTACTTGTGGTTCCTAGAATCTCCAAAAGTAGACCGGGAGCCAGAGCCTTCAGTTATCAAGCTCCTCTCCTGTGGAACCAGGTCCCAGTTTGGGTTCGGGAGGCAGACACCATCTCCACATTTAAGAGTAGGCTTAAGGCTTTCCTCTGTGATAAAGCTTATAGTTAGGGCTGGCTTGGGTGAGCCCTGAACCATCCCTTAGTTATGCTGCTATAGGCCTAGACTGCCGGGAGACTTCCCATGATGCACCTCTCTCCTCTCTCCTCCTCTCCCTCTCCATCTGTATGCATTTTTATCCCGTTACTGCATGTTACTAACTCGACATCTTCTCTCTCCCGTAGTTCTGTGCTTTCTCGTCTCTCTCCTCTCTCCTTCTGTCGCTTTCAGCAGGTATTTCTGCCTCCGGAGCTGCAGAGTCTGGATCTGTGGTTGTGGGCCACCTGCTGCCCCCGTGTTCCTGCAGAGTCTGGATCTGTGGTTGTGGGCCACCTGCTGCCCCCGTGTTCCTGCAGAGTCTGGATCTGTGGTTGTGGGCCACCTGCTGCCCCCGTGTTCCTGCAGAGTCTGGATCTGTGGTTTTGGGCCACCTGCTGCCCCCCGTGTTCCTGCAGAGTCTGGATCTGTGGTTGTGGGCCACCTGCTGCCCCCCGTGTTCCTGCTCGACAACTGCTGCTACAATCTATTATTATTACTTTATTAATATTAATATTACCACTACCATTACATTATTATTATTTTAAAATTCTAGGTGGAATTTGCATTGTGGTACCCCCTTTCTCATGATCGTCAGCTTTCGTCTTAGACTGTCCAAATTCACACAGTGTAAAATAAAAGGTGCCTTAAGTGGAAGTTTCTACAGCAAAGGAGAGGAACACAGTCTTTATTAAACACATGAAGAGCAGTTGGCAACAGCGAAAAACAAAGTGCCAGAAATAGTTGTCAGTGGTCCAAATCTGTTTATCCTTTGCAACTGGGAGCCTTTCATCACATGAAATCTATCTATACAACACAGAACAATACATCCTCCACTCACAGTTTCTCAACAAGCCTCTGGAACAAAGCAAACAGTCTCTGTCTGGTCTCCAGCTGGTCTGGATCCAGATCTGCAGCCATCAGGCTCTGGTAGAACCGGGTCTGTAGTACGACTTCCTTCTCTGTCGTCATCTCAGCCTGATGTCCGTCCACAGCCACCGCCTCCCTCTCCAGGACTGCCCTCTCTCTCCTCAACAGCGCTCTCTCTCTCTCTCCATCCTCTCTGGCTCTCTCCAGAAACGCTCGGTCTCGATCCAGAAACGCTCGGTCTCGATCCAGAAACGCTCGGTCTCGATCCAGAAACGCTCGGTCTCGATCCAGAAACGCTCGGTCTCGATCCAGAAACGCTCGTTCTCTCTCCGCGGCCGCTCGGTCTCTCTCCGCGGCCGCTCTGTCTCTGTCTACAGTCGTTCTGTCTCGCTCGAGAGCGGCCTTGTCTCTGTCCAGCAGCTCTCTGTCTCTTTCTAAAGCTATCAACTCTCTGTCGAACTCGGCCTGCTCTCTCTCCAGAGCCTGTCTCTCTGTCAGCAGCTCAGCCAGCTTCCTGTCGACCTCAGCCGCCTCCCTGACGATGTTGCTGGAGGAGGAAGGCGTCTTGTTGGTCTCTGCGTTGCAGTCAGGCAGTAAGGTGACGTACAGTGAAGCGGTCTGGCTTTTGTTTATCACAGGTTGACTCTTCATCACAGTCGGCTTAAACTCACGGCGTCTCACATGGACTCCGGCTCCAACAACCTCTGCAGGTGATTCAGTTCTGTTCACTGCCTCAACAACGCACGTTTCGATTCCATTTAGATCCAGGACCTCCCGCAGCGTCCCGACACCCTCCAGAGCTCCCGTTCCAGCTACACCCAGTCCAGAAAAGGCTCCTCCCGTGTTGGGAAGAATGAGCGGAGGCAGGGCTGCGCTGTGCTCCTCGTCCTCGTCCATCAGGGAGGGCTGGACGATGTTGGCGGTCCCGGCCAGGCGGCCGCTCATGGCCTCCTCCATCAGGTGGAACCAGCGCCAGGAGCTGGGCAGGGTCAAGGTCTCCATGCCCTCTGGAGGGTTCTTCAGCACCTACACAGGAAAAGGACATTTTTAATTATTTTAATATAATTAAATTATATATACTGATGCAAATGATGAAATTTTCCACAAGAGACCTCCAGGGAGTCTGCTTAGGGTGCAGAATTACCCATAGTTCATAGCAATATGGATGTAACAATGTAAAAGAAATGAAGAATAATAATAATAATAATAATAAGGGCAGAACAACCACTCTACTATATAAATTATACAGACTTTATAAGCCATGTCTGCCTTATTTATTTTTGAAGACATTTGTCATTTTTAACGGATAAGTTTACTGAAGAGGACCGTAGCTGTGTCCCAAATCCAGATTACACGCTAAATCTTGGCGGGTCTGTAGTGTGTTCACACATTTGTTAGACCTCAAGGACACACGAGAGAAACACTGAATGTAAACATAACAAGAAAACTCCACAGGGTACATTTAAGGAATAATTCACCCCCCCAACTAGGTCATGATCTTTTCAGCTCTCAGTCAAAACTCTACAAACGGTTTCTTACCCGCCCCGTAGAAAGAGTTCAGCTGGACTGACCTTGTACTTCTCTTTCAAGTTGTCCCACTTCTTCTTCAGCTGCCGTGCTGACAACATCCCTTGGAGGCCCATCTCTTTTCTTATTGCCCTGCAGGAGAGCAGAGAGTGACACACAGCTGATTTAAATGTCTGTAACCTTCCTGCACTCACACACACACCTTAGTTTTCTTTATAGTTTACACTTAATAGTTCATTTTCTCCTCATTGAGTTTGTTGACCTTACGCACTTTACAATCACACTGCACATTGTTACGGCCGCAGCCGGCCCCGCCCCATGTGACCTTTTAGCGTTTTGTATGTATACCAAGTAGGATGCGCGGTCCCCTGAGTGACATCGGTCCCTGCTGCCGAGGTGCTGCCCATACCACCTCCCGACTGGCATCGCAAAGATCCTGATCAGAGCGGCCCCCCGGTCCAGCTCTCCAATCTGGGGGACACATTACGTACAGTATACTCGACCAGCTTGTCAGTCGAGGCGGCTGTGACTTTATGTGAACAGCGTCTCATAGATGTCAACTGTTCAGCTTTGATTAGTGAAAGCACACATACACACACCAAGACAATCTGCTTTGGAGCAGGGGTGCGGTTTTGAATGTTTTTTGGTTTTTGGACAGGTAAGGTCAGATAGTTTGTTTTGTTTCTTTTCGTTAGAGCTAGTTTGTACTGTGTCTGGATTTGGGAGTCCTCTTTAGGTTTTATTATTTATTTGATTTGAGCAGCACCTCTCCCTTTGTAGTTCCCCTCTTTTTGTTTGTGTCATTTGTAAATCCATGCAATAAATAACTAGATTTTACCAAATCCATCTGGTTTTGTGTTGCTTCCCTTTCCCCTAGAGATCCGGGTCGTAACACACATTCATCCACAAACAGATAAACGATGACACATAGCTTTTGTTTCATACATCATAGTTTTTTTTTTTAGCAGAACATTAGTTTCTGTTTGTAGCACATTTAGTTAACTTCCGTACAGAGTTCAGTTTATCTTTGTTCTAATTTCTATTTCTTTCGAGTTACCGGCGCTGCTGGTTGCTGCTGCTGGAGGGACGTCCTGCCAGGCCTGAGCCTAAAAGCAGAGCTGTTAAATACAGACTGTTAGTCCTTTTGTTTCTAAAACTATATACTGTATGTTCCTTCGTGTTCTGTTTGTTAGATCAGTTTAATCTAGTTTATGTTACGTTATCATAGCCTGAGTTCTGTTCATTTGAACTCTTTTGTGCCCAGAACTTGTTGCATGTTTAGTACATTTTCGGGTGAATAAAACCTCCTTTTGAAAATCCACCCGGTGACTCCTCATTCCTCCAGCTCAGTCCCTCACCAGGCTTTATTTTTGGTTTTCATGAATGGAAACCAGACTGACCTCCAGCCTCTCATGGCAGAGTTCCTCCTGCCGGTGAAGATGGCGGCGTTGGTGGCTCGGAGCTGTATCATCAGTCTGATGTCTCGGTCTGTCACTACGGAAACAGATTCATCATCAGACATCTGACATTATTTCAGTTTTCACCACCATATTTGTCTGTACTGAATGAAGCTGCCTCCTCTTTAGAGCCACTTGTTTCCTACTGAGTGTTAAAGCAACACTTTCGTCTCTGTCACTAACAACTGAAGTGACAGAGACGAAGAATCTGAAGACAAAAACGTGTGTGTGTATATATATATAAATAAAGGAGGCCAGAATAAAGGATGTTTTTCTCTTGAGCACTTTGAGGAAAACCACTGTGTAATCGACCGTCATGTCTGTGCTCGACTGTGGATCTATCCTGTCCTCATTCCACCTTTAAACAGCTTTATTCAGTTTTCCACTCGCTATGTACTAAATGACAGAGCAGCAACAGGAAGAGAACTAAACTCTTGCATCATTTTAGTTGCTAAATGTCTCCTGCTGAAGCAGCCTCAGTGTGTCGCGTCTCTTCTCTAATAGAAACCTGCAGTTCATCAGAGCTGATGATAACTCTGAGAGACCCCACCAGTAAATACTAAACCTGGACAGACTGCCTTCAGTACTTTGCACCACATATATGGAATACATTTCAAATTACATTAAAACTTGAAAGCCTCATCCCACTGGATGAATTTTAATTTTGAACACTTTTAGAGACAGTTTTGCTGTGTGTGCGTTATCGCTGCTCTTGTTTCTGCTGCTGTATCCGGGTCTCTCCTGCAAAACAGATCTCGATGTCAGTGAGATTACCCGATTAAACGAAGGTTCAAGTCAGTGGTGACACATAACTGCGTACATTTACTTAAGTACCGTTCTTCTGTACAAATTTGAGGTACCTGTCCTTTACTTCCATTTTATACTTTTTACTTCTACTCCACCACATTCAGAGGAAAATATACTTTTTACTGCACTACATTTATCTGACAGCTGGTTATTAAAGTTATTAAGTTATTAAATCTGCTTCTAGCCTGTAATTAGTTGAATTCCTAATAATTACCTGTCCTTAACAGAAACACGTTACTACACCTTCTGATATCTCTGTCACTATATACATGTTTCATAGTTAACAATCTGCCTGATAACAAACGACTTCATTTGAAACAACAGCGCCTTTATCATCATCAGCTAGCATCTCCATCACAAAACAGTAACGTCACAAATTAAACGTCCTTGTAGCTGTTCAGAAAACATTAAACACTATTATCTTTAATATCTGAAACTGCATTTAAATCACATTACTTCTGTATGTGTTCGCCATTTTCCAAGTCCTCCATCCAAACATCCCAACTTCCGGCGGAGACCGGAAATGAACCTGCTCTTCTTCTTCTTCTTCTTCTTCTTCTTCTTCTTCTTCTTCTGTTTATTATCGGCAGTCGAGACTCACCGACGCCACCTGCGGGCTGATGTAGTTTGTTTTAAAGCAGCCTTGTTTTTGTTATTGTTCAGTTTCATTTAATACAAAATGGTAAGAAAAATGTAAAAAGCTAGAAATAATACAAAATAAATAAAAAGTAAAGAGTCCATAATAATTACTTAAACAGTAATGTAGATTAAAAGAATAAGATTATCAAGATTAACAAATTATACAGACAGATAAAGTTTTTAAAGCCTTTTTGTTAACAAAAGATTCAAAAGTTTTAATATAAAGTCTGAATACTTCTAAGAAAACAGAAAATAAAGGTTTGGTACCAGAAAAATGTATATGTAATGATATAATTAAATGTATAATCAAACAGCGTTATGTTTATACAAAGAAAAATCCACATTAATACAGGCTGGTGTTAGTTAATAATTATAGCAGGATGTGCAGTCACTAACATTTCCTTAAATAATACAAAACCACGGGGACAGGAGTTTATTGACAATGCCCATCAATATGTGTTTGCTCTCCAATCAAATCTAATTCACTGAACTGATTTTTAAAAATGTTTCATGGGTCATGTGTTTTCCTTAGAACTGGACTTATTTCAGCTCTGTGTTGTTGGTTTTGTTTAACATGAAGTGTTTCTGTTTCGCCGCTGCACACCAGTGGACACATATAATAACAGATCGAGTGACTGATTGATAATACAGTGAAGATGTGCAGGGATACAGGAGCAAATGTACCATTAAAAACCATTTAATGGAACATTTATTAGGTCTTTCTCAGTAGTGACCGTGTAATCCCGGAACGCGACGTTTTAACGACTGCAATGTCCGCGAATCAAATCAATATCACATTCATCGATGACCTGATCGGTACGTGCAGTGTTTGCAGGAAGTCAACGCTCTGCAGCATCCTGCAGCTGCTGTGTCAAGCTCAACACATCCGGGTTACACGGCACCGGAAAGAGGGAAATATTTCAGACTTAAAGTCTTTGTTTTGTATTTATTTAATAAACATTTAAGTATTTATTATTGAATTTAGTAAAACCTCCTTGAACCCAGTAAAACCAGGTCCAGAGTGTCTGAAACTGGAGGAAGCCATATTGACAAAAGTCAATCATTTTCTTTTTACATCTTGTTTTATGTTAATTGATTAGTCGATTAGTCAGCTGAAAATGAATCGTCAAACTGCTTTTATTGACTTGTTGTTTAAGTTATTTTCAAGCCAGAAACGTCAAACGTTCCAGCTTCTGTGATGTCTCCCGTTCAGTTTTATATACTGTTCGCAGCTCGAACCGTCAGCCAGACAAAAGGGTTCAAGACGTCACCTCGGGCTTTAAAGGCAAAACTGTTAATCAATCAATTAACAAAAGAATGATTTGATAACCAGATAATAATCACTTGCAGCCCAACGTTGAATATTCTGGTGTTTGATTGCTTTGTATGTATTTGAGCTGTGACGTGTGGTTGTTGTTCATTAAGTTTGTTAATAAAGATTTATTTTATTAAATCTGACATATATATATATATATATATAGAGGCCTCTGTTATATATATATATATGTATATATATACTGTATATATATATATATATATATATATATATATACAGTATATATATATATGTGTGTGTATATGTATATAGAGGCCTCTGTTAAAAACCTTCTCACCTGTCTCTGGCTCATTTACACTTTTTCTCTTTCCTGTTCATTAATGACGTCTGTCAGCTGTGACTAAAAGTACACAGGTATTAGCAGAGAGACTTTCTGTAAAGTGTCCAAACAGGAAACACAGCGGGTTTTGTTTTGTTCTGTCACATGTGGCATCTGTGTTTAGGCGGGAGGGAGAAAGCTGCCTGTTGTTTTATTGTGAAGGCGTTGACCGGAAGCTGAGCTTGTCCTGTAGGAGCTTGACGTCCCGGTGTTGCGGTTAGTGAAGGACTGATGGGGAGTCGGTGGATGCCGCGCTGCGCTTCACCTCCACAGAAATCCACCTCTCGGATCTTTGCTGGCGTCGAGCTGAGCTGCTGTTTCCTGGACAGGTGAGTCACTGGACAGGTGAGTCCCTGGACAGGTGAGTCCCTGGACAGGTGAGTCACTGGACAGGTGAGTCCCTGGACAGGTAACGTTACTGTGTTGGTCACCTGCCTTCCCATGATGGCGGCGCTCACCTGCTGCTGCTGTGGACAGTGGAGATGGTGACTGAGTGCTGCTGGCCGTATTTAATGTGAACGTGTAATAAACTGTGTTATTATGTGACGCAGCTCCTCGCTGTAACCTCCATCAGAGCTGCGTTTGCTTTGTGACAACTATTCCATAATTATCAATATTATCAATATTATCAATATTATCATGGCTGCCGTGGAGGAAGTAGTCAAAACCTTTACTCAAGTCCGATGGCACAATATAGAAATACTATATATATATATACATATATACATATATATATATGTATATATATATATGTATATATACCTGCATTCAAAATGCTGCTGTGAAAGAACAGAAGTATCATCACAATCAGAATCAGAATCAGAAACACTTTATTGATCCTGAAGGGAAACTCTTCGTTACAGCAGCTCGCCTTTACGTCAGTGCACACAGGAGGAAGTGCTAGCAAACAATATAACACACTATAATACAGGTCAGATACATTAAGTACCAGGTGGGTGTAAGTATAAAATAAAATAAGTGTGAAGTACAAAGTGGGTTTACCAGCTGATGATAATAATACAGTATAAAGTAATAGAGCATGAACTGTTGAGTTAAGCTTATTAAGATTATAATGAGACGGAGGATACTGCACAGCAGGAATAGAAGTATGAATAAATATCAATAAATAGGGAATTAGTACATGCACCTCCGCTAATTACTATTACTTATTACATATTTGTTTACATTGTATTATCATCATCAGCCAGTAAACCCACTTTGTACTTCACACTTATTTTATTTTATACTTATACCCACCTGGTACTTAATCTATCTGACCTGTATTATAGTTTTTATAGTGTATCATATTGTTTTCTTAGTACTTCCTCCTGTGTGCGCTGACGTAAAGGCGAGCTGCTGTAACAAAGAGTTTCCCTTCGGGGATCAATAAAGGATTTCTGATTCTGATTCTGATTTTAAACTGAACAGAGTTTATTGCACAGCTGTATTAACACAGAATATTGCACAATATCTCAAGTATTGCAGAGATGTTAATGATCAGTGTCCAGTTTAGTGACTTCGGGTCAGACAGACTGACACTTAGAGGGAGGAGCTAAAGAGTCTGATGGCCACAGGCAGGAGTGACTTCCTGTGGCGCTCTGTGGTGCATTGTGGGGGGACGAGTCTTCCGCTGAAGGTGCTCCTTTGCTTGACCAGCACGTCATGGAGCGGGTGGGAGACGCCGTCCAAGATGGCGTGTAGTTTACCCAGCATCCTCCTCTCTGACACCACCGCCAGAGAGTCCAGCTCCGCCCCCACGATGCCACCGGCCTCACGGATCAGCTTCATGTAGCTGAAGTCAGTAAAAACACTGACGTTAGCAGATACTTTGTGAGAAGTCTAGAAGGGGAATGTCTCTTTGGTGCAGCTGATAACGACTCGTAGACAAAAGTAGCTTTTTGTATTGCATTTTAAAAGCTTATCGTGTGTTTTTTAACTTAATTAAAATCTGAGTCTGTAAAGTAACTAAAGCCGTCAGATAAATGCAGTGAAGTAAAAAGTCCAGTACTTCCCTCTGAGATGAGCAGAAAGTATCATCAAATGGAAATACTTCAGACTGAAAACCCTAAAGGCAAAATACAAACGTCAGCACAACAAAATCCAGAACACACAAGCTCGTACTTACCGTACTAATGGAAACAATCCTGAAAAATCATTATAAATCAGTTTTATTCTGAAATGAATTAAAAGAAATAAACTAACAAAACATATTGAGCATGAAGTGTTTCCACCGCACCTGTAACCCTAAACCTGTGTGTGTGCAGGTGTGCAGCATCATGTTGGCCAGGAAGGGTCTCCTGCCGGACGGTTTCCTGCTGACCCGTCTGGCGGAGGACCAGAACCAGCCGAACCGCAACCGATCCAGATCTCAGAGAGCCCGCTTCATCACCAAGTCCGGATCCTGCAACGTGGCTCACAAGAACATCAGGGAGCAGGTACGTCAGAGGACAGCGTTACCTCTCCGGAAGTCTGTGTTTTTGTTTTAATTACTTGAGTATTTAATGTTACACCCAAATCTCAAAAGTTTCCTCCCAGCCAATAACAGTGTTGTTCTTTGTGATCTGTGATCTCACCTGTGATCTCACCTGCCAGCCTCTGAAATAATACTAATAATAATACTACTGAAATAATTACCACAGCTGCACCACACACTTACAATACTTGCTGAAATACTTGCTAAGTGTCAGTCTGTATGACCTTAAGTCACTAAACTGGACACTGGATCATTAACATCACTGCGATACCTGAAATATTGTGCAATATTCTCTGTTTTCAGTTTAATTTATTGATATTTATTCATATTACTGCTGTGCAATATCCTCCGTCTCATTATAATCTTAATAAGCTGCACTTAACTGGACAGTTCATGCGCTACTACTTATTACTTATATATATATATATATATATATATATATATACTATATCTTATTACATTGTATTATTATACCGCACATACTTATCATCAACCTGTAAATGCACTTATTTTAGCTTTTATACTTTATATACCCACTTTGTACTTAATGTATCTGACCTGTTTTATAGTGTGTTATATTTTTTGCTCAGTGCTTCTCTTCCTGTGTGCGCTGACGTGACAGCGAGCTGCTGGGGATCAATAAAGTGTTTCTGATTCTGATTCTGTATTCAAAATCACACTGTAAAAAAGTTCCGCTTGTTCGTCCCGTCGAACCGTTCATTTAGTTTTTACTAGAAAAAAAATGATGATTTGCAAAAGTCGCGTAAAACAAAAGCAAACCCACGCATGGGGGCTTTGTGCCGGACTGTTTGTTGGCTGATGACACACTGCAGGAAGTTTTGCGTCTCTTTGTGGTCGTTTGGTCGTTACTGCGTCGAGCCAAGAAACAGTCCGTACTTTGCTTTTAACCCTCTGCACATACGCAAGTCCCAGACCCGGACAGTCAGTCAGTCTTTGCTTCTTTCTGTTCAGCATTACTGACCTTTGTGTTCTTTGTGTTTCAGGGTCGGTTCCTGCAGGATGTCTTCACCACCATGGTGGACCTGAAGTGGCAGCACTCCTTCCTCATCTTCACCTCGGCCTTCCTCTGCTCCTGGATGCTCTTTGCTATGATCTGGTGGCTTCTGGCCTTCGCTCACGGAGACCTGGAGCCCCGCGCCCCCGACAGCGAGCCGGGCCCCGTCCCCTGCGTCACTGCCATCCACTCCTTCACCTCAGCCTTCCTCTTCTCCATTGAAGTCCAGGTGAGAGCTGTCGTTGGTCTCGTGACTGATCCAGGTGCAGTTGTTTGTGGTTTTGTTAGCTGTGAACGCTGAGGTCCTGTCTGCTGCAGGTGACCATTGGTTTTGGTGGCAGGATGGTGACGGAGGAGTGTCCTCTGGCCATCACCGTGTTGATCATCCAGAATATTCTGGGGTTGATCATCAACGCCGTGATGCTCGGCTGCGTGTTCATGAAGACAGCACAGGCCAACCGCCGAGCAGAGACGCTCATCTTCTCCAGAAACGCCGTCATCGCTCCTCGAAACGGCCGGCCGACCTTCATGTTCAGAGTCGGAGACCTGAGGAAAAGTATGATCATCTCTGCCACCATCCAGCTGCAGGTGACGTCTGACACACTGAAGATCACACAAAGCATCCACAAACAGACGCACAATGACCACAAAGAGACAAAAATGACCACAAAGAGACAAAAATGACCACAAAGAGACAAAAACGACTACAAAGAGACAAAAACGACCACAGAGAGACAAAAACGACCACAAAGAGACAAAAACGACCACAAAGAGACGCAGAATGACCTCAAAGAGACAAAAACAACCATAAACAGACGCACAATGACCACAAAGAGACAGAAACGACCACAAAGAGACGCAAAACGACCACAAAGAGACCAAAACGACCACAAAGAGACCAAAACGACCACAGAGAGACAAAAGTGACCATAAACAGGTGCAAAGATGCAAAAACAACCTCAAAGAGAGGGACAACAGGGGGAGACAGCTAACCATGCTCTGTTCAAAGCTAGGCTAGCTGTTTCCCCCCGTTTCCAGTCTTTATGCTATGCTATGCTAAGCTAACTAGCTGCTGGATGTAGCTTCAAATTTACTGGTACTGACACTGATGGTGCGTTTGGATTAAGACTGAAGTTTTCCCTCCAGGTGATCCGGCGGGCGGTGACAGCGGAGGGCGAGGTGATCCCGGTGTGCCAGCTGGACATCCAGGTGGAGAACCCTCTGAGGAGTAACGGCATCTTCCTGGTGTCTCCTCTGATCATCAGCCACACCATGGAGAGAGGGAGTCCTCTGTACGAGCTCTCCGCCCAGTCGCTGGCCTCCGAGGACCTGGAGATCATCGTCATCCTGGAAGGTCAGGAACCACCCAGACCTGGATCCTGTTAATGTGGATCCACAAAAATAAATACTCACATGGTTCTACCACTGTGGAGGATCTAACATGGAACCACTAATGTCAAGTGGAATTCCAAATCTGTATTGTATGTATTAGTTCATCATAAAGTGAAGTCCACATTTTACTGTAGTGCTGAAAAGACTAGTCGATTAATTGATTTGTTGACTATTTTCACAAGTGATGTAATCATTTTAAGTGAAATCAGAATACCAAATTTAATTTTGTTTAGCTTTGCAACATATTAAAATGAAAATTAACCAATTAATAAATTGGTAACGCTTTAGACTACAGCCCGCAACGTACAGCGTAACTACGGAGTTACGGTGTAATCTCTTGTACTAAGGGTGTACCAGTACAGTATGTACCAGTACAGTACGTACCAGTACAGTACATACCAGTACCGTATGTACTGGTACCAGTAGAGTACGTACCAGTACCAGTAGAGTACGTACCAGTACCAGTACAGTATGTACCAGTACCAGTAGAGTACGTACCGGTACCAGTACAGTATAGTACCAGTAGAGTACGTACCAGTACCAGTACAGCATGTACCAGTACCAGTACAGTATGTACCAGTACCAGTAGAGTACGTACCAGTACCAGTACAGTATAGTACCAGTAGAGTACGTACCAGTACCAGTACAGCATGTACCAGTACCAGTACAGTATGTACCAGTACCAGTAGAGTACGTACCAGTACCAGTACAGTATGTCGGTACCGGGGAACAAGATAACAATTCAGGATCTTACAAAGAACTGGGTTATTTTATTATGTGCGACGTGCTGAGCAATAATCTGGACGTTTGGGAGGAACTTAGAGATAATTTATACTGTAGTTATTATTTAAAGCCGGAGTTCAGGACTTTTACATATAAATGAACGTCCGTTACATTCGAGCGCTTGTTGCCAAACAAGTTCACACGATGCTGATTTACCCCGTCACCACCAGGTAAAGCTCTCTGCATTTCGCAGCATAGTTTGGACTCTGCGTGAAGCGAAGGAGGCGGGTCAGTTCTGTGTCTCGTCCCGTTTCACATTGAAATGAATAGGAAGCGACTTCTGGTCTGACTGCGCCTTCACGAGTGTGCGGCTTTGCTCTCTCTCTTTTCTAGGTGTGGTGGAAACAACAGGGATCACCATGCAGGCTCGGACCTCCTACACTCCTGAGGAGATCCTGTGGGGGAGGCGCTTCGTCTCCATCATGACAGAGGAGGACGGTCGTTACTGCGTCAACTACTCCAAGTTCGGCAACACGGTTCCCGTCAAGATGTCGTCCCTCAGCGCCAAGGAGCTGGACCAGATCAGGGGCGTCCAGGAGGGCAGCTCCGACGTCCAGCTGCAGGGCTGGGGGTTGGTCCGAGCCGGCAGAGGAGGCTTCCGCAGAGGAGGCCGGACCTGCGATAGCTCCGCCCCTCAGCCCTGGTACGCCCAATCAGAGAAACCGGAGAGAGAAGTGGAGCAGAAAGGACAGAAGAAGACGGTGCACCTGGAAGTGATTGGACGACAGATTGATGAGGACGGACTGGGAGAGATGAGCGACTGAAAACCAGGAATTATATACAGTACACACAGTGTATTAACTGTCTTAATCCCCATTCGGACTGGATGTCTGTCTGCAGGGGAGGGGGGCTGATTTTAACATCTCCTGCTCTGGTCAGTGATTTTAATCCCACCCGGAGCGCGTATGTTTTTTTTCCTCTGGTTTCTAAGTTATGGAGGTTTATTCTGGACCGACATCTCAGATAATGGCATCCTCAGGAAGTGTAGGTCACACTTAATGATTCAATATGTGTTTCATGTCTGTCGGCTCTCCGGCGCCCCCCCCCCCCTGTGGAGGCTTTAGTCTTTGTCTTTAGTCTCTGTCCTGCTGAATGTCTGTTACAGGCCGCATCCTGTCATTTCACCAGGGTTAACCTGTCGTCCTGAACGAGGAGTTAAGGCCTCCACCTGTAATGTTCACCTTGTGTGAATTACGGCCGTGACTTCCGGTTATTCCTTTCACCGAACCGCCGTCTGTGAGAGTTAGCGGTGTCCTCTGCTACCGAGGGATCTGAAGAAGTGGCCTCGGGTAGCGTACAGCAGCAGGTCTTAGTATGCATACCAACCGTTTAGAGTAATTATTTTGTCGATTTCCATCCCGAACACACTGCAGACTCAGAACCTGCTTAGATTTAGTGTGCAGTCTGGATTTGTTATGTTTCTTGGCCTCGTCGTACCTTCTCCTCTTCTATTACAAATGAAATCCCAGTCACATGAAACCCAGTGTTCAAATAGTTTATTATAATGTATATAAGTCACATAAAGCCTGAAGTTATAAAGTATGATATATAAGTCACATAAAAGACACATATTGGATTAAATCCTATAGCACGTGATATTCACTGTGACACTATAATCCTTAGATTATGAGATATCTCTCAGTCTATAAGGTGTTATTTATTATTCTGTTTTTGTACTTTGTCTCGTGCTGTGTTGTGCTGAGATGTTGAGTCTGTTCAAGAGGAGACAATAAAGGATCATTTCCGGTAAGAGTTAATGCGTTTGCACGTTTCCAACTAAGTGCTTGATGCATTGCTGGGCAGCGTCAGACCACACAAGGTTCCCTTCAAAGCAAAGTCAAGATTTAACAAATGTAGAAGAACCAAGTAGGAGACGCTCGAGTGAAGGTTTCAAAATACACATTCAAACTGGTTAAAGTAACAATTTGTAGAGTTTTTATTAAAAGCTCCAGCGTGTCACATGTCGGAGCAGCTGTCGGCAGAAATGTAATATTCATAAGTGTGTTTTCATTAATGTTTAATCACCTGAAAATAAGAAGCGTTGTGTTTTCGTTACTTTAGAATGAGCCCTTTATATCTACAGAGGGAGCGGGTCCCCTTCCACGGAGGCCGCCATGTTGCGCCGCCATGTTTCTACAGGAGCCCAGAACGGACAAACCACAAACACCGGCTCTAGAGAGGGCCGTTCGCTTTTTTGGCAAGTTTCACGGCCAGCGTTGCAAACTGTAATTTCATCGCTAGATGCCACTAACTCCTCCACACCGGAGCTTTAAAGGAGCAGACACTGAAACGAATGGACTGAAAGCAACACACTCATGGCACCAATTTTCACCAGGATTGTTTTATTTTAATATAAAGATTAAAACAATTATGTCATCATAATAATTTGAAAGATACTCCCATAAAAATGCTGAATAGATCAGAGAGTCAGATCTGGGACCTGGTCTACGTCGGATTTAAAGTCTCTAATGAGATCTGAGATGATGGTGATGATGTGATGATCTTGTAATCAGAAGGGGAGACAAAAGGTAGCTTCGTTTGTTCACAAATATTTGGTGGTTTGATTTGTTGAGTGTTAAATCATCGTTACCGGGAAGGAACCAGAGTGTGAGTTTGACGCAAAAATACAACAAAACAAAGAATTAAAATTTTTCTTGAATGAAATTGAAAATTAGCAAACAAGGTGAAAAAGTAATTCTTTTATTGACCTGAGAGCCTGCAAGTGCCACAGGCGACTAACAACAACAACAACACTCGGTTTAGTTTATGTTAACTTAAATCCTGAAATACTAAACTACTGTATCCTGCAGTTATTCAGATCCAACACCACCAAACGCTCAGCAGGGACCCCGCCACGGCCAGGACGGGCGTCGCCGTGGTAGCAGCGTTGCCGGAGTTGCACAGGTTGCTGCTGCAGCAGCGGTAGGTGAAGCCGGAGATCGCTGGGAACATCTGGGCGAGACGAGAGTTATCGCAGTCTGTGTACCTGATACACTGACGGATGGTCTTCCCACCTGGAGACACACACACACACACACACACACACAAATGTTTGTCAAATCCTAAAACCACACAGTTACGAGTAAAAGTGAACATTAAAGGCAGAATACGTAGGATTTTCCTAAAAAACGACGTATAGACTCATACAGAAATAATCCCTCTCGGTCATCACTTCTGACCCAGCAGAAGAGTGTGTGTGTCTGTATCTGTTTCTCCTTAGTTTCTTATTAGTTTGCTGTGTTCGGGACGTTTCTGGGCGTCGACCTTTGGGCAGGCGTGTGCGGCCCCCAGCCAATAACGGCGGCAGGCTGTGAGGGCGGGACTCAGCGAGCAGGTCGCTTCGCTGTCTCTCTCCTCTGCTCTCTGCAGGGCTGTGCGGAGGTGTGTTTATTTGTGCTTTAGAGCGAAACAATCAGAAAACGACGTTTTATTTCTCCGATTCGCTGCTTTGTTCTCGCTAATTCACTCTGTAGCTTCTCTCTCCCTCCCTCCCTACATCTGTACCTGATCAAGAGTTAATTTGGGCTCAAAATGTACTTTTCCTAAATGTAATAAAGTTAAATAATGTTGAATGCAGCTTTCCACAGTGTTGTGAGTCTTTGGGAAGCAGATTTTCAATTCAACGACTCTGTGTAAAAAAATTACAATATTTTCTTCTAAAATCTAGCGATGGAAAAGTAGAAAGTCTGAATGGAAAAGCTCGTTAAGTGTCATTCACTCGAAACTGTCCTTAAAACCAGGATTTGTAGCATTTGAACTTGTGACCCCGGCGCCCGACGCTGGTCAGCTGACTGTAGACACTGCGGCAGACAGAGCAAATAAAAACTAATGCAATCCGAATAATCAGAAAGACGATACAATCACACAGCGGTGGAAAGTAACTAAGTACATTTACTCGAGTACTGTACTGGTACAATTTTGAGGTACTAGTAATTTACTTGAGTATTTCCATTTTATGCCACTTTATAGTTCTACTCTACATCTCAGAGGCAAATATTGTACTTTCTACTTCGCTTCCTGTTTCTAAGATTTTACATGTTAAACATATCAGTTTAAAAACTATGATGCATTCTTATAAATTTAACTACACAACAGTGTATTAAGTAGTTGACAACATTAAAACGCTGCTTACATAAATGCATCAATAATGTAACAAATACTATGTGGGGCCTTTTTGCATAAGGAGTACTTTTACTTTTGACACCTTAAGTACATTTCGATGCTTCTGTATTTTTACATTTTAAATGCAGGACAAGGAGTATTTTTATACTGTGGTATAACTACTTTTACTCGAGCAAAATAAAATAAAGTAAAATACTGAAATCACACATAAATTCAGCACAGAGTAGCTTAAATACTGACCTCGTTCACTCAGAGATATACAGGAGTCTTCATACGTGCACTCCTGCACGTTCTGACAGCGTCCGGTGTAATCGGAGCACTTGTAGCAGCGAAGTCCAGAACCTGCAGAAGAAGAAGAAGAAGAAACTGGTTTTACTTTATTATTACTTTATTCAGCTCAACCTTGACCATCACCAACACATGACCCAGGTGTAGTGAAGACCGAACAGGTGAACGAAGAGAACGCGCATGAGATAAAACTGTTTCTCATGATTATAAAATCACCACAATCATTCAGTTAAAATTAAATAATTAAAAAAGCAGCAGCTAAATCAATTCATGATGGAGAAGAATAAAACAGCTAAACTCCTGCAAGAGGTAGCTAGCTTAGCATAAAGGTAGCTAGCTTAGCATAAAGGTAGCTAGCTTAGCAGATCTCAGTAGCTGCCATCTGATTTTCTGATTCTGGTGAATTTCATGCGAGTTGGTGGTTAAGCTTCCTTTAAATCATGTACTTTAATGTAGACGGTGGTTTCAGTCGTGGTCGTGTCCAGATGACTACGACTGAAACCTTTTCTACGATACTTTAATGTATTAAATACACAGAAACGCTCGAGTCCTTTAAGCCGTGGACTGTAAATGATATTCGAACTAAAGTTCATTTTAACACGTTTTGTTTCTGGTTCCCAGCTCATTCATTGGCTGACCCGATCAGCTGGTGTGAACCTCAGCTGACGGCAGCCACCTGGACGGATGCAAACTTCCAAACGCACCTTTAAAGAGAGACTTTGATTCTCCAAAGCGACCTACTACACAACATGTGGTGGAGAGGAATTATAATAGACTTTTATTAAAAAAAGAAAGAAAAAGCCGAGTCGGTCTGCAGAGCAACTGAAGAAGCCCAGGTCTTGGTAATATCTCTCACCCTCTGAAAAACTGAGCAGATCGATTACGTTTATTTTCCATCTCATATTTAAGTGTTCCTTAGAGCAACCGAAGCTTCCTAGGACGTGCAGACAGTCCACTGTCATGGCGGCGGCTGAGAACCCGTCGCCTGAGGGCGTTCAGACTTCTTCTGAAGGGATTCGAAAAGCTTAACAAGAGGGAGTTGGTTGGGCCGTGGAGGATTCACTGGATCCTCCGCAGTTTGCATACAGGACGCTGCTCTTACCCTTAACTTCA
This sequence comes from Siniperca scherzeri, assembly GCA_027580175.1. Classification (NCBI taxonomy): domain Eukaryota; kingdom Metazoa; phylum Chordata; class Actinopteri; order Centrarchiformes; family Sinipercidae; genus Siniperca; species Siniperca scherzeri. The sequence goes on along the minus strand of CM050844.1, from coordinate 33,944,334 downwards.
TTTTAACTTGAGCCCTGGCATTGGGTGGATGTTAGATGTTCTGGCGGACGTATCCCAGCGTGTTTTATCCTTACTGCACGCTGACGACTTCCATCCACGCAGACTCGGTCATAGTGAGCCCGGTGGTCGATGACTTTGTTCAGGGGTGTGATAACTACTTTTTAAAACTGAATGTCACTAAAACTAAAGACACATTTTGAGAAAGAAAGGCCCTACACGCCCATTCAGACAGCCATCACGGATGCAAATATCCGGGTACTAAATGAAAACAAGCTGACATTCGACGACGACACAGAGGCGATGTGTAACAAAGCATTTCCTCTGGAGCTCGGCCGTCTCCTGCAGCTCCATGGAGTCCGTCATCAGCTTCTCTACTGCGACTCGGTGTGGTAATCTCTCAACAGGTGACAGCAACACGTAGTTAAAGTAAGATCGTCGGTGTTAATCTGCCGGATCTGTCTCTAAGGCTCGAGGCATTTCACAGAGTCCTCTTCGTCCTCTGTGGATGAGCTTCGAGACGACCAAAGTCCAGCTGCAACATCTCTCAGGCCACCAAACTGTCAAATACTCAGCTGAGGATTAGTTTCCTATGTAACTACTGGGGGCTGATGATGTTTTTGGCGATGGCTAAACATACTCTGGGTTTCCTGTTGTCACTTGATGGATTCGTGTTTTATGTGCCTTAGTCTCTGTGTTCTAAGTTTTACTGCAGGACGAATTTCAAGTTAAAGCTGACGTTGGTCAGACAGTGATGTAGCAAAAACTCTTGGTTGTATTTTAGATAGCCAGCTCTTAGGGGGAGGCCAAGGCACTAAAAGCACTTAATTACATTCTTAACCCGAAGGATAGCAACCCGGCTGGATAAAGCCCCAGTAAAGAAGCCGGACTGGGGCTTTGATTATGCTGCCGCCTTCACATCCAAACTACCTCCCTGCACACATTTAAATCTCAGTTTACAAAATGAAAACAGCTCCTGGTTACTGAACTATTTCAGTCTTCATGATCAGAGATCATCATATTTATTATATATATATATATATATATATATATATATATATATATATATATATATATTTATAATAAGAGGCAGTTTGTGAGTCCCACAGGAGAAATACACTTGTTTACCCTGCTGCAGTCCTCTGGGACAAACGGAGAGGGGTTTGAAACTTTCGGTAAAGAAATGGTTGATAAATAGTCGAGTATCCTGCCCGACGCCTCTCCTTTCTTACGAGGACCATAAACGTTTAGCTTTACTGTGTTTTTATCAAAGACAATCTGACTATCTGTATTATTTATATCTTTATATACTGCTTGTAAAGGCTAAATAGAAAGGGGTTATTAATTCAAATTTAAAGTCATTTTAAGGAACACGAGTTGTGTGGATCTGTCATCTGTCCTGGTCCACTCACCCAAATGAAGCATCCCGAAACAAGCCAGCAGGAAGAATCCGAGGCAGCGCTTCATGTCGTCTCCCTGCAAACGAGAAATAAACCTGAAGTAAAAACCAGACGGGGAGTCGGGTCGGAGCGTCCGGCTGGGTTTGTGTCCGATCTGTTCCACTGTAAACCGACGCAGACGGCAGTCGACTGAGAACGGCTCTTTGTCCGGCGGACCACAAAGACTCCCTGTCTGGCCAAACATCCTCCTCCTCCTCCAACAATCACTTGGCCGCTGCCTCACTGAGGGTGTGCATTGTACACTGTTTATGGATGCTGCTTTTCATCTCCTTAAAGGTCTTTTCTTTCCATTCCTATGGTCGCGTTATTTCTCTGCTGCGTGGTGATGTTGTACACGGTCACTTCTCAGATTATTCAAATCGAAAAATGTAATTAAAATGTGAATCAAACACCCTGAAATCCAGTTTAAAAATCTGCAGCTGCAACCTGAATATGAGATCTGAGCAGCCGAAGACATGAAGCTGGAAAAACATTCCCACTTTCTAACAAGCTCCTTTTTTATTTATGCAAATTTAATAATAACCTGGAGACTTCATCACCCTGGTGCGATAAAAACTATTAAAACCCCATTTAAAATAGGTTTTTATAATCATTTCATTTCCCATTCGTTCAGATTTCCTTGTGTTGTGTAACTGTTGTTTGCTTTGCTGCCAGGAAGAAGACAGGGCCGATCGATCAGCTGATCAACATGAGTTTGAAAAGGCTTGTCCAGTTATCGGTGACACTTTATTTGGACTTTTATTTACATTGTAAACATGTGACTTAAACGAAGTCATGTTGAGTTTGGCCGGCGTTGGGCTTACACATTAAATTAAAACTCATTAGAGCTCTTCAGGTTTAGTTTAGTTTACAATTTATTTGACGTGATCGAGGTTTGTATGCAAGTGTGTTCATAACACCTGGCTTTAGCTGCCGTTAGCATCATTAACCGTTAAAACGGCAGCTGCTTCCTGTCGACTGTCCGACCAGCAGCAACTTATTCACTCATTTGTTCCGTCGCAGCTGAAGTTGTTTTCTGACAATGAAAGAGTGTAACTGAGTGTCGGTTAACCTTCTCTCTGTGGAAGAAGCTGCTTTGTTCATGTTGCCTCACGTTAGCTGGTCTGTCGTTCATGGGAACAATATAAGCATAATTAATGAAATGTTTAATTGCACCTGTTATTAGTAATTCTGATAATCGCCTTCCTGACTTAAAGGCACTCATATGTCTCCCTGCTGCTGTGAGCTGCAGAGTTCAGGAGAATATAAAGAGACACGTGGAGCTCAAAGCGCCAAAACAAATACGTCTGAAACTCAAACAGCGGCGCCAACTTTTTCCCAATGAAAGCAGCCGCGGCTGCGGCGTCACCGGATGACGTCACGCGCTCCTCTGCATGTCGATGACGTCATCGCGCAGTCATCTGCGTACAGCTCAGCGCGGAGGGAGCGATCTCCTTCGTTTAAGACGCAGAAAACTTAAATAATCACAAGCTCGCTACGGGGACGTCCTGCATTCGAAGCAAAAAAAGTACAAAAATAAATTTAAATATCCGGAGATCCGGGAGACAAGCAGGGGAATCACTTACAGAATAATAATAAGATATTCTTCTCGCCTTTTCCCTGATGGGCTGAATAAGTCGCTAAATATGTCGCTTTTTAGAAATAAAGTCGCTCAATCTCGTGACAAAGTCGGCAAGCTGGCAACACTGAACTCAACGGCAGCGTCTCCTGACCCGGTTTCTGAAGATGATCCTCAGACCTGTTGTGACAGGAAGAAAATAGTCCACTAAGAGGACAGATATGTAGAGGTTTTGATTTTGGGGTGAACTGCCCCTTTAAGTTAAACGCTTACCGGCTGTAACCGTGGGAACCATTCCCAGTGCTGCCATTGGCCGTAGCAGCCGTGACCACGGTAAAGTTAAAGATCCCCTCCAGACATCTGTTAAAACAAACACACAAACAGTCTGCTTGGAACAGTAATGTGTGTCTGACATGTTTTTCCTCAAAAAAAAAGGTCTAATTTCCACATTCAAATCTTTAAAACTCGTAGCGTGTAACGATTAACTCGTTAAAACTCCAGAATCTACGAATATGCAAATGCTGTTCATCTCTAAAGGTTTCTTTAGAAACAAGACGTCTCCTCCTTCGCTGGACAGTCCACGCTCAGCGTTTGGGGCCTGGCGGCTTCACGTCTCCACATCTCACCTGTGGAAGGCGCAAGCTGGACCAGGATTGGCTTCCAGGCTATCGTGATGTCACAAATCACGCTCATAGGCTCCACCCCTTAAAAATCAGATGTTCAATGAGCGCAGAGAAACTTCCCACGTTCAGCAGGTGAACGCGGAAACAGCCGCCGAGCGTCGCAGACGTCGTTCTGCCCAGTGAAGCTCAAACATCAAACAGACGCTTCGTCGGTTATTACTGACCCGTCTGTAAAACCCAGCTGACAGTCAGCGGACGGGAACTTTTAGCTGTTATGTGTAGAAGTTACAAATGTCCAGCTTTAGTTTTAACCCGACCGCAGCAGCTGTTGGAAAGCGACCACGTGCATTTACTCAAGTTCTGTACTTAAGGACGATTTTGAGGTACTTGTACTTCACTTCGAGTATTTAGATTTTCTGCTACTTTATAGTTTTACTGCACCACATCTTGGAGGCAGATGTTGTACTTTTTACTGCACTGCATTTATTTTAAAGCAGTTCTTCAGTTACTTTGCAGGTTCAGATTGTGTATTATCATTAGATGAAGCTACCCAGCAGTGTGTGTGTGTGTGTATATATATATCTCGCCCATCTCTGGGTGCTTGGTTGTGGTTGTGGTCGACGTGGCGATACCAAGCGATGGCAACATCAGGAGAAAGGAACATGAGAAACTAGAGAAGTACCAAGGGCTCAGAGAAGAGCTGGAGAAGGCCTGGAAGGTGGAGGCGACAGTGGTGCCCGTGGTCATCGGGGCACTCGGGGCAGCGACCCCCAAACTGGAGGAGCGGCTACAGCAGATCCCTGGAAGACCACCAGACATCTCGGTCCAGAAGAGCGCAGTACTGGGAACAGCAAAGATACTACGCAGAACCCTCAAGCTCCCAGGCCTCTGGTAGAGGACCCGAGCTCGAAGGACGAGACCACCCGCGGAGGGTGAAGGACGGAGTTTATTTTATATAATCTATATAAAGTAGCTCCACCTTCAGCTGCTGCAGCATTAAAGTGACGAACGCATCAATAACTATAGTCCAGTAATATAATCTACAGACGGGCGCCAGCTGACAGCAGCAGCAGGAAGTGTGTCGGTGTGGAGTCCGGCCTCCAGGAGCCTCCAGACCAGCTTCAGGGCCGCTGGAGTCTGAGGAGCTCTGCTGGACTCTGAGCAGCTCCGCTGGACTCTGAGCAGCTCCGCTGGACTCTGAGCAGCTCCGCTGGACTCTGAGCAGCTCCGCTGGACTCTGAGCAGCTCCGCTGGAGGACGAGGAGCTCCGCTGGACTCTGAGGAGCTCTGCTGGACTCTGAGCAGCTCCGCTGGACTCTGAGCAGCTCCGCTGGAGGACGAGGAGCTCTGCTGGACTCTGAGGAGCTCTGCTGGACTCTGAGCAGCTCTGCTGGACTCTGAGCAGCTCTGCTGGACTCTGAGCAGCTCTGCTGGACTCTGAGCAGCTCTGCTGGACTCTGAGGAGCTCTGCTGGAGGACGAGGAGCTCTGCTGGACTCTGAGGAGCTCTGCTGGAGTCTGAGCAGCTCTGCTGGAGGACGATGCTCCCTCAGTTATATTTACAGCCTTTATTTCAGCAGCTGGTCTCTCTGAGCTCAGACACACCTGAGTGCAGCAGGTAGAGACACACAAACGTTTAACGAGTATTTCTACACTGCGGTTTTACTACTTTTACTGCAGTAAAGGATCTGAGTGCTTCTTGCCCCGCTGCGTCCCGGTCTGATGTGGGAGACTCTGGCGTTGGCTTGGCATCTGTTGACATTTTGTTTGTGTCGCTGCAGAGCAGCGCTGACGCAGTCGCCACAGCCCCAACCTTTAAATCTGCTCCAGCTCTTCCCAGAGAGGCCTTTTTCAATCTTTTGGCTTTTACTGGTGTTTTATTTCTTTTGTTGTGGATTTTATTTCTTTACTTTGCTGTACACTTGCAGCTTTTATCTCATAATTATTAATTATAATGATTATTATTTTCAGTGTTTTACAGGCACACATCGACTTTCAATGAAAAAGGCACGAAAATGAGATCACTTTACATGCAAATACACTAATATAGTTTTATTTCTCACGTTTTTTCTGCTGCATTTGTGTCTTTAACACGTTTTGCAACCTTGAGCTGTTCTATAATAATATTTTCACTACAGATTAGTACATTTTTATGGGCACTTGTCATTTTTCTTGTACTTTGGGTTCCTGACAGCTTTACACTTTGTTCACTTGAATAAAGTCAGACTGAGTTTGACAAAAACGACAGAAATGAATCTACAGAAAGTCAGCAGAAATGAACCAAAATGCATCTGGGTAGTTTTTACTTTGTTCTTTTGAAAATGCTAAAAGTTTTACTCGCTGGTGTGAGTGACGCAAAATAAAACGCTATTCTAAAATAACCTTGTTGACCAGCACACTGTACAAAAGCCCAGTGTCGTGGCGCAGCGGGACACCACAGACAGAGAGTGAGGACACACAGAAAGCAGACTTTTCTCTGCAGGGCTTTGGTTGGCATGCACGCGGTTGTATTGTCGTGTATCAGTTCCAGCGCGTGACAGACGCGACTGTCAGCTGCTGCACAGAGACGCGACTGTATCTGCATCCAGCTGCAGTCTGAAGCTGCACGGACGCCTTTTGTCCAAACATTCGCTTCACATTTAAACTACTTCACTTTCTCTGCGGTGAACAGTGAAGAGGGAGTCTGACGGATACACGCCGCAGGACTGAAGACAGATATCGACACTATGGTTTAGATTTCTGGCCCCCTCCCCCTAATTCTCCATCACGACGCCTTTTGCAGCTATAAGGATTAATTTTCTTTCGTTTAAATAAAAGAGTCCTTGTGGATTTTTACAAACAAATGAACGTTTGACCAGTGAGTGAAATCGCTGCTCCCGTGCGGCTTTAGTTGATTAATTACTGCTCTACAACACAACAGAACTCGTCAAAGGTTCTGTATCCGGGTAGAAATAACGTTCTTTTATGAGTTTTGGATAATTAAATGTAGTTTAATTGAAAGTCTGTTAATTGAGATGAGGTCACATTCGGCCAAACGTGCCGTCAGCGTCGTGTTCAGAGTCGTTCGTGCTGTTGTTGTTACAGCGGAGTCTGACCTCAGGTCAGTCTGTCGCCTTTGAGTATTTCCAGAGTTTGAAGCGAATGTTTAAAGGAGCCTGCTAATCAGAGCAGGCGGCGCTCGAAAGCTTACAGCTGTGCGAGTTCGGACTCTTCTCCGTCACGAACAGAAGCCAGACTAACGTGATTTTGTGGCACCTGGTAGGGGGACGGTCGGGACCAGAAAAAGGTGTGAACACGATCCCTCCCTAACTAACTACGAACCAAACCCTAACCGCGGAGGTGTCAGGTCAGAAAACACTGATGACTGTCCCGGTCTCGTTTCTGCAGCTCTGTTAGTTCTTCCATCCTGCTGGTGAAGCGCAGGCTGTGTAACATATATGCAACTCGTGAGCTGCCATCCATACTACCTGCTGGTCACGGGGCCAGACTGACAAACAGGAAGTGAGACAGTCCAATGGGCTTGGCTGAACGAAGCTTCTCCGCTTCAGATGCTGTGAACTGGTTTGACTGGACGGACGTCAGTAATTCTTCAGGGAGGGGAGCCAATCAGGAACAAGTTCAGCTGCGAGTCTTGGGTGTTGTGCAGAAGTTCCCTGGCTTTTGGAAAAGAGGGGGATTTTTTGAAAAATGCACCAAAACAAACCCATTAACATCCTATCATAAATGTATAAACGGTATATGTCCAAGCAAAGCGTGCAGTCAGACTCTGTTCAGCAACACGTGAGCAGACAAAGATCATTTCATTCAGCCTCGTTAGCAGACAGAGGAGTCACAGTTCCTCCGTCGGCCAGCCTCCATTCACTCTCTGACACACTGCCGAACAGCTCAGAGACCGTTTCTAAAAGTTATTTTAAAAAAGCAGTTTTGGCTCCTCTAACATGAAATTATTCAGAGCATCATGGGGTGTCAAACCCCTTCCTGCCCTCCTTTGTTTCTGCTAGTCAACAGATTTCCTTCCTTTTCTATAGACGTGAGTCCAAGCGGCTGTCAAGCTGTGGAAATCTTTTCACGCTCCATCTCCTGGAGACAAACGCATCCTTCCACATGCAAAATCGCTTCAAGGGAGAAACTGCGTTTTGCTTTGATGCATAAGTCGGATAAATTCTCCATTAATGCAGCCGGGGCCCATAACGGCCTCTCGACCCAGACCGCCACCCGGGACCTCTGATCCAGCCGGGGCTTGCTTCCTGAGCCCCTTCACCTGTCGACTGCAGGCTTTATTAAAGGAACGCTTCTACGTTTTGGTTTAGTTATGTCACGTGGGGGGAAACGAAGGTGCAGTCAAACCTGAACACACCTGTCTGGATTCAGCGTGACTCACACCTCCCGAAGACATCAAGTTACAAAATCCGTTCACGTGACGTGTTTTTCATCTTATCAATATATCGATTTGACATTACTAAAACTCAGAAGGTCTCATCAACATGGTTCGTACATTTCTGGAACGCTGACTCTCTCCTCTACGCGCTCGTATGCAGATATTTACTGTGTGTTGGAAACCTGTGGACACACACTCGGATCATTTTAAACAGTAACAGTGGGGTTTTCTTTCTAAAGGAATATATGTTTTATAGTGCTGTTGGATGTTGTCCCACCCCCTGTGAACGATGACGCATTCCAGGTTACTTGTGTTTTATGTCACGGTTGGTCTCATGCACGGCAATGGAGCAACATGCTGATACTCTGATCCAAAATATCAGTTTCAGGCGAAAGTCTTCGAGCCTCATTGTTGGACAAATTGAAGGATTATAAACTCCTTCGCTTTGGACTGTGTCAAAGCTGCATTGCAATCCAGCTGAAACTTACTTCCCAAACAGGTAGTATCCACTCAAGATGGCTGACAAAACTACTTCAGATAAAATGTCTTTTAAAATGTATTTTTAAAGCATTTGAAACAGAAAGAACAGTGAACAGAGAAACCAAGTAACCACAAATCTCTTTTGGTTCACATGTAACCAAAATTCCTATCCAGCTCCAGCAGTGAAAAATCTCACAGTTCAGCAAACAGCAAACGTCAACAACTTAAAGCCGACTCCACTCGGCCGTGGCGTCAGATTACAATCAGCCAAACGTCGGAATAAACACACACAGTATAAGGCGTGCACAAAATATTGCCATTCTTAAGTCAAATGTTTTTGGATTGAAATCGCAGCAGTAAAACTGAAATGTGATCAAACCAACAGTCTCTTTGCGCTGCACATGAATCATTTCGAAAAACACTCACCATCCATCATCAGTCTGACATTACATCCAACCGGAAACATCTAAAACAGCTCAGGCAGCCTCCTGCACACAAACGTTATGCTTTCAGAAACAGGTCGGTTTTATACAGTAATAACTGCATGCATACAATACAGACATGCACAATATGTTAACGAAAACGAAGGCATACAGGTTTTATCTGTCAGTGAAATGAAAGGAAGAGGATTCAACGGCTTGGAGCGAATCACACAGCAAACATTAAGAAATAGTTTGACATTTTACGGAAATACACTTACTCACTTTCACTGCTGAAAGTTAGATAAGAAGTATGGAGCTAAACTTAGGGGGCGGTTAGCTTAGCTTAGCATAAAGACTGGAAGCAGGGGGGAAACAGCTAACTTGGCTCTGTCCAAAGTAAAGAAATACACCCGTAACACCTCCAGCTTGTAACTCCTGTAAAACCCCAAACTGTTATTTTTACATTTCTGCTTGTGTACAGATTAAACAACAGAGATATATTGTGTTATTTAGAGATCTTTAGAGGCGTTGGGTGGCATATTTTTGAGCTTTGGTGTGAGCCAGTGTTTCCGGTGCTTTGTTGACTTTTCCCGTTGTTCTTTACATAAAGTGGGAGACATCGCTGCCGTCAAACATTCCCGATATTTAATCGGAATCACAAATCGAAGGCTGACACGAACAGTTTGTCGGCTGCTTGTAATTACAGAATGCAGCACTAACGCACAGACATGCGACTGATCTAACCCTCTGCCAGAAAGCGAATGAGTGTATTTCCCAAAATGTCTAAAAACTATTCCACTAACTTAAGGACACACAGCAAATCTGACTAAAACGTGACCGTCTGCCTGCTGAGGTCATCCTGCCTCAGCTCCCTCCATTCCCACCGTCTTACATTTATTTCAGCCTCAAATACAGGCATTTAATCATAAAAGACTACTTAAGCAACAGTTTAGTATCATCATGCAGTTTTTAAAACTTATTTGAATTATTTTAAGCCTGAGCTTTGGCCGAGACTGAAGTTACCCCACTAGAAACACCCAAACATGAAGCCGGCGCACCACTGAAAAAGAACATATTTCAAATATATCATTTGCGGCAGTAAACATCTAAACATATATGCAAAATACAGTATGGCATAGCAGGATAGCACCTTTTTCTTTCGGTTCTTGCATTCGATCATTATGGCACAATCATCAAATTCAAGAGAAAAATAATCTCTTTAAAACAGGCTCAAAAGCATTTACAATATATACAGTTTATACAATATATACAGTGTGAAGCAGGGTTGTCTGCGTTTCTAATAGAAATATAAAGCCTTTATACATCATTACACTCTAGCTTTTTTATTTCTGTCAGGCACTACATGACTGAATATCCCATTGGCAAATAAGCTAAAGCAGAGAGCAGCTCAATAGCATAGACATTTAATTTGACACTAATTAACTGTTCCCAATGTATAACTGACTTTTATTCTGGCAACCAGTGCTTTATCAACAAGTGCAGGGCCACTCAGTAGCCCTCAGTTTGACAATGCTCATCAGTGAAAGAAGTCAGTCAGTCAGAGTAGGAAGATTTCAGCACAATATTCATCTGAACATGGACGGATTATGAGACAGCGGGCCTCTGGGCTCTCACATGCAAGAGCAAAACAACTACAACGACACAGCTGCGTAGTAGTTTGTAGTTGTAGTTATTTGTGGTAATTTCGCGTCTCTGTGGTCGCTTTGCATCTCTTTGTAGTCATTTTGCGTCTCTTTGTGGTTGTTTTGCGTCTCTTTGTGGTTGTTTTGCGTCTCTTTGTGGTTGTTTTGCGTCTCTTTGTAGTCATTTTGCGTCTCTTTGTGGATGTTTTGCGTCTCTTTGTGGTTGTTTTGCGTCTCTTTGTAGTAGTTTTGCGTCTCTTTGTAGTCGTTTTGCGTCTCTTTGTGGTTGTTTTGCGTCTCTTTGTGGTTGTTTTGAGTCTCTGTGGCTGTTTTGTGTCTTTTAGTAGTTGTTTTACGTTTCTTTGTAGTCGTTTTGAGTCTATTTGTGGACATTTTGCATCTCTGTGGTAATTTCTTTTGTAGTTCTTGTGTCTACTTGTGGCCATTTTATGTCTCTTTGTAGTTGTTTTGCATCTCTCTGTTGTTTTTGCGCCTCTTCATAGTCATTTTGTGTCTCTTAGTGACATTTTGCAGGGTGCCCCCTGACCCCTTGGGCCCCTGGGCCTTTGTCCGGTAGGCCCGTTCTGTAATCCATCCGTCCAGCTGAACGTGGATGGATGAACGTGGTTTGCCCAGTGGTGTAAGAGTGATGCTGCCTCACTTCGTTAGTATTAGTGTAGTGTTGTAGCAATATTTTGTTGTTGCACTACACCACTGGGTTTGTCTGTTAGATGTCAGGGTAGAACTCTGTGTTGACATCAACACTGTGCAAGACAGACTTTTGATCGGCAGCTGACATCCTGTTCAATACCTCAGCTGACAGAGAGTAACTGCTGCCAGACTTCTCCTCAAACCAGCTGTCCAACGCTCGCTTCCCATCAAAGTTAGCGATGGGCGGCCCGTTAACTGCCACAGTCAGCAGGTCGTTCATCTGCTCCAGAGTCAGCCGGGAACGATTGTTCTTACACATCTTCTGTAGAGACCCTCGGCCTTTATCGCAGCAGGCTGTGGAACTGGGCAGGACCCTGACAACCTGCACAATCCGATTCAGCAGAGGAAAACGCTGCTTGTACCTGCAGATGTGACTGATGACCTCTTTAAAACCGTTCATACTGTAGTAGTCTGCTTTCAGATCCTTCCATTCCACCACCAGGCTGCCCCTGGCCTCCGTCCTGGCCTGGGAGCCCTCCTGACCCCCAGAGGGAATGGACTCCAGATGGTTGAATATCATCTGGATTTCTTCCTCCCCGTAAGCTTGTAGGTCCTCCCGGTTGTGAGGCCAGGTGGACAGGTCCAGGACCTTGCAGGCTTTGGCAAATGAGCGGCTCTGCAGGTCCAGCCTCTGAGACAGGATGCCCTGGCTCCTGTTGCAGATCTTTTCTCGGATGGACTGAAACTTGGACTCGGCAACGCGCAGGTTCTTCAGAGCAACGCCGTTGAAACTTTCGCGGAAATTTTCCTCAAACTCCTGCAGATACTCTCCGGGGCAGTCCACCAACTGGCCAATCTCCAGAATGGCCTCCTCTATCTTGGCTTCCACCTGTGACACCAGCAGGTACTCTCCCTGGAAGGTGAAGGCTAATCGTGAGAGAACAGCTATGATGTCCAGAAGGAAGTAGATGAGCTTTACTGACTGATAGTCCATAAGGAACTGGAGGAGGGTAAGGGCGATGGCTGCAGCGTCAGCCCTCTGTGTCTGGCTGCTGATCTCCTTCAGATGGGCGACTACCTCCAGGTAATCTTTGATGAGTGCGTTAAGGACATTTGGTTCTCCTATGATCCATCGAATGGCTCTAATGTCTCCTAGGAACTCTGTCTCCTCTGACAGTGTTGGAGCAGTGGATCGCAGCTCGGCCATCATGCGAGGGGAGTAGCGGTAGAAACTGAGGAGCTGCTTGAGGTTGTTTTCCAGATCCTCCAGGCAGGAGAGCTCCTTCCCACTGATGGCATCTAGCACCTCCAGATGGGGCCGATGAATCATGATAGGAAGGCAGAGGATCCAAGGAAAAGTCTTTTGTACAGCTATGTACAGGTTGGCTCTCATTCCTGAAGAGATGTTGGTGCCATCTACTCCTAGACCCACCACCAGCAAGTCCTGAAACCTGAGGCCTAGGACACTGAAGGCTCGATCCATAGCCTGGAGATATCCATCTACACTTGCAATGCTCAGTCTCTGCAAGGACAGGAACTCTGTGTTTGGGGAGCCCTCAGTGGTAATGAACTGGACGTAGACTGCCACCATGTCTGAGAAAAGGTCATCATTTTGGGCGTCCATTATGACACTTAGGAAGGGAGACAGGCGCAGCTTCTCAGCCAGGTCTTCTTTTACAGCCCGGGCAATGTGGTGGATGAGGATCTGACAGTCTCCTTCATTCATGTACTGGTCCACCACTTTCAGCTCACACCTCTTCAGAAGCTCTGCCAGTGGACGGAGGTCAGAAAAGGGCCGTCCCTCCAGGGCCAAGTGGTACGCCGCGTTAAACAGCAGTATCATGTTCTTGCACATCTCCTCTGTCTTTTCTGGATGCATACGCAGCTTATACAGCTGCAGACACTTCTTATGAAGGTTGCTCTGGCTGTGGAGCTTGATGGTGTGGATCTTAAACTGCTTTGAGCCGATGATAAAGGCAGAGGTTCGGGATGACTGGACGGTGTACTGGCGGCAAACGTGGCACCACATCTCATTGATGGTTGGTGAGTAGCGAAGGAACCAGAACTTTTTCAGCCACTCCTGCTTGAAGCGACGAATCCGTCGACCTCCTCCAGAGGAAAGCTTCGATGGGTCTTCTGGAGAAATCACAAGATCTGCAGCAATCGACTCATCAGCCGAGTCCATGTCCTGGTCGTCTTCATCCAGGACCACCTGAGTGGGCGTCAAGGGCTCCATTCCTGCAAAGAATGACAAATTCAACTTCTGCAACCGGTAATTTTTGTTTTGAGTAATTTCCCCCCCCAAAATCTGTTCATATGATGCAATGTAAATAACCATGTAAGCGATTTTTAGCCATGCTAGCGGGATGGCTCTATGGATGGTAATGTCTGTTGATCGGTCCACCACTTTGGTCCAGACTGAAATGTCTCAACAACTAAGCGGGTTGGAGGGAGAGTACGAGAACGCGCGAGAGGGCAACCCCTGTCTTGGTTTCCCCTACCCTCTATTATCTCGGCTACGCCTGGTCCCTCCGTAACAAAAACAGACAGACTCCAGGCCCATGTTAGCTACCAACACCAGTTTAAAGGAACCTGTATTCTGGCCTTAACAGAAACGTGGCTGGGAGAGAAGGACTCGGACTGTGAGCTGGTGATAGACGGGTTTTGTGCGCCTTTACGCGTATACTGGGAGGCTGCGCTGCAAAACCACTCTAGTAAGAAAGAGACTATGCACCAAGGATATTGAACTGCTTTCTGTTTCCATGCATCCATTCTACCTGCCTCGGGAATATCCGCAGATTTATGTGACTGTGGTCTATATTCACCCAAAGGCAAACAAGGGCATCGTCTCAGAAGTGATCCTACAGAAACTACAGTCTCTGTCTCCCAATGCTCCTAATCTAATTCTGGGCGACTTCAAACACTGCTCGCTGGATTCTCAGGAGCTTTTACAAATATGTGTCTTGCCCCACCAGAAATGGCAAGATACTGGACAAGTGTTATGGCTCAGTCAAAGGAGCCTACAAATCCATCCCACTCCCCTGCTGGGTACGGCTGACCACAATTGTGTGCAACTTTTTCCAGCATATCGCACATGCCTACAGAGGGGGAAAGTGTTCACCAGAAAGGTGAAACTCTGGACGGAGGAGGCAACGCTGATGCTGCAAGGCTGTCTGGACAGCATGGCGTGGGAGGAGTTCATCGAATCATCTCGGGACATTAATGAACTCACAGAAGTGGTCAGCTCATGGGTATCATACTGTGAGGACATTGTTATCCCTGAAAAAGGTAGTTAAGATCTATCCGAACAGTAAACCCTGGGTGAGCAAAAACCCTAAAGTGTTATTAAACAAGAAAAAAACGTGCATTCAAGCAAGGTAACTTATCTGAGATAAATGTTTTACAAAAGGAAATTAAATGTGAAATAGCCTGGGGAAGTGTCAGGACCATGGTTGGTTTAAATGACAAAGAAAAGAAAAAGGTGGCTTTAGAAAGTTTTTCATCAGATCCGGATCAGGAGTTTAATATGTTTTATTCAAGATTTGATGTGCATGATTTTAGCAATGAAACTGCTGTTTTAAAACACAACCTATTGAACTCTAGTCAACCTGTTTCTTCCTTTTCTGTACGTAGTGTTGTGAACACTTTTAAACACTGTAAAGCTAGAACAAGCCATGGCCCTGATAACATTGGAGGTCATTTGCTGTCCCGCTGTGCTAATCGAATAGGCCCTATTTTTTATTATATTTTTAATCTCATTCTGTCAATGGAACTATGGAAACAATCCACAATTGCAAAAAAACAGCCATCCTAAGACTCTGAATGATTACAGTTCTGTAGCCTTGACCTCATTAGTTATGTTGAATTAAAAAAGGAACTTCTGGACAGGACGGATCATCACCTCGACCCGTTTCAGTTTGCATATCGAACCAACAGAGGGGTTCAGAACGCAACTATAACTCTGCTTCATTTATAAGCACTTAGAGGGTAGTAAGAACCATGCCAGACTGTTGTTTGTGGACTTTTTAACACCACACAGCCTCACCTGCTGGTGCTGACGCTTGTGGAGCGTTTTGGGTTGGACACTAATATTGTTGGCTGCATCTTGGATTTCCTCGCCAACAGATCTCAGAGAGTGAGAGTGAACTGACATTTCTCTGAACTAAGTCCAACATCAATGAATCAACTAAAATTAATGGTCACGCCGTAGAAATCATTGAGCCGTACAAGTACTTGGGCACTATAATTGATAATATGCTGAGTAACAACAATATGCTGTGTAAAAAAAGGCCAGCAGTGCCTTTTTTGTCTGATGCTGGCTAAGTTCGGTGTCGACAGGTCTCTGACGACTTTGTTTTACAGATCTTTTATTGACTGGATTTTTACTTTTTCTTTTATCTGTTGTATGGTATGCTTCTGTCAATCCTAAACAGAAAAATGCATTAACACATTATGACCAAATACCTGCAGAACTGATGACGTTCCCATCGGCCTCAGCTAATGCTATTTAGCTAATGTTAGCATGCTAACACGCTAAACTAAGATGGTGAACATGGTAAACATTATACCTGCTGAACATCGGCATGTTAGCATGTTAGCATGTTGATGTTAGCAAAAACTCTACCAGTTCTATTCAAACCAGTTCTATCGCTAAAGAAAATACACAGATGATTTAAAGAAATAAATTAAAACCCTAACGAAGATGAAGAAATACAGCCCTTTGTCTGAGGAAATCCCGAACATCCAACCGTCATTTTTCAGAACGTACCTTGAAAATCTTCGATAGGGCCTTGCTCTGGGTGGGGCGGGGCCTGATCGTGTTGGGGTAGGGTCTGTTCAGACATCGGCGGACTGACCCCGTCCCCCTGTTCTCCTCTGACACGAGACAGCTCCTTCTCCAGCTCCAGGATCCTCCTCTTCAGTTTGACACAGTTGGGGCAGAAGGAGGTGGAGGGTTTCTCGCTGCTCTGGTGCTCCTCCTCTTTCTCTTCCACCTTCAGGTTCGGAACGTTAAAGCTGCTTTCAGAGGAATTAAACCCCGACCCGAGCACTGCTATTTTACACTCACTGGGGAGGGAAGACTGGGACCTGGACTTGCTGGAGTCCTCTAGAGAAGCCTCCAGGACGTCTTTGAAGATGAGGTCGATCTTCTTCCTCTTGGCAGGAGGCTGGCCGTCCGTCTCCTCGCTGGGTTGTTTACTGGGGCTGGGTTTGCCCTGCAGAGCTGTCTGCAGACAGGGAGATTTAAAGTCCTTCTGAATGTTGGGCAGGACTGTCGGCTTCCCGTTATCTGGAACAAAACAGTTTTCTTAGCTATGTCAAACAAAAATGGCAACAGTGAGCTCATTGTAAAGTAGTGTGTCATGCATATGCTTGACATGCAGACAGAGTTTGATCAGCACATGGTGTGAGTGTGGGGAAAAAGCGATTGCGGTGATCAGTAAAGTGAAACACGTAAAAATAAATAAATAAATAAACCTCAGACTTGGCAAACCAGTCTGGACTCTTGACTTTGAAATTGATGTTTTGCATCTCACATGTCAAACTTTTGTTTTCAGAGAACAACCAACCACAACAGCTTGATCAGCGAGTGCTGCAGGCATGCATGGTCAGTGTGATAACAGTCTACGGATAATGAAAAACAATACATTTTGCCATTTTTGACAGAATTGCCAGCTTCTGTCACATTAAGAACACAACCCCATCTATTGGCATGTTAGAAAAAGAGAAAATAAAATAGTTACAGAAAAACCAATCAACAATGAAAGTATCAATCACCTGAACAAAAAATTCTTTAATACCATAAATTCTCAAATAGTGGCTGGGGACTTTAATTACAGCAAAGGGTACCAGGTCTTTAATTGAAGCAGGCTCATATTATTGACACGCCTTTACTTCTAATTCCCTCTGTTTGATAAGTATATTTGATCATATTTTAGTATGAAACCTCCTTGTTTTGTGATCTGCTCCTGTTTACCCTGTTAGGATTTTGTTACTGCATTTCCTGTATTTGTTTCAAATGAAAAGCCTTCTAGCATTTCAGCAGACAGAATCCCTTCGTTCACAAGGCTTTTATTGTGAAACATTTGCAGGACCGTGTTGTGTAAAATTCAGTGACTTGCATGGTTCTCAGATGGCGCTATCACCATCTTGTGGCACAATTTGTAAGTTACTACAAAATACATTTTATTGGCTGGAACATTAACACACAAACACCCACAGCGACTGAAATAGGACAATAACACTTTAGATGAGTAATCTACAACAACAAAATGTCGAAAAAAGCATGATTGGACTGTTGAATTTATTAAAGCGATGGAAATGTACATTATGCTTAGTTGACAGCACATTATGTAACAGGCACCAGGAGTATATCCACCCTTGTTTTTCCACCGGTCTGTATTTGGACCCGGCTTTTGTTTGAGAAAATACGGTATTCATATTTTTATTTATCCATTGTCAATTTGTTTTGTTTATTAATTCAATTTCTGATCATCACATTGCTGATAGATATTTAGTTTTATCCATTTAACCATCTGTGGCAGGTGATTTATCAATATACATTAATTACACCCTCAGACTGGTGTTGCTTCGGTGACTTTGGACAGTGATGTCTAAAAAGACAGGTGCCCATTGCCAACGTCCCCCCTAAGCACTGAATCCTCACACTCAAACAGTTACTGAACCTCTCTCTTCTGGGTGCTTTATCAAACACTGTTAAAGGAGAGGCAGTAACCTCGGTGGACTTTATGACTCAGAGTTGTCTTCCGATGCTCAGGTAACTAAAGTGCTGCAGACCTGCTTTGTCCAACAGAGACATTTAACAAAGATCAGGTCGTTCCTTTCATTCACAGATCTAGAAAAAGGTCGTCCATGTTTTTATCTCCTCCAGACTCGACCACTGCAGTGCACTTTATTCTGGTATCAGAAACATCTTTGGACTGAAGAGTCTCCCTGAGCTTGAACATCTGTGGGTTGATTTGAATGTGGGGCTTCCAGCTGTGATCAGAAAATGTTTCTATATCCCAGTGAAATTACCACATGGGTTATTTGCCATGGAGATCTGTGAGTTGCTCCATTATTAACTGTCTATAGAGCAGCTCCAGAATCAGTCTCTAGATGACACATTGCTGCACTCTGTCTGCTGTTCAACTTGAAGGACTGTTTCAAATGAACAAAACTGACCTCACTGTTGTGATCTATGGTGGTTTTTCCCCTTAAAAAGGACAGATTTAACAGCACACAGCTCTCAGTGTGACAGCAGCACCACCTGCTGAAGAACTGAATTCAGTTTCACTTCAGTTTGCAGCATTGAAGAACAAAAATAAGAAAAACACCACATGAAAAAAGGACTTTATCTTGTACCAGTGGTGGAAAGTAACTAAGTACATTTTAATTTTCAATTTTGAGGTACTTCTACTTGAGTATTTCCATTTTGTTCTAATTCTATTCCACTACATTTTAGGAGGCAAATATTGTACATTTTACTCCACTACATTTATTCGACAGCTCTAGTTACTATCATTACACAAATGATAAACATATAAATGTCTTTGTTAAAGATTAAACTAAACGTTTCCAACCTTTTTGGCTTGTGACTCCTTACAGCAACATTTATCTGGTGACTCTTTGGAGGGGCCCGACCCCTAGGTTGGGAACCACTGGACTAAACTAGCAAACTATATAAAGCAGTTAAAACTAGCTAACTGTATATAAACTAGTTAAAACTAGCTAACTGTGTATAAACTAGTTAAAAGTAGCTAACAGTGTATAAAGTAGTTAAACTAGTTAACTGTGTATAAAGCAGTTAAAACAGCTAACTGTGTATAAAGTAGTTAAAACTAGTTAACTGTATATAAAGTAGTTAAAACTAGTTAACTGTATATAAAGCAGTTAAAACTACCTAACTGTATATAAAGTAGTTAAAACTAGCTAACTGTGTATAAAGCAGTTAAAACTATCTAACTGTATATAAAGTAGTTAAAACTAGCTAACTGTATATAAAGTAGTTAAAACTAGCTAACTGTATATAAAGTAGTTAAAACTAGCTAACTGTATATAAAGCAGTTAAAACTAGCTAACTGTGTATAAAGCAGTTAAAACTAGCTAACTGTATATAAAGTAGTTAAAACTAGCTAACTGTGTATAAAGCAGTTAAACTAGCTCCAGAGCAGCTACAACAGTAAAACGCTGCTCTAACGTTGATGCTTCAGTATTAATAATCCAATAATGTCAGACAGAATCAGTCACAGGAGACATTTTACTGCACTTTATCCACGTGAAGCTGATAATACTTGTGTACTTTCACTTTAGTAAGATTATGAATGGAAGACTTTTACTTGTAAGTGATTATTTTTACATTGTTGTATTGTTACTTTTACTTAAATAAAGGATCTGAGTACTTCTGTCTGCTACTCACTAAATCACAATTACAAACACAGTTGAGGTGAATCATATTAGCTCGAATACCAATTAGCAGAAAAGGTGAGTTGTAAAAGAGGCCAAACGGAACCAGTGCTTCAGGTGTCACAAGTCAGAGATCACCACTGAACACGCTGTGGACGGACATCTCAATTATTTAACCACTCAAATTAGCATTGAATTGACTGTGACTCCGACTCAACAAAAGCTGTATGTACAGTGAACTTCACCAAATTTAAAAAGGCTGTTCAGAAACAACTTACTGCCAATGGAACCACAGCCTGAGCTAATAAATCTGAGACTACCTGTCCAGCTCACCTGAGTCCAGGTTGCGGTCGATGCTCTCCTGAGAGACGCAGTGAAGTTGTTGGATGTAGTCGTCGCTGTACCAGACCCTCAGCTTCTCTCCTGCCACCAGCGTCCGACACACCCTGAAGTAGATGTTTTTACCGCGCTGAAACGCCGTCAAGTTCCTGTCGCTCTCGTCCGACGAGGTCCGGACAAACCTGCAGGTCAGAAACGTCAAAGCTTTCCATCACTAACCCGGTTTGGTGTTTGGCATTCGTCCTCTAATGCGTTGGGAGGAAATCAATGGAAAGTTCATTAAAATCCACGGTCAGTGATCTGAGAAAATTAGAAAAGTAGATTTTTGAGGATGAAGGAGTTGTTTTTATATAAAGAGCTAATCTTCTTTTCACTGTAATCCAGGAGACATGTTGTGAATCAGCTGTTTTGTCCCTGAAAACCTTTTCTGCTACTTCTTCAATGAGGGATTTCCTACATTTACCAGAATGCCTTTCAGCAACAACATCCAGCGATGTGATGCGGTTCCCAGATTAAAAGGTACGCTTTGGAGTTTTCTTGTAAACAAACTAAAATTATGTTCATCTTCACATTCACTGTTTCTCCCTTAGTAAACACGTTAAATGCATTTCCTTCCCCATCAAACATTTTCAGATTTTTGGAAGATTTTTGAAACCTAATATCCACGTTTGCTAGCTAGCAGTCTTCGTCTTCACTGCCTTTGTCGGTTAATTGCTACATTTCTTGGCAGGTTTCCGCCACCGACATGAAAGCAACTGCACGTGCTTCGACTGTAGGCTGGAACTATGTTTTGGACATTGTAATGGGATTTTAATGGACAGCTGTCAACCAATCAGAAACCAGCATGTTCTACAGCCACGGCAGACTGTCAACATAAATCCAGACTATAGGGCCGCAAAGAACGATTGTTTTCATTATCGATTAATCGCTTCATCTATAAAATATCAGAAAAAAGTGACAATCACAGTTTCCCAGAGCCCAAAGTGACGTCTTGAAATGTCTTGTTGTGTCCGACCAACGGTCCAAAACCCAAAGAGATCCAGTTTACTGAGACAGAAGACAGAGAAACAGAAAACCTGAGACTCTGGAGGAACTGGAACCAGAGAGCGTTTGGCGTTGGAGCTTAATAAAAGATCTAAATGATTGTTGTCGCCGATCAATCGACTGATCTTCTCAGCTCTGACATCCTGTTTATTGTATCGGTATAAAGTCAGACAGAAAACGTTACCTCATCCAGTTGGCTTTGGTCTCATCGCTGCCGTCGATGGATTGATACGTGTTGTTGAAATCAACAATCTGGAACGATCACGACAGCAAAAACAGACCAAGAAAACTAGCTCAGAACTGGACTTGTTTAAATATGGCTGTAAACTGTGACAGGATCAAGTCTAGACCGGTTCTAAACTGGTCTCGGACTGGTTGAACTTACTATCCAGGAAAAGGAGCTGGAGGATTTGTCCTTGCACACCAGCTCTCCCTCGTACGGACCGAAGACCGCCCCCTTGGGGATGGTTGGATCCACGCAGCGAACATCCACCTCGTCTCCCTCGGTGAAGACCTCCAGACCTGATGGGACAGTGAGCGCCGCCCTGTTGGCCGACCCCGGGGCCGCAGGTGTATCAGGGACAAACTGCGGGGGCCCGTGGGACGGACACTCCTTCTGGAAATAGTCCTGGCACTCCTCACAGACTGGAGGACAAATATCAGAATCAGCTGTACTGGCCAGGTATGTGCGCACATACGAGGAATCTGAATATCTGATCTTTACAAAGTGTCAACATCACAGTTCAGGATTTTGTTAGAACCTGGTTAAGTTATAAAATACACAGGCTGTCTACAGAGATCACTTCAGGACACGTTTCAGACCTGTAGGATCACATATGCAGGAAAGTCTTTAGATAAGTCGTGTTTCAGGTGATTCTTGAGTTTGGGGGCTTTTGGGTAGTAAAGAGTTCAATTACTACTAATTACTACATCGATTGTCCAATCACAGCATAGCAACCGTAACTAGCAACCCAAGGGGACCAGACCCGTCCGGCTAGACAGGTTTGCTCCTCCGACCCCCCACTCATGGTTAAAAACCTTTTATTTATGCATATTTTAATACACATAACGCCTAAATGAAATACTGCTGAGTAAGGATAGCGGTGCTTTGAGCTAAATGCTAACACCAGCGTGCTGCTCACAGACCCCAGATGAATCGGCCGAGAAGCAGCGCCTCAGAACAGGGAAGCCGGGGCCCCCGACCTGGGAGGGAGGCTCGCCGGCAAGCCTGTCTCTGTGGCTGTTAATGTCTGCCTGTCTGTCTGTCTGCCCGTCTGTCTGTCTGCCTGTCTGTCTGTCTGTCTGCCTGCCCGCCTGTCTGTCCGTCTGCCTGTCTGTCTGTCTGCCTGCCTGTCTGCCTGTCTGTCTGTCTGTCTGCCTGCCCGCCTGTCTGTCCGTCTGCCTGTCTGTCTGTCTGTCTGCCTGCCCGCCTGCCTGCCCGCCTGTCTGTCTGTCTGTCCGTCCTCCTGTCTGTCTGCCTGCCCGCCTGTCTGTCTGTCTGTCCGTCCTCCTGTCTGCCTGCCCGCCTGTCTGTCTGTCCTCCTGTCTGCCTGCCCGCCTGTCTGTCTGTCCTCCTGTCTGTCTGCCCGTCCGTCCTCCTGTCTGTCTGTCTGCCTGTCCTCCTGCCCGTCTGTCTGCCTGCCCGCCTGTCTGTCCGTCCTCCTGTCTGCCTGCCCGCCTGTCTGTCTGTCCTCCTGTCTGTCTGTCTGTCCGTCCTCCTGACTGCCTGTCTGTCCTCCTGTCTGCCTGTCTGTCCGTCCGTCCGTCCTCCTGTCTGTCTGTCTGTCCGTCCTCCTGCCCGCCTGTCTGTCCTCCTGTCTGTCTGCCCGTCTGTCTGTCCGCCTGTCTGTCTGCCTGTCTGTCTGCCTGTCCGTCCTCCTGTCTGTCTGTCTGTCCGTCCTCCTGCCCGCCTGTCTGTCCTCCTGTCTGTCTGCCCGTCTGCCTGTCCTCCTGTCTGTCTGCCTGCCTGTCCTCCTGCCTGTCTGTCTGTCCGTCCTCCTGCCTGTCTGTCTGTCCGTCCTCCTGCCTGTCTGTCCGCCTGTTCTCCTGTCTGTCTGTCTGTCTGCCTGCCCGCCTGTCTGTCTGTCTGTGATGAGACGTGCTTCATCGTTCATGCTCCCCTCAGGATGAACCGTAATAAAACCTAAATAAAACTGTAATAAAACCGAACCCGGCAGCGGCGGACGGCCGCCCGAGTCTGGTTCTGCTCGAGGTTTCTGCCTCTTAAAGGAAGTGTTTCCTCGCCGCTGTGGCCAAGTGCTCGCTCATGGTGGGATCTGTTGGGTCTCTGTAATTAATATTATAAGAGTTCGGTCTAGACCTGCTCTGTAGGAAAAATGCACTGAGATAACTTCTGTCATGAATTGGCGCTATATAAATACAATTGAACTGAATTGAATTAATCACTCTGCTGATCCTCTGACTTTCCATCTAGCGCCACCATCAGGTCGACACGTTAACGCGTCCGACACTTTGGTTTCTGATGACGCTCCCATCAGCCTCAGCTGGACTCTGTGCTAACCAGCTAACGTTAGCATGCTAACACTAAGATGGTGAACATTATACCTGCTGAACGTCCGCATGTTAGCACGCTGATGTTAGCATTTAGCTCAGAGCGCCGCTGTGTCTCAGCCTCACGGAGCTGAAGAAACTCTGAAGGGAAGACCGATCTGAAAACTTACACCAGCGATCCCACGACTGCTCGCTCATGGTGGAACCATGTTGGTGGGAATCCGTCGTCCACTGTATCACCTATCTGCAGAACAACAACACACAATCTGTCACTGCGGGTGGAACACGTCACCGGCGAGCGGTAACGGCCGTTTCTCGCAGAGGTCGTCCGACTCGACCTACGGGTGGAACCGGCGACGTTAACGATGCTCTGCATGTTCTGATACGTGACGACGTCCGCTGTAAAAAACGTCTGATTAAAATCAGCATTAAAACATCTTAACATCATCATCTTGGCTTCTGCGGCTCATTATTGTGTTTCACGTGTGCCGGTGTTTTCCCATTAACAGTGGATCAAACGAACCCACAGAGAAACGCCACCGGCTCTGCGGCGTTTTAGCGCCTTTCAGCTCGTCGTTTTGGTTTTTACAACTTAACCGTTTTGATTGCAGCCCGGGCCATTTTCAATTCGCAGTCCAAAACTCAGGGATTCGGTTTAAAAAAGACGTAAGACGGAGGAAAAACAGAAAGCCCTCGATGTTTGTAAAAACAATTTTAAAAGATGAATCGATTATTTAAAAAGTTGCAGATTAGTTTTTTTTTTGTCTCCATTGACTTAAGTGATCAATTATTTCAGCTCTAATTCTCAAACACACAACTGTGAGAAAACAACCAGTGTGAACACCAGCCTCGGGTGTGAGCTCCTTCCCCAGGACTCCTCGCAGCTTCATGCCAACATGTGAAGCTTTGTTTCGGTTCCTGGAGCTCTGCACCCCTCGGATCTGCTGCGGAGCCTCCCCGGCTCTGAGAGACTGAAGCTGCCGGCCTCGGTGCCTCCGTGCCGGCAGACAATCTGTCAGATTAGCGGGTTTCGGGTGAATCGGCGGCGGAGTTTCGATCTGCGCCACAGTTTCGATCTGCAGACAACTGGCAATCTGCCTGCTGTTTTCGGAAGCCATTTTCGCTGGCCACAGTGGCTACTGACAGACCCACCTTGTGCAGAGACGCAGCGGGGACGCGGACCCTCTCTCCCGGGTGAAGCTCGACCCTCGCCCCCCGGCCGCCGAGCTCCGACCCCCGGCCGCTGGCTCCGCGGCTGCCCGCCGATGCAAAGTTTCCCGTTAATTTTTTGCAGCGACTCGGTCGCCTCCTCGAGCTTTGACCACCATTTTTCATCACAGGAAATGACATGGAAAACGGAAGAAAGCAATTGCGCAAAAAAATTAAAGTTAACAGTGTGAATTTGAGGCCGGAGTTCAGTCTGACAGGAGCAGTTTCCCTGCTGCTGTACAACAACACGCAGTTTAACACATTAACGAGCTTTTCATGTTGTAGCTGGTGGAAATGAAAGTATGAAAGTTTATCTCCTCCACTATGTTACATTATGCACATTTTATATTACATCTGGAGGATTTGATAACAGATCAATCTGCTGATTACTTCTATGATTAATCGTTCGGTCAGAAAATCGATGCCACCAAAAGAGAAAAAACAGCAAATCAACACTTTCTGAAGCACAAAGAGCAAAAGCTAATTAATCATCATTAATCAATAACCAAATTAGTTAACGATCGACTTAATTGTTTTTAAACTTCATCAGAATATAAACTTTATGCAGATTCTTCATTTGTTTTGCATTAAAACTCTGTGAAGCGATTAAAAACCAGCGTTGAAAATCTAAAATGACTTAATACTTTAAAATATACTTATAAATACTTTATAGTACTAATGATACTAATAATACTAATAATACTTCTACTTAAACCGACTTTGAAATGCAGAACTTCTGTCTAATTAAGTATTTTAAGTATTTTAGTGTTTCAGCTTTCACATGTTGTTTATTAGAGTCTGAAACTTGAAACTGTAAAAACTGTTTCAGTAAAAGCACTTAACGATTTTCCATCTTCGCACAATTTATCAAAAATAAACAAAGTTCCTAAACTAGGAGCAGCTGGGTTTCTGGGAGATAATCCATATATTGATTTTTGATTTTAAAAAAAGGGGAAAGTTACATATATTTGCAACAACAACAGTCATTATTTCCATCCGATCAACACGAATCGAATACTAACGTACAGCGAATAATATTTTTACACGGCGACACTTCGACGTTCAGAGACAAGAAAAGTCTGAGAAACCGTCCAGAGTCCAGAGACCTGAGTCCAGAGACCTGAGTCCAGAGTCCAGAGACCTGAGTCCAGAGTCCAGAGTCCAGAGACCTGAGTCCAGAGACCTGAGTCCAGAGTCCAGTTACACAGATGATCGTTCATGTTTCTTTGATACATCTCAAACAGAGATCTAGTCTCTCAGCGAATCAGCACCTTTAAAACAGCCGGACTCCTCGTGCAGGACTCACTGTGGCGTTAGACCGGATCAGACACTCTCTGTCCGTCTCACTCCTCACCTGTCTGTCTCACTCATCTGTCTGTCCGTCTCACTCCTCACCTGTCTGTCTCACTCCTCTCCTGTCTGTCCGTCTCACTCCTCACCTGTCTGCCACAGTCCTGTCTGTCTCACTCCTCACCTGTCTGTCTCACTCCTCTCCTGTCCGTCTCACTCCTCACCTGTCTGTCTCACTCCTCACCTGTCTGTCTGTCTGTCTCACTCCTCTCCTGTCTGTCCGTCTCACTCCTCACCTGTCCGTCTCACTCCTCACCTGTCTGTCTGTCCGCCTCACTCCTCACCTGTCTGCCACAGTCCTGTCTGTCTCACTCCTCACCTGTCCGCCCGTCTCACTCCTCTCCTCTCTGTCCGTCTCACTCCTCTCCTGTCTGTCCGTCTCACTCATCTGTCTGTCCGTCTCACTCCTCACCTGTCTGTCCGTCTCACTCCTCACCTGTCTGTCTCACTCCTCACCTGTCCGTCTCACTCCTCACCTGTCTGTCTCACTCCTCTCTCCTGTCTGTCTGTCTCACTCCTCTCCTGTCTGTCCGTCACTCCTCACCTGTCTGCCACAGTCCTGTCTGTCCGTCTCCTCCTCACCTGTCTGTCTGTCCGCCTCACTCCTCACCTGTCTGCCACAGTCCTGTCTGTCTCACTCCTCACCTGTCTGTCTCACTCCTCTCCTGTCCGTCTCACTCCTCACCTGTCTGTCTCACTCCTCACCTGTCAGTCTGTCTGTCTCACTCCTCTCCTGTCTGTCCGTCTCACTCCTCACCTGTCTGCCACAGTCCTGTCCGTCTCACTCCTCACCTGTCTGTCTGTCCGCCTCACTCCTCACCTGTCTGCCACAGTCCTGTCTGTCTCACTCCTCACCTGTCTGTCTCACTCCTCTCCTCTCTGTCCGTCTCCTCCTCTCCTGTCTGTCCGTCTCACTCACCTGTCTGTCCGTCTCCTCCTCTCCTCTCACCTGTCTGTCTCACTCCTCACCTGTCTGTCTCTCCTCTCCTGTCCGCCTCACTCATCTGTCTGTCCGTCTCACTCCTCTCCTGTCTGTCCGCCTCACTCCTCACCTGTCTGCCACAG
The DNA here is from genome assembly GCA_027580175.1 of Siniperca scherzeri. Taxonomy (NCBI): domain Eukaryota; kingdom Metazoa; phylum Chordata; class Actinopteri; order Centrarchiformes; family Sinipercidae; genus Siniperca; species Siniperca scherzeri. The sequence goes on along the minus strand of CM050844.1, from coordinate 33,917,199 downwards.
TCCTGTCTGTCTCACCTCACCTGTCTGTCTCACTCCTCTCCTGTCCGTCTCACTCCTCACCTGTCTGTCTCACTCCTCACCTGTCTGTCTGTCTGTCTCACCTCTCCTGTCTGTCCGTCTCACTCCTCTCTCCTGTCTGTCCGTCTCACTCATCTGTCTGTCCGTCTCACTCCTCACCTGTCTGTCCGTCTCACTCCTCACCTGTCTGTCCGTCTCACTCCTCACCTGTCCGTCTCACTCCTCACCTGTCTGTCTCACTCCTCACCTGTCTGTCTGTCTCACTCCTCTCCTGTCTGTCCGTCTCACTCCTCACCTGTCTGCCACAGTCCTGTCCGTCTCACTCCTCACCTGTCTGTCTGTCCGCCTCACTCCTCACCTGTCTGCCACAGTCCTGTCTGTCTCACTCCTCACCTGTCTGTCTCACTCCTCTCCTGTCCGTCTCACTCCTCACCTGTCTGTCTCACTCCTCACCTGTCAGTCTGTCTGTCTCACTCCTCTCCTGTCTGTCCGTCTCACTCCTCACCTGTCTGCCACAGTCCTGTCCGTCTCACTCCTCACCTGTCTGTCTGTCCGCCTCACTCCTCACCTGTCTGCCACAGTCCTGTCTGTCTCACTCCTCACCTGTCCGCCCGTCTCACTCCTCTCCTCTCTGTCCGTCTCACTCCTCTCCTGTCTGTCCGTCTCACTCATCTGTCTGTCCGTCTCACTCCTCACCTGTCTGTCTCACTCCTCACCTGTCTGTCTCACTCCTCTCCTGTCCGTCTCACTCATCTGTCTGTCCGTCTCACTCCTCTCCTGTCTGTCCGCCTCACTCCTCACCTGTCTGCCACAGTCCTGTCTGTCTCACTCCTCACCTGTCTGTCTCACTCCTCTCCTGTCCGTCTCACTCCTCACCTGTCTGTCTCACTCCTCACCTGTCTGTCTGTCTGTCTCACTCCTCTCCTGTCTGTCCGTCTCACTCCTCTCCTGTCTGTCCGTCTCACTCCTCACCTGTCTGCCACAGTCCTGTCCGTCTCACTCCTCACCTGTCTGTCTGTCCGCCTCACTCCTCACCTGTCTGCCACAGTCCTGTCTGTCTCACTCCTCACCTGTCCGCCCGTCTCACTCCTCTCCTCTCTGTCCGTCTCACTCCTCTCCTGTCTGTCCGTCTCACTCACCTGTCTGCCCGTCTCACTCCTCTCCTCTCACCTGTCTGTCTCACTCCTCTCCTCTGTCTGTCTGTCTCACTCCTCTCCTGTCTGTCCGTCTCACTCCTCACCTGTCTGTCTCACTCCTGTCTGCCCATCTCACTCCTCACCTGTCTGTCTGTCCGCCTCACTCCTCACCTGTCTGCCACAGTCCTGTCCGTCTCACTCCTCACCTGTCTGTCTGCCTCACTCCTCACCTGTCTGCCACAGTCCTGTCTGTCTCACTCCTCTCCTGTCTGTCCGTCTCACTCCTCACCTGTCTGTCTCACTCCTGTCTGCCCATCTCACTCCTCACCTGTCTGTCTGTCCACCTCACTCCTCACCTGTCCGCCCGTCTCACTCCTCTCCTCTGTCCGTCTCACTCCTCACCTGTCTGCCACAGTCCTGTCTGTCTCACTCCTCTCCTGTCTGTCCGTCTCACTCCTCACCTGTCTGCCCGTCTCACTCCTCTCCTCTGTCTGTCTCACTCCTCTCCTGTCTGTCCGCCTCACTCCTCACCAGATGTCGGCTGTGATGCAGTTTTGTTGTTTGTCAGCTGAAGAGAGGACGAAGAAGAAGAGATTGAACAGTGTTCACGTTGCTCAGGTGTCTCGCAGTGGACAGACGTTTTCCCGCGGCTACAGTCTCTGCTGTCAAAGTGGAACATCAGCAGATCGGCCCGTCTTCTCGTTCCTTCGCTGAGCAGCAGGACGTCCGTACAGTTTGTTCTCACGCTCATCTGCTGAAAGAGGAAAGCGTCTCCGCGCTCACCTTAAGTCCGTCTCGGTCCAACTGAAATCACAACCTCGAGCCTCCAGGTCTCAGACACAGACTCTACAGTGAAGCAGGTGGGAAGTCAATACAGCAGAGCGTCGCATTATATAGATACACAGACGCCAAGTATCGACCTTTTATTATATAAATGATTAATGTTGCATTCACAAAAAAATTACCTTTTGTTACTGGAATAATAAAATCAGTGGCTTTTTCAGTCCACTAGATGGTGCCGGGGTTTCCTGGTGAGGTCAGCGGGGTTCAAACAGTGAGACGGACAGACTGAAAACTTTATCCCTTTAATAAAACAGGAAGTTTTCCTTTCAGGACATAATTTGCAGTTGAAAAAAAAAAAGGTAATAAATCGCAAAATGTTTAAAATCGTATCAAGTATCGTGATAATACAGTGTCGGGGGGGGGCTCTGGGGATTCCCACCCCTAGAAGCAGGAGACATCTTGTGTCCAGCAGCTAAACTTTAAAAATCAACAATATTTACATGAAGTCTGGAGAGGATCTCAGAGCAGCGAAACGTAAATGTCTCACAGCTTCAGGTCACACGTGTGCAGCATGTGGCGCTCCAGATTGTCTTTATGGTGCTTGCTGTCGCTGTGCTTCTTGATGTTGTGGACCTTAAACATCCTGGAGCCTTTGATTAAAGCCAAGTTCTGGCGGGACCTGTCCGCGTGGAGGCGGCAGACGTGGCACCACATCTGATCGAACGCCTGTGAGTAACGGAGGAACCGGAACATTTTCAGCCAGGCCATCTTGAAGCGAGGAGGCCGTCGAAGCTTAGGGCGCTCGGATGACTTGTCCTGAGAACCTGCAGCGCCGGTGGGAGTCGACTCGCCGGCCGTGTCCACGTCCCGATCAGCTTCGTGGAGAAGCACCTGAGGAGGCGAGAGAGGCTCCGTCCCTGTGAAGACAGACGGACACGTTTGACCTCTGCTGACGCTTTTCAGCTCTAGACGAAGTAATTAGAGTGAGACTAAATATGTTTCGATCCAAATTAACTGTTGCAATCGCATTTTTAAAAAAGGAGCACTTACTTGCCAAGAGTTATATGACAAAAATCGATTAGCTTAGCATAAAGACTGGAAACAGGGGGAAACAGCTAGCATGCCTCATCTCATTCGTTTAATCAGTGCAGAAACAAAGATGACACCAAGCAACCAGCAGACGCCGCACTGAAGTACCGGGCGGATGGATAAACTGTCGTTTTTGTGTGCAGGTTAAACAGTTTGTGTGTTTTTTTTGTGACAAATGAGATGTAACATGTTGATCATGTTGACTGAGCTTTAGAGTTGCTGGTAGGTGAACTTTGGACAGAGCCAGGCTAGCTGTTTGCCCCTGTTTCCTGTCTTTATGCTAAGCTAACTAGGTTCTGACTCCAGGGGCCTCATTTATAAAACTGCCTGGGATCCAGACTAAAAGTTCACATGTGCACCATTGACAAAAATGCCAGGGTTGGAAATTAGCACCCGCCACCGGCCGACTGCGGGTGAATTTGGCCCCGCAGCCAGTTTCCTCTTCATCATGTCACATGGGTCGACTGACACAGACGCGGCAGAAGAAGAGATGTTATATGTCCGCCTGTGTAAGAGAGGCAAGGCGAAGGCGAACCTCGTTGGCATACAGGCGGTGGGGCGGGCAGACGGAGACAGCATCACCAACGCCATCACTGACTTGATGAGGGGAGTCCGTGGAGACGACTGGCAGGACGAGCCGGAGCGTCGGTGATGACCGGGGACTCTGCACATCCTGCAGGTCCATGGAACTAAACATTTCTGCCTTTATTTGTTTATCTGTCACCAGAGTTTGGGGAGGCGGACGTGGATGAACTAACAAGGCATTTCAATGCAGAAACTGTTGTGCGTGCTTTCATTTCCTCACGACTCGATTCCTGTAACGGCCCGTTCACTAAATCTAAACACTCTGACAGACTGCAGACTGTACAGGACTCAGCTGCTCGGCTGCCAGGTGCGACCACGTCACACCTGGTTCAGCCTCTTTACATCGGCTCCCTGTTGGTTTCAGGACTGATTTTAAGATCTTGTTGATTACTTTTAAGGCTCTTCATGGCTCCAGACTGTATCTTAGACCTTGTAGTCCCTTATGAACCTTCACGTAGTCTGAGATCTTCGGGCAGGGGTCTCCTGTCTGTTCCTGAGTCCAGGATGGAAACTAAGGGGGACAGAGCTTTGGCCATCAGGGCCCCGAGGCTCTGGATCAACCTGCCCGAAGACATCAGGCCGTCTGAGTCAGAGTCTTCGTTTAAGTCTCGTCTCAAAACACATTTTTATCTGAAAGCAGATCCTGATTTTATCACTCACTGTGGTATTTTATTTCTCTTGTTGTGAAGCACTTTGTACTTTGTTTTGATAAGTGCTCTATAAATAAAGTTTTATTATTATTATTATTATTTCAAGCGACACCTGATCTCATCCCAGACCGGCGGACCGGGTCATACACACGTACATACAGTAGCTGATGAAATCAATATCTACAACCACCAACATGTAACTAAGAAATCCGTCACACAGGTGAAGAGTTTTCACTGTCAGTGCAGTTCTGTGGGAAGTGGCGTCTTTCAACACGCCGGTTATAGAGGAGGTCACCGCTGCGGACTGATGTGGATCTTCTCACCTCACTCTCAGAAAGGAAGCAAACTTCCCAACATGTTACTAACGATTCCTTCCGCAGGCCCATGTAATGTGTGCACAGACGAAGAACGGGGAACACAAACGTACTCGGGTTAAAGAAATGCTGACAAAACAGCCTGACATTTATCTTCTGCACTCTGGCAGACTAACTCGTTTATAATCTTTAATTTCCTGAAACTTACACGCAGTTTCTTCCTCTTTATGCGGACTGTCTCGGGACTCTGCAGGTCCTGGTCTGGTCGGAGCTGGCTGAAGACGGGTGAGGCCTCCACGTCCTCCTGTTCTCCTGTGAGACGTGACAGCTTCTCCTGCAGCTCGCGATCCTCCTCTGCAGTCTGACGCAGTTCAGACAGCAGGAGGACGACGTCGGATTCTCCTCCTTTACAGGTGGAAGCTTAAAGTTTAGCTCCACTTTGTAGTCCCCGGAGACGGAGGGCTGCCGGGCCGAAAGGGTCCTGGACCTGCTGGAGGCCTCCAGAGAAGCCTCCAGAGCGTCTCTGAAGAAGTCCTGAAACAATTATTTAACCTGTTACTTCATCAAAAGAACATTATCTGCCGCAAGTAAATCAAATAAAGTATTTGTGGTGGCTTTTCTCCTTTACATTTTACTTATAAACTTTTGGCTGCTGGTCAGTCTGAGCAATTTTAAAGGATCAGTCTGTTATTCTATATTTTTCTTATCACCAGCAACCAGCAACGCGTCGGTCCGTCTCTCGGCACCGTCTCACTTCCTGTCTGCGGCTCTCGGCTGCGAGCCCGTTCCTGCTGAAGACGTAAACCTTTAAATATATAGTTTCCTGTTTGAAAAGGCTCAGTAGTTTCCTCAAACAGCTGCTAGCTGTAGTTTTTAATCAGACCAACAGGAGGAAACGGTGCATCTGTCGGGGACTATTTCCAGCGGCGGATGAATCCACATGTGGTGCTGTAGTGAGTGTTTGGGGCAGCAGGACGGTGTGTGTGTGTGAGGCAGAATAAACTACAGTGTGTGTGTTCGTTGTGATGAAGGAACATGTCGCCCGGTGCAACAGAGCGGCTCGCTGATGTGTTTTAATAGTTTCTGGACGACGACGGAGGAAGAAGATCCATCAGGCTGTGATTCTCACAATTAAGGACGAGTTCTGAGACCGGTTCCATTTAGGATTTGGTTCCTGGTTGGCAAAATACCCGGGTTCGTTAAACTCTGACACTAATGAATCTCTTGTCAGATGTTTTCTCTGCTTCTCGTCGACAGATCAGCTGGAGATAATTAACGCTCATTCAGAAGTTCGTGTTAATGAACAGCAGCTGCTGTTTGTGGGTGAAGACTCGTCACTCTGACAGACTGCAGACTGTACAGGACTCAGCTGCTCGGCTGCCAGGTGCGACCACGTCACACCTGGTTCAGCCTCTTTACATCGGCTCCCTGTTGGTTTCAGGACTGATTTTAAGATCTTGTTGATTACTTTTAAGGCTCTTCATGGCTCCAGACTATATCTTAGACCTTGTAATCCCTTATGAACCTTCACGTAGTCTGAGATCTTCGGGCAGGGGTCTCCTGTCTGTTCCTGAGTCCAGGATGGAAACTAAGGGGGGCAGAGGTTTTGCCATCAGGGCCCCGAGGATCTGGATCAACCTGCCCGAAGACATCAGGCTGTCTGAGTCAGAGTCTTCGTTTAAGTCTCGTCTCAAAACACATTTTTATCTGAAAGCAGATCCTGATTTTATCATTCACTGTGGTGTTTTATTTCTCTTGTTGTGAAGCACTTTGTACTTTGTTTTGATAAGTGCTCTATAAATAAAGTTTTATTATTATTATTATTATTATTTCAAGCGACACCTGATCTCATCCCAGACCGGCGGACGGGTCATACACACGTACATACAGTAGCTGATGAAATCAATATCTACAACCACCAACATGTAACTAAGAAATCCGTCACACAGGTGAAGAGTTTTCACTGTCAGTGCAGTTCTGTGGGAAGTGGCGTCTTTCAACACGCCGGTTATAGAGGAGGTCACCGCTGCGGACTGATGTGGATCTTCTCACCTCACTCTCAGAAAGGAAGCAAACTTCCCAACATGTTACTAACGATTCCTTCCGCAGGCCCATGTAATGTGTGCACAGACGAAGAACGGGGAACACAAACGTACTCGGGTTAAAGAAATGCTGACAAAACAGCCTGACATTTATCTTCTGCACTCTGGCAGACTAACTCGTTTATAATCTTTAATTTCCTGAAACTTACACGCAGTTTCTTCCTCTTTTATGCGGACTGTCTCGGGACTCTGCAGGTCCTGGTCTGGTCGGAGCTGGCTGAAGACGGGTGAGGCCTCCACGTCCTCCTGTTCTCCTGTGAGACGTGACAGCTTCTCCTGCAGCTCCGCGATCCTCCTCTGCAGTCTGACGCAGTTCAGACAGCAGGAGGACGACGTCGGATTCTCCTCCTTTACAGGTGGAAGCTTAAAGTTTAGCTCCACTTTGTAGTCCGCGGAGGGCTGCCGGGCCGAAAGGGTCCTGGACCTGCTGGAGGCCTCCAGAGAAGCCTCCAGAGCGTCTCTGAAGAAGTCCTGAAACAATTATTTAACCTGTTACTTCATCAAAAGAACATTATCTGCCGCAAGTAAATCAAATAAAGTATTTGTGGTGGCTTTTCTCCTTTACATTTTACTTATAAACTTTTGGCTGCTGGTCAGTCTGAGCAATTTTAAAGGATCAGTCTGTTATTCTATATTTTTCTTATCACCAGCAACCAGCAACGCGTCGGTCCGTCTCTCGGCACCGTCTCACTTCCTGTCTGCGGCTCTCGGCTGCGAGCCCGTTGGTTCCTGCTGAAGACGTAAACCTTTAAATATATAGTTTCCTGTTTGAAAAGGCTCAGTAGTTTCCTCAAACAGCTGCTAGCTGTAGTTTTTAATCAGACCAACAGGAGGAAACGGTGCATCTGTCGGGGACTATTTCCAGCGGCGGATGAATCCACATGTGGTGCTGTAGTGAGTGTTTGGGGCAGCAGGACGGTGTGTGTGTGTGAGGCAGAATAAACTACAGTGTGTGTGTTCGTTGTGATGAAGGAACATGTCGCCCGGTGCAGCAGAGCGGCTCGCTGATGTGTTTTAATAGTTTCTGGACGACGACGGAGGAAGAAGATCCATCAGGCTGTGATTCTCACAATTAAGGACGAGTTCTGAGACCGGTTCCATTTAGGATTTGGTTCCTGGTTGGCAAAATACCCGGGTTCGTTAAACTCTGACACTAATGAATCTCTTGTCAGATGTTTTCTCTGCTTCTCGTCGACAGATCAGCTGGAGATAATTAACGTTCATTCAGAAGTTCGTGTTAATGAACAGCAGCTGCTGTTTGTGGGTGAAGACTCGTCACTCTGAGTGTTTTTGCAGTTCAGCAGAGTGCTGACTCTTCACCAGCTGATCAGTTACGCTCTGATTCAGATCAACGTGTGAATCGGGAGCTTCGGTGTCAGTTTCACTAATACTCACTACACACTGCGAAGAACTACCTAAAGCACTCAGTCCTGCCGATGAACCTGAACAAGCTAGCACACCTGCAAACGCCACTGGCACCTTCACATCGTATATAAAGGTATATTACGTTTGTTTTACCTGTTTTTGTACTTTTTAATTAGTTTCTACCCGATGTCTGACCCAGATGTGTCTGTTTCTTCTTATCTCTTGTAGTTACTCGTCACCCCCCCCACGCCTTCTTTGTTTCTTCATCATTGTGGGAACTTCATGTTTTTTTAGTGACGGAGTAAATTATATATTTAAAATGAAGCCAGAGAGAAATCACGTATCAGTGAAAGTATTTGTTGCAGTCGTACTCTGAAGCTGAGGTCCATCTTCTTCGCAGCAGGAGGCTGGTCGTCTCCGTTTTTACGCTGCAGAAGCGACTGCAGCAGAGGTTTAACGTCCCTCCAGGGACGGACAGATGGCCTCGCGGGACCTGCAGCACATAGAAAAACAGACTTTGGTTTATTGCGATTTCGACAGAATTTCGATTAATTGTTCAGCCCAATAAAAAATGTTTCTCCAGAGTCTCAGACTTTCTGCTTTTCTCAGTTTTCTATCTCACAAACCAGAGTGCAGTAATACACAGTCAGAGTGCAGTAATACACAGTCAGAGTGCAGTAATACACAAACCAGAGTGCAGTAATACACAGCCAGAGTGCAGTAATACACAGCCAGAGTGCAGTAATACACAGCCAGAGTGCAGTAATACACAGTCAGAGTGCAGTAAGTCAGAGTGCAGTAATACACAGTCAGAGTGCAGTAATACAGAAACCAGAGTGCAGTAATACACAGCCAGAGTGCAGTAATACACAGCCAGAGTGCAGTAATACACAGCCAGAGTACAGGTACTGCGTTTTTGGTTTTTAAATCTGTTTCACAGTTACAGCAAAGTGAAAACCATTTCTGTGACACAATATTGTTTTTTTATATAATAAACCAGATGTCAGAAAGTCAGATACAGGTTATAACTAGTTTTGACTAAATATGAAGTTCTGCCTTTGTGGGGCAGAATAACCAAAGCAAACACTTTCAGGCCTCCTGAAAGCCCCGTCCTGCCTCTGTAGCGCCCTCTTCTCTTCTAACCAACACTCGGACTGTTGCTGTTGCAGAGTAACAGAAGTCAGTCTCACCTCCTGATTCTCTCTGAGGGGCTCTGGACGCGCGTGAAGGTCCCGTCTCTGTCGTCCATCTTTGTTTCTGGTCTCTCTCTGGCTGCTCGGACAGGAGGAGACGCTCAGTGCGTCTGCGGTTTCCTTCGCTGTGACCCAGCTGCAGCGATGGGACCCAGTCTGGATCGGACTCCAGCATTTCATACGCTGGTTTACCTGCGAACGCACAAGGTGTTTACATGAATATCGGGAAAACGACTTTTTTTACTACCATGATATTGATTTACAACATATCATCCAGCCCTGTTTATATCAGGGAATAATATGTATCATACAACCGGCGTCAGACTGTATGATATATATTTTAGAGCTGAAAGTTAAACAAATGATTATTTTCATTATCGATTCAGCCGCCGATTAGATTCTCAATTAATTATACGATGTACAAAATTATAACGAACAGTCCAAAACCCAAAGATCAATAATGAAATATATATATTATATAAATAATAATAGATAGATAACAAAAAACAAGCATGTTGTGTCGGTGAGTGTATTCTGCATCATGTCATGTTGTCTTCTGATTGGTTGGTTTGTAGGTCGTAGCAGAAGTCACATTGTAAGAGTTTGTTCATAAATTTCTGACATTTTCAGGATTTTGACACTACAGCTGAAACAATTAATCAATTAGTTGATCAACAGAATAATAATAACAATGAGCAACTATTTTGATAACTGCATTTTTCAAGCAAAAATGCCAAAAATGACTTAGTACCTCTAAGTATCAGCTGTTTTTCTTCATTTGATATGAAGCAAACTGTTGACAAAACATTGGATTTATTCTAGATATTTGCTTTATTGAGACTTTAGATAGTATTTATTTATTTTATTTAATTAGTAAGAATAGGGAAACAGGCAGGTACAGAGAATAGGCAACCACGTGATGACACATTGCATTCTGGGTAGCGGTTGCCATTATTTAGGATACACCTCTTTGTTTACATTAATTTTGCTTACAGCAACCAGGAGCACGCAGCGACGACAAACACAAACCAACAGAGAGGAACCAAAGGAGCTACTTCGACGAAACGAACGGGCTCCATCTGACGCACAGAGCGGCCGGTGATCTCGGCGAGCTACCGCAGGTTACATTTCCAGACGCGTTTTCTCTCCAGGCCCACCTTCAGTTTTCAAATGGACGGGTGCCTGCAGAACAACCAGAAAACCGCCGTTTGCACAAAAGGTAGGTGAACGCCACACACACACACACACACACCTCTCTGTGTCACCACTGTAAACTCAACAAAACAACGACTGCATCACATTTAGTCAGTTTGTCACTTAGGCCACATTTTGATTACTTCCACTAAGTGTGCTTTCCAGCCAAAGCACTGTTTTGGGCTAGTTTCTGTGGTGGTGATTAGCTGCAAGGCTGAAGGCTATTTTGATTGTTTTTTGTTTTTTTTAAATCATTCATTTTATAATTATTTTAATGTTATTTATGTCTCAGGTTTTGAACTCTCAGTGAACCTCCGCTCAAACCTGGGAGATCCTCAGTTCCAGTGGCCAAGACAGGCAGCCCACAGTCAGACTAGTGTGGACAAGGTCCAAGTGGAGGTGGGCTACGGGATCGCCTTCTGCTCTGGTGCAGCCAAGACGAAGGCGCTCGACAAGAGCATCAGTCGGGGACACAGACAGGCTGCAGCGTGAACCCGCGGCTGCGTTCGATTCCCTGCCTGCTACACATCAAGAGCAGGAAGAATAACCGCTTCCAACATCCTGTGAGGAGGGAAACAGCTACCACAGCTGCCATCAGAGGGGGGCAGACAGACCCTCATCCCATCACGGGGACCTGAAAGTGGAGCAATGTGGGTTTGTGTGCGGCCAATCCCGATGTTCGGCAGATATATCGGTGCATCCCTCATTTTTATATTTGCATTGTGTATTTTACTTGAACTGTTGCACACTGAAGAAGACTTTTCAGTAGTTTTTATGTCTTTTTAAAATCTCAGTTGCACTTGAAATGTCAGTACTTGAAGGTTACACTGCAACTTTACTTCTTTTACCTTTTGTATTTGCACTTCATTGGTACTGTGAACTTCACACATATTTACTTCAGCATTGCACTAATCAATATTATGTTACACGATTAAAGAGATTCAGAGTTGGAGTCATTTTCCATCATTTATTATGGTAACAAATGAATAACTAATGCAGTCTACATCACAGGAAGGATGACACTGTAGCATTTGCCTAATTTCTTGTATTAGTTATGTAGCTACGCAGCCAGCTAGCTGTGCAACGTTAGCTGTGTAGCAGCAACGCAGCTCGGCTAGCCTACGCGGAGCTAGCGGTAACCACGTTAACAGTTAACCTCAAGGTGTTTTGATAACTTACCTGCGTGAAAATGCCGCGAACACACGAACATGTGTCGGGAAATGTTGCTGAAGGTGATGTTTGCTCGTCCTACAGCTGCCACCCACGCCACGCGACGCCTCTTCGTTAACTCCGCCACCTGAGCGCCAGACTTTTGCTTCCAGGCCGGAAAGCTGAAAAATCGCACTCCGTTATCGATCCGCTTCCCGCGCCGGTCGCAAGAACGGTTATGGCAGTTGACGACACAGCACGCGTTCACCATCCCGCCCTGTTTTAACTCGGATGAGATATCAACACCACCAACATCCACCTCCACCAGTTGCTACTGCTACGGTCTCACGTAGCTTCCGTGTCCTAAAGTACCACAATGCATTGCAGCAGAGCAGGAAGCAGCAGGAATCAGAATCAGAAACACTTTATTGATCCCCGAGGGGAAACTCTTTGTTACAGCAGCTCGCTGTCACGTCAGTGCACACAGGAAGAGAAGCACTGAGCAAAAAATATAACACACTATAATACAGGTCAGATACATTAAGTACCAGGTGGGTGTAAGTATAAAATAAAATAAGTGTGAAGTACAAAGTGGGTTTACCGGTTGATAGAGCATGAACTGTCGAGTTAAGCTTATTAAGATTATAATGAGACGGAGGATATTGCACAGCAGGAATAGAAGTATGAATAAATATCAGTAAATTAAACTGAAAAGAGAATATTGCACAGCAGTATTAACACAGAATATTGCACAATATTGCAGAGATGTTAATGATCAATGTCCAGTTTAGTGACTTAGGGTCATACAGACTGACACTTAGAGGGAGGAGTTAAAGAGCCTGATGACTTCCGGCAACAGGCACCATGCACGTTGGCGCATGCGCACTCTTTTGAATCATGATTTCTTGTTCTTTGCTTACCGGCGATAAATCTTAAAAGTTTACAATCCAGCAGCCTGCACAAACTACAGCCTCCAAAATGTCTCTGTGTGTTTCCAAGAAGAGCTGAGCGCGACCCTTCGTGGCGGGAAGGCTTCCTGCCGGATTAGGCTGCTTCGGTTCCCGCTGGGTGCCCCTAATGGAGCGAACTCACCGGACAGAAAGTGTCCGACCTCCTCCTCCTCGTTAGCGCAGATATCTGGCCGCCTTCGTTCCTCCTCCAGGCGGGGAAACAGTGGAAAGTTAGCCCGCGTGGGATCTTCCTCCCGCGGTGGTCGTTTGTAACGCAGCAGTTTCTTCCCCACATTAAAATCTCAGATATGTAAAGTTACCGAGCGGAACAAACGAACAAACAAACCGCGCACGAGCTGCCCGACAACAAACAACCGCCAACAGCCGTGGCTGATCTCCCAGAACACACTGCGGCGTGACGTCACGTGCCCAGACTCCACAGAGCGAAAGATCAGCAAAGATATCGATTAAGAGATTGAACATGGTATGCTATTTGTACATGAAATACTTCAGATGACAGTTTGATAATTAAAAACTTATATTTTAATTTAAAAAAAAAAATCTCCTGCAAATTGTGCTTCTTGTGTTGAACTACTTTGAAACACTAAACTTCAAGTAACAAACTAATACTCTTTGAGTCAAGTATAACACTTGCCTAAGGGCAATTCTTTCATAAACAACAGCCACTTCTTTACTACTGCTCTTTTTCATTTGGAACATGAGGCTGCATGTCCTTTGAGTAATGTTTTGCCACAAGTTCTGGGACACACACAGACTAAATGTGCAAAAATATCTGCAAATGTCAGAGGAGGTAAATCGTCGGGGTCTCGACTACACTCTCTTGCAGGAACCTCATACGGATCCAGATTTCCGATCAATGCCACCGTTTTCTTGCGTCCGGTAGAAGTTTGTCTCCGTATAGTACATTTCGTTCTTCTAATTGACTTTTCAACATATTTTTACAGATATGTTCATACTTTAACTCTCGCCCGATGTGGCCTCACAATATGGCGGCGCCCTCTTGTTTACGTCCCAGAATGCACTGCGCAGTGACGTCGGTTGCCTACAAACCGCCGAGCTGTGTCGCTTGCTCACTTTGCCTCAATGTCGACAGAATAGTGCTTAGTTACAAAATGTAGAGGAACCTATGACTACTCCTCTCGGTAAACAGAACAAAATGAGAACACAATCGTTTGCTAAGTGAGGTTTATACACTTACCTGAATGAAAATGCCTGGAACACACTTTAAATGATCTTGGGATGTTTGCGAAATGTATGTCCGTACGTCTTATGGCGGACATCCAGGCCATCCGTCTCCGCTTTGTTACATCAGACACATCACTCCCTTCATTTTGTTTCCAGGCCGGAAAACAATAAAAAGAAAGACCGTTGTCTATTTTTCTCCCACGTCGATCGTGTGAACGGACATTACATCCAACGACACAGCAGGTTCTTCCCATGACTGAAACTTCGTAGGGCGCTTCAGAACAGGTGGCCTCACAATATGGCGATTTTTTCCCATGAGCCATCGCGGCGCTAGAGCCGTTACGTCACGCCCCCATACTAACCACGGTCTAACTTCTACTCTCTGGACTCTGAACGTGAAACCGAACAGCTCTTCAAAACAAAAGAAACGCTCCGTTAAGCTGGATAACACTGGAGCATTTTATTTATTTATTTTTTTTTACAAATAACGTTACTGAAACAGCACGGCTCGTTGTTCTGCTGTGGGAAACAAAACGGTTAGCAGAGGATGGTTTCGATCCATCGACCTCTGGGTTATGGGCCCAGCACGCTTCCGCTGCGCCACTCTGCTGCACGGCGAGTGTGGGACCGCGGTTACGTATTTAAAGCTGTTTATGTTTATTCTGACACTTAAACTAGTTCTTCTTTCCTGTTTTATCATACAAATAAAATGACTATTTAGCCATTTACTCTGAATACAGTCTCAACTCAGGCTGTTCATAACAAAAAAAAAAACCAAAGTCGACAGATGACACACGCTGCTTTTCACAATTTATTAACAAAATGATAAAATAAATAAATACAAATTGATCAAATGCTCCTAATATCAACTCCTCCCCATGTTCCCTACAGTATTTCCTAAACACTGCATACAAAGAATTCATCACAGAAGAGGCTCAATACAGAGGTAAGAATCCCACCAGACCAGTCACAATGTCAGGCCAACAGAAGACACATCTGGAACAGAAGTCAAAAAAATAAACACATTCCTTTCCAAAATCATTATGAAAAAATACAAACAATTATACAAATATTCAGATTGTGTAATTACCAATTTACACATTATTCAGCACACCAGGTGAACTTTTTCTTTATTCATATCGCTACAATGCATCTCACCGAATGGAAGATAAAAAAAGACTTCTTTTATTTTTTATTTATTATTTTTTTGTTTGTTTTTTGTTGTTGCACTCAACACACCCCCAATGGAATCAGCTGTGGATGAGGTAAGAAGCTTCGGGTGTACAGTTGGGTTCGGACAGGATGGACGGTGAGCGGTAACGATGGGTTGATGTCATGTATCGACAGAATACTAGAAGGCCACAATCATGACTTGATCGTTTTTAAAACTAAAAACCGAAAAGACTCGAGTCGGACTGAACTACTTTACCGCGGAGGGAAGTGGAGATGAACATTTTGAATGCATATAAGACCTCCTCAAACACAAACCGAACAGCTCTCAGCTGCTGCTGCTGCTGACTGACGGTCCAGCTTGGAGAATGCACACGATGCTGACGCAGAAATTAATTTGATGTGCAGCATCTACATGAGAGGCTTCCAAACAGAAATGCACATTTGCAGAGTTCTTTGGATAAGTTCACGTTTAGAGCTCGACTAAATGGAAACCGAGGACTTTTCTCTAGAAGAGGACAATTTAGACATTAAGACTTATCGAGGCCAGCCCCCCCCCCACAGAGCCCTGCTGGGATCCCAACATTCAGCATGGTGCATTAGCCAAGTTCAAATTAAAATCGAAACTACGGAGCCAAAACCCTTCTCAGCTCCGTCCGTAAACCACGATGTCAGGAAGAAGTGTTTCCCTTCCAACGCGGATGGCTACCGAACTGCTCAACTGCGCACACGTTTGGCATCGGGATGCCAGAATGTTCAAAGACAAAAAAAAAGGTGACTTGAGTTTCCACATAAAAAAACTTAAAAAAAACAAACAAAAGCAAATGCATATTAAAAAGGTTTGACAAATCTTGTATATAAAAATTTGCATAAGAAGGCATGCGTTCCACCAGACTGAGTGGACAGATGTTGCTAATTGGGTCTAAGTCTGTCCATCAGGGTGCGGGTTAGTTTGTTCGTTCCAAATGCACACAGGCTCCGGCTCACGTGACCTGATTTAGCAAACTCATCCCTCCTCCGAAACACAAGAAGAAGAAGAAGAACCACAGCACATGAACGATGAACGAGTCAAAGGAAAACCAAGAGCTCCCGAGTCCAACCAGGAACTCGAACCCGGAGCGAGATTCGTGACTGCGATTCGTGTTGCTGACGGACCCCCGTTTTTACACTCTGACAATAATACTGGTCAAACCAAAAGTGCATCACAAAACAACTGACTGTCGCACCGAGCGAGAGATCTCATCATCAGCAATCCCTCTTTGGAGCATTTCATCGACGGCCGAGCGCCAGATTTTCACCAAACTACCTCTGAGCTTCGCCAGCGTCTGCAGTGATTTTCTTTCCTAATGTAAAAGTTAAAATCACGTAAAAAGGAAAATAAAACACATTTAAGGCAACTCCTATAATAAAGAACAACGAAACACTATCTGGTCAATCTAAACGGCATAATATGAAATGTAGTTTCAACTTGCATTGACTACTGGCAGCCTGAGGTGAAGGGACCGGGTCTGCGCTCCGGAGTTTCGGGGAGCTCGGTGGGACGGGACAGACCGGAGGAGGCGGGTCGGGTCGGGTCGGGTGGGGTGGGGTGGGAGGATTATCTGGAGGGTTAGTAAGGTTCTACAAGTCACAGTGCAAGTCAAGAGACAAATATTATCTGCTGTTTGAAGAAAGGCACTCGAGGTACCTACTGTACAGAGGGAAAGGTCCAGTTTGTCTGGAACACAAGTTCGGGCTCGTTCAAAGAAAAACGTGTCGAGTGAAGAGAGTGAATGACTGCTCTGCTCTATCCATGAGTGAACACAGGCTAACATGTTGAAAGAAGAAGAACATCCACCCGAGTAAGCCGACAAACAACAAAACACACAACAAATGGACTTATAAGGAATTGGGGACATATTAGTTGCCGTTTTCTGTTAGAATTGCATCCCTGGCCAGTCTTTTCCTGCCAATGTTCGAATGGCTAAACTCTTCATTAGACACAAATGACATTTATCGGACAACACTGTGGCCAAACATGTGGAAATGTTACAGAGATTTCCTCTGCTTCCTTTTTCTGGGATCTTCTGAATGAAGGCAGTTTGTACAGCTGATGTCAGAAAATTAGGTGTTGTGTCAGATATGCTGATTCAGTTACAAGAGTCCATATGATATGAAAAAAAAGACACCTGTAACAGCTTGTTTTATAGTCGCCCAACAACATATTCACCCCCGACAACCGTGCACATTTATTTCGCCATTATAGGACGTCACTGGAGGTCTATGCAGAAATGTATTAATAAAAAAATCCTTGGTTCATGAGGCGCATTACTATTATTTTTTATTTAAGAATTTCGTCCTGTCCCATGAGTACCAGACTAAGAGTCTACAGCCATGCTAGCACGTCTGTTCAGCTCAGCTAAATGCTGTTCACCATCTTAGCTTAGCCTGTTAGCATGCTAACATTAGCTAGTTAGCAGTGAACACAGAGAGCAGCTGAGGCCGATGGGAGCGCCATCAGCTCTGCAGGTCAGAAGCCAAAGTGTCGGACACGTTAACACGTCGACCTGATGGTGGCGCTAGATGGAAAGTCAGAGGATCAGCAGAGTAAATAGGTTTCTTCCTCTGGACACCATGAATATCTGTGCCACTTTTGTGCCAACCAATGGTTGTTGAGATATTTCACTAAAAGCCAAAAATGTGAACCTCATGGTGGCGCTACATAAAAAGTGAGGGGGATCACCAAAGTCAGAGGGGTTCATCCTCTGGGAACAGGAATGTGTATACAAAATTTCATGGTAATTCATCCAATACTTCTTGAGATATTTCAGTCTGGACCGAAGCGGTGGACCGACATCGCCATCCCTAGAGCCACGCTGCTAGCATGGCTAAAAATCTCTCATCGATACAACAGATAATCGTCTACATAAAATGGTCCGAAGAGCTTAACCTTGAACACCTTCAACACAACCTTCGGGGCTACACAGGGGTGAATAGGTTTTTGGACAACTAAAAATGCAAAGTAAAAAACGCTCCAATATTGCAAAAACAAAGAAAGAGACAAACGAACAAAAAACAAAAATCCAGCACAACCAGAGGCACCGTTAATGAACAGACCAGAGTTTGTTAATGCCCCGTACCCAACAAGAAGCCAGAAGTCATGATCAGTTCACCAGACAAAGACAGACCTGAACTGACAGCCACCAAGCCAACAAATAACAGCATCACATTTCAGCCCAGACATGCTCCAGAAAGAAAAGAGATGCACTAGTCTAACTGTGAGGGGATGAAGGGGTTTCTTAGAAAGAAGCCCAGCAATTCCTCCCAAAAATATGAACTAGACTTGAGCCTTAATGTCAGACAGAGGTTTGTATTTCCTCCTAGAAAAATATTGGCAATGTGGGGATAAGTCACATCACAACAAAGAGATGCATACTCTGTTTAATTCCATATTAACATACAAAAAGCTCTTCAGCACTTCTTTGTAATGCAGCAAGCTTGTGCTTTAATCTCAGGATTTGTGGTATTGTCCTTTGAGATCCATCTGAAGGAGCAGGTTCATACAACAAATCCCTCCATGTCAAGGAAAAAAAAGTTCCTTTAATGTTATTGTTTAATAAGCTCTCCTGTCTCAATCTGGGGACTTCCAATTTCTGAAATGGTAGCATCTATATCTTACAACGCCAATGATTTGATCTTTCAATACAGTAAGTGGACTTGTCCCTGCTGAATTTGGATACAACATCATTTTGGCAGTTCAGGATTCAAAAGAAATGTACATAATGCAAAGATCACCACTTCAAAAAGAGGATTCCTTTTTGTGTTGATAATGCCAGTCCAGCAGGTTCAGGAACAGAAAGCACTTATTCTGAAGACTAGGAAGACCTGAATATCTTTTCCTATAAAAAAGAAACACAGCCCAGATATAGTTTGTGTGTGTTGACATTGCAATATTGCAATTTCACATTTAGTGCTCACAGTTGACACACTTAACTCACGAATGAAAAACTCAATCACTACACTTGACCGACACCACTGATAACATCTGTTAGGCTACCGCGCCTGCTCGACCTCGTCCTCCGTACCTGCTGAACGCGACGCTCAGCGTCTTTTCTGCCTGAGCTCAGGGATACAGGTGGGGAAAGAGATGGGGCGAGGGGAAGTTAACGGAGACTGTTGGTTGGTAGGGGACGTTTGGTCATTGGTGGAGTCCTCAGTTAGCTGGGTTAGGGTTGTTAGGGTTCCAGAAGGAGGTTTGGGTTTTAGTCACTAGGGAAGGCTTCTAGTCGATAGGACAGGTTCTGTTTTTTGTTGAATGAACACAGTTTAAGTCATAGGCTGATCTGGAAGTTAAGGACGTTGGTTTAAAGGCATCAGTATGCTTCAAACGAAGTGCGTTTTGGATCGTCGAACAGCGTCTGAAACTCGAGTCCCGACAAACGTCCGAATGGGGGTGGGGGGCTGCATCTGACAATTTTTGTAACGTTCGGTTTGCGTTCGGACGACACTTCGCACAAACTAGTTTGTTTGAAGCATACTGAATCCATCTGGGTTCAAGAGGGAGGTCATGTAAGATCGTTGGCGGACTGGGGAAGGTAAATTTGGGTTTTAGTCACGAGGGGAAGGTAACTGCTAGCGGTCAGTAGGAAAGGTTACGTTTTTCTGTTGACTGAAGACGGCTTAAGTCGTAGGTTGATGGAGAAGTTACTGACATCATTCTAAAGGTGTCAGTATGCTGCAAACAAAGCTTCTGGCTTGTAACTTTCCCAAACCAACAATCCAACGATCGCGCCCACTTAACGCAGTGATTGGCCGGGTGAGAGGCTGTGAGAAAGTAGGTATAGTTTCAACTTCTCTCTCTCTCTTTTTTTGTTGTTTGGTGTGTACAAACAAGTGCAACACCGTGACTTCCTTCCAGGAGAGACGGTCTGAAAGTGTGTGCCGTTATCCCATTTCTTGAACGAACAGCCAGCTTTTCATCTCGCCTTCGAGTGTGGCCGTTCACAACAGCTATAAATACTTTTGCCTGAACGTTTTTTTTTACGAACTAGTTCATTTGAAGTGTACTGAACCTTTTGGGGGTTTAAGAGGGAGGTCACATTGGATTGTTGGTGCACCGGGGAAGGATAGGAAAGGTTGTAGGTTTTTGTTGACTGAAGATGGTTTAAGCTATTGGTTAATGGGGAAGTCGGGTGAATTTGGTTTAAGATCGGGAGGGGTTAGGGGTTAGGGGTTAGCTGACTGGGGAAGGTAAGAATTATTGGTTTAGGTTTAGGGTTGTCCGAAGGTAGAGGAGATCGGGGTCGTGGGATTTCAGAAATTAACGGTTGTTCACATTAAGTTCGTTGGGACGAGGGGATGAACAGGTTCTCCTTTCAGTACACATACTCTATCACAACACTGCTTTTTAGACCAGTAACCCCTGACAGATGTTTGGTTCCATGTTCTCGGTTTTCTCTGTGAACCCATCCCCCCCCCCACAAGAGAACACAGGGGCCACTATAACAGGCACACACTGGTGTGATGATGAATTAAATCTCCCTTTGAGCATTCCCACCACTGACGTCTATCACTAATTGGCATGATGACACTGGTACGTAAGCCTTCCTGTAGCCCAGCTCTGTGGGCGGAACGGCCTACATCTTCCCAGAACCATGTGACTTGGGCTGTATATCTACCATTGACACAGTCTGACAATACAATGCAAACAAACAACATTTATACAGATTGGCAACTTCAGGGCACCGTACGGTGCAAGCAAAAGTCTTTTTTTTTATATATATGTTTGAATTCCCACAACTCAAGAGACATAGCATTACTTTTTATTGTCCAAACTGCTGACAAGAGCTGGCAAAGAATGCTGGGAGGGTTCTGAGGTTTTGCTGTTGTTGGTGTTGCTGCCGTCACTGTCAGGGATCTCCTGTTTCTTCTCCACCGCTGTCACTGGAGGGTTGACGGCAGTCATCTTGTTCTCAGAGTTGGTGGTGCAGCCTCCTGCGGGGCTGTGGTCAGGGCAGGCCGGCTCGGCCGTGCCATTGGTGGTGGCAACAGTCGCGACCACTGAGGAAGCGGGAATGTCAACCGCCGGAGCTGCCTCAGTCTCAGGCTTGGCCACAACCTCCACCTGGAGACCAGTCCCCGTGTCACCCCCTCCCCCTGCCCCAACACCAGGCCCTGCCTTACCCCCTGCCCCTACACCGGGGCTGTTATCTGCTGTTAGGACTGCGCTGTCTTCTAGGACAGCCTGGCTGTTGGAGTCTCCTCCTGCTGCTCCTGTCGTCTGGTTGTTCCCTGTGGCTCCGCGCTCCTCTTGTTTGTCGTTTCCATCAGCGTTGCTGCTGGCTGAGGAGCTCCCAGCCTTCACTTTCTCTACAGAGTTGGCTTCCGGTGCAGCTTCAGAGCCGACTGCACCTTCTGCACAGTCCTGGACTCTGGTACCGACGTCCTTACCCTCTGTCTCTGCCAGAGCGTGGCTGAAATTGAAGGCTTGGATGAGGCGAATCAGATGTTTGACTTTTTCCAGGGAAAGCTGCATGTCTTTCTGACGAGCCAGGATGGTGTTTTTGGTCTCCATGCATTTCTGATGGGAGAACAACAACAAGGTTAGATTTCACACATGACACCAGATGTTATTTAGAGAATGATAAAAAATAATTTAGCAAGTAATGATTACTCTCCTCAAGTTCCCGTGCTTCTAGATTTTGGATCAATCTTTTATTACTGCTAGCAGTGTCCTATCAGTTCATCTCAGTTCAATTATGAGACACCTGGCTCTTCACATTGGGAGGTTTTGGGGTGGCAATGGTTGGTGTTCGATAGCTTTTCGTCGAATCTGAATGTATATCGAATCTATTTTGTTTAGCTTTCAGCATGAGATTAAATTAACAAATTCATTTATTTAACCAAAAGATTCAACTGAGAGTTGAAATGACATTTTTCTGGGCTGAAAAGAGTGGAAACACAGAAGTGTTGAGTTGCAGCTTAATTAGCACCAGGCTGAAAAGCAGTGTTTTGGCTGTGGTCAGAAACGTGCCCTGTTACACCTGTAACCACACCCAACAGTGATGTCACAGGGTCCTGGAGCACACCTGTACGTCGCCGCAGTAAAGTGAGAAGTTAAACCGCCGGAGGTCAGCAAAGACAAGATTTTCAGGGGTTACGTTGCTATTTAATGTTCACCACCTGTAGAAATGAGCAGCAGGAGATATGAACTGTTGATTAAAAATATTGAAATAACAAGTGTAGTCTACTTTTGCATCAGATACTTTTTCCAAATACTGGAGGTCCTGATTCAGAACCTTGCTGATGAGACAGGTAGCAGTCACAACAAACTCAACAAAAATGTTCAAATTGTCCACCTCTCTTGAAGCTGTCTGTCCTCCAGGTCCACATTAGGTTCAGAAAGACACATATTGGTGTCAGGTGTGCTGCAGTAAGTCAGAGTACTAGTTAAAGTACTAGTTAAAGTGCTTATGCTGTGGCACCTCTGTGGTTTAGGGGTTAAGACTCGGACCGGGAACCTTTGTCGCATCTCTTGCTCCCTCGTTTCTTGTCTTCGCTCTACTGTCTGTAAAAAAAAAGTCTTAAAATGCCCCAAAAAATACTTGAAAAAAGCGTTTATGCACAGTTTAGCGTCAACGTGTGAAATTAAGCTAATTTCAAGCATCCAATTTTGCTTTGATTGGGGGGGGAATTAATCGATTACTTTGAAATTAAAGACGGGAAAAATCCAAATGGAAAAAAAAAAAAACTATTTGCAGGCCAGATGTGACAACAGATTCCTAACACGTACTGGGCCTAACGAAATCGATCCGGCCTCCAGACGCGTAGTCTCAGAGCCCAGAACGAGACAATAGCCAGCACCGACTTTGGTCACGTTACTAATGTTGTTGTTGTGTTTCTTACCGTTATGGAGTTGCTGAGCTGTTTGACTCTCTGTTCCAGCTGCTCGCGCTCCAGTTTCAGTTCAGAACTCCATTTCATCAGCTTCTGTTTCTCCTCTTCTTTAGCTGCAGCACACAACAATCAAACAAAACAGTCACTCTCGCTCATCGAACCGTCGATATTTTCCCCAGCAGACGTTGGAGAGAAAAATAATAATCTGACGTCACCTTCTTTGTAAGCGATGTAGGAATGAACAATAGCCAGCGTACCAGGCCAGGGAATGGCTTCTTCTTTTTTCAGGATCTGGAGAGAGAAGCTCGGAGATGTCACAGAGGCCGAGACTTAGAAAAGATTTGAGGAGGACAAATTTAGCCGCCACCCTGTGGTGAGGCTGATAGGGGACAAGCAATGGAGTGGATGGATGTGAGATGCCAATCTTTACTGACACAATGAATGGGACAGAAGCACAGAAAACAATACTGCATTATGTATATGCTTACAAAGGATTGAACAGTCCTAAAGTTCAGGACAGTGTGGCAGAAGGCCGGTCAGCAGAAGCAGTTTTTACAGGCAAGTACAGCTACTGGCCCTGATTGGCCCCTCTGTGGACTGCGGTACCCCCTTCCCCCTGACTCAGGATCAGTCACGGCTGCTGCAGTTACCTGATCTTGACATTTTGGACAGATCCACATGCCTTTAGGAATGGTTTTCAGGGGTGGATCCAGGCAGTCCAGGTGATAAACACGAGAACACGTGTCGCACATGAGCAACTGGCCACTGCGTCTGCACACAGTGCAGAAATCCTCATGGATGTCTCCCTGTGAGGAAGAATTGGACCAATCAGTTTCCCCGCCCAACTGAGCCCCACCAACCATCTGTGGAGAGCCAAGGCAGGGGGAGGCACCATGATCTGGTTTGGTTTAGTTTACAGTTGGCCTCGTTTTAATGTCTAATGGACATGGTGTGTTAATTAACTGAGCCCACAGAAAAGTTACTTGACATCTGGGAGTTAGAATGTGTTCTGAGTAGTAGGTATTAGTGGATGCTCTGGGCTACAGGACACTGTTCACTTTGTAAGGCTGAAAGTAAAAACCAACTGATGACTGATGATTATCACATGGAGACAACAAACTAATGGACATGTTTGTGGAGGTCTTGGGGTGCAAATGACTGACAGAGCTACTGGGCCAATAGGACTGTGTGTGACGGGGTTTCCAACCCTCTGAACTGTCCGTCTCCCCCATCGTTACTTACATCCCCAGAGCTGGGGCTGGGCAGGGGGAGGGGATGGACGGGGCTGGAGGGGGAGGTCGGGGTGAGGCTGCCCAGCTCCGGGACGCTGCTGTATTTGGGTGGGCGACCTGGGTGAAATGAGACAGACGACAAAGACGGAAAACAAAGAAAAAAAGAAAGATGGAGAGGGGGGAAGAAAACAAAAACAAACAGTCTGTATGACATACCTTGGAAAGGGAGTCTTCGTTGGCTAGCATGAGACGGGGGAGCGGTAAGGGAGGAAGAGGAGGAAGAGGAGGAGTCAGAAGCACAGACAGCAGTGTTAGTGCAGGAGACTGGCTCCGTGCGAGCTGACGCTGAGCACTACTACAAGCTACTGCGGGCGTCTGCGGAGCGCACAGCTGGTGGATTTGTGTCAGACGTTAACAGTCACCTGTCCGGGTTAACAGTCACATGTCCAGGTTAACAGTCACCAGGTTAACAGTCACCTATGCAGGTTAACAGTCACCTGTGCAGGTTAACAGTCACCTGTCCGGGTTAACAGTCACATGTGCAGGTTAACAGTCACCTGTGCAGGTTAACAGTCACATGTCCGGGTTAACAGTCACCTGTGCAGGTTAACAGTCACCTGTCCAGGTTAACAGTCACCAGGTTAACAGTCACCTGTGCAGGTTAACAGTCACATGTCCAGGTTAACAGTCACCTGTCCAGGTTAACAGTCACATGTCCGGGTTAACAGTCACATGTCCAGGTTAACAGTCACATGTCCGGGTTAACAGTCACATGTGCAGGTTAACAGTCACCTGTCCAGGTTAACAGTCACCAGGTTAACAGTCACATGTCCAGGTTAACAGTCACCTGTGCAGGTTAACAGTCACCTGTCCGGGTTAACAGTCACCAGGTTAACAGTCACCTGTCCAGGTTAACAGTCACCTGTGCAGGTTAACAGTCACCTGTCCAGGTTAACAGTCACCAGGTTAACAGTCACATGTCCAGGTTAACAGTCACCTGTGCAGGTTAACAGTCACCTGTCCGGGTTAACAGTCACCTGTGCAGGTTAACAGTCACCAGGTTAACAGTCACCTGTCCAGGTTAACAGTCACCTGTCTGGGTTAACAGTCACCTGTCCGGGTTAACAGTCACCAGGTTAACAGTCACCAGGTTAACAGTCACATGTCCGGGTTAACAGTCACCTGTGCAGGTTAACAGTCACCTGTCCAGGTTAACAGTCACATGTCCGGGTTAACAGTCACCTGTGCAGGTTAACAGTCACCAGGTTAACAGTCACATGTGCAGGTTAACAGTCACCTGTGCAGGTTAACAGTCACCTGTCCAGGTTAACAGTCACCTGTGCAGGTTAACAGTCACCTGTCCAGGTTAACAGTCACATGTCCGGGTTAACAGTCACCTGTGCAGGTTAACAGTCACATGTCCGGGTTAACAGTCACCTGTGCAGGTTAACAGTCACCAGGTTAACAGTCACATGTGCAGGTTAACAGTCACATGTCCGGGTTAACAGTCACCTGTCCAGGTTAACAGTCACCAGGTTAACAGTCACCTGTCCGGGTTAACAGTCACCTGTCCAGGTTAACAGTCACCTGTCCAGGTTAACAGTCACCTGTCCAGGATGATGTCACCGCGGCCGCAGGCGGGGTTTTAGAAACACTGAGGTCAAGTTCAAAGCCCCTCCTACTTTTCATACTTTATTCATTAAGTTCAAATCCAGCGATGTAGTACCGGGGACTGGTCCGCGTCTGAGATCACCCTGATGACATCGCTATGACGTCATCAGGCTGATTTTGGCGTAGTGTCCCGTCGCGCTGCGTAACAGACCTCCACATTTTACCGGCCGAAATGCGTCGAGTATCAGGAAATTCTTACACTTGTTTGCTAAGTATTTGATCAGATATTTGAGTAGTTTTATTCCAATAAATGAAACCAGAAGACTGATTTTTAAAAACTACTGTCGATATTTGAGTTACGGAAATCTAAGAGCAACGTATCAGCTGATATCCTTTATCTTTACATAAACTTGTACTCGATCAGGATCCCTTAAATTAGTTTTCTTAATAGAACGGTTACTAAGATCTGCACTGAGAGACATTTTACACTCGGCAGTGCTCTCTGGTGGACAAACTCTATATCAGAGACTCTGTTGAACATTTCTTTGACATTTCTCCACCGACATATACGCCGATACTGACATATCGGCAATAAGCTTCTGTAATGTTAGCCCATATATCGCCACGCACACTTAGTTTAGCTCTAATGTTGACAGTAAATTCCCAGTAAGGTATCGTACAAGCACAGATATTCCTAGACCTTTATTTATTTACTCTTTGCCGGCCTATCTAAAATAGCCTCCTTGTTTGTATTTGCAGCATGTAAACTCCCCCCAGGTTTCTAAAACCCCCCAAACACACGAGCTCAGGGTCTTCAATAGCTCCAGCCCTTTGATGATGACAGCTTTCTAACGTCGTTAAAGCTACTGACTCTGCGAGTTACACGTGATCTCAGTCTTTTCTCCTGAAGTCCGACGGAGGTAGTGTCGAGAGTATTTAGTGTCAGGCGTAAAACCTCTTAAGTCATTCATTAAACAGATGGTAAGCTGGTAAGTGGAAGCTTCTTGGATTCAGTTTTAGTATTTTGAGGTGTGAAGTAATAAAAGCGGAGTCGTGTTAGCGTCGTGTTTCCATTCACACGAGCGGCTGCGAGCCGCTCAGCTTTAACTCCGCTGAACAGCGGAGAAACCGCCGAGTTAAAACGGCGCTCAAGTAAAAATACTCTTTCGTTTACGTCATTAACTTGTGACGTTCAACCCGTCTCAGGTGCTTCTGCTTTAGCTAGTAAACTCCTACACTTCCCAGGATGCCTTTCGACAATTCCCAGGGAAGAGAAGAGGTGTGAAGGGTCAACCGGATTTATACTTGAGGTCATGAACAACGCAGAGCAGGAGCTGACTTACTGTGTAGCTCAGCTCGGGCTGCAACTAATGATTATTTTCATCGCTTTTACATTAAATGATCTAGAAAATGTCAAACATAGTGAAAAAAAAGTCTTGTTTTTGTCTAAAACACAAAAGATATTCAACTGACGATGATATAAAACAGAGAAAAGCAGCAAGTCATCACGTGAGAAGCTGGAAGCAGCCTAACGCTGGAGAAAGTGTTTGCATTTATTAAATATTTATTATACTGCCTCAGTAATCGGGTTTCTGTTACGAGACACTGAGTGAGTTAAATCACTTAACACGAATTCTGTAACTCGACCTGAAGCAGAAACAGATCTCCAAACATCTGATGCGTGTTTACATATTTCCGCTGGTTCATGCGAGTCTCTGCAGCGTTCTGACAAACAAGTTTAAATCCGGCCGCAGACATTAAACACGACTGAAGCGACAGGAAACAGGAAGCAGGAAAGAGGGAAGACTTGATTTACAGCGTGTTATTAGTACTGAGTAAGAGATTAGTCTCTACTGTCCTGAATCTGTCGCAGCCTCAGTTAAACTGCACCTCCTCTTCTTCTACTGCGCTGAGCTGCACTGTCTCTCTACCTGCGTCTTTCTCTCGCTGTATCTGTCTCTACTCTGTTTCTACCGGCTGCCGCTGGTCTGACCTGTACATCAGTGTTTCATACAGACCTCTCTTCCTGGTCCCCTGGTGCAGAGGGCTGTTCAGGTAACTCACTGCGCTCTTTTTCCTCTGAAACAAAAGTGGGGAAAAACACGTCAGTGACGAGTGAATGAGACGTAACGCGAACAATTAACTCGTGCGGATGATGCATTTTATTTGCAAAACTTTCCCTTCAGAGTTCCTGCTGGATGCCTGAGCTCCTCCACCAGCGGCAGTAAATGTAACGTGTGTGTGTGTGTGTGTGTGTGTGTGGAGTTAATATTAAACAATTATTTGAATAATAAGAAAAGAGGCTGAAACTGGGGAATATCTGCTATGATGTGTGTGTTCCGCTTTAAAAAAGAATTCATTTTTCTGCAGATTAATTTTATGTCGATCGCGTGTCGATTCATCGTTTCAGCTATTTCTGATACTGACAACTGGAAGTAGGAAAACGAGGAAACCACAGAAGGACAGCGTTGTCTGAAACGTTGCGTTTGTACCTCAGGTTCAAACACGGCGCCGCTGTACACCGGGTTGGCCGTTGTTCTTCTCTTCCGCTCCTGCCTTTTGCTCTGAATTTCTACAATCAAAACATCAAAGTTTTAACGGCAGAAACCTCCAGAGCAGCGTCAGACCACCTTCCTGTTATCCAATCACTCACCTTCCAAGTGGTCGTGTGTTACCAGACCCAAAGACACCATGAAGGCCAGTTTCTGAAAGAGAGAAATGACACAGTTTCATCATCAGAAGCAGTCGGCGACGCTGAAACCGTCACGGGTCAGGCGGCGGCCGCAGTACCTCTGGGTTCTCCTCTTTCTTGGGTCTGGGAGGAGGAGGAGGAGACAACGGAGGAGTGGAGGAAGAGGGGAGGCTGACGACAGCTTTCTGCTCTGCTCCACCTCCTGATTTAACAGTCTGCTGGGAGGAGAGAGGAGATACACGTCGTCAGCAGGAACCAATGGGCTCGCAGCTGGGAGCCGCAGACAGGAAGTCAGACGGCGCTGAGAGGCGCAGTGACGTGTTGTTGGTTCAGACCACAGACTGTATATAAAGACGGACGCCATGACAGCTCCCTAAAAGTGAAGCCAGAACATCTGGATCGCCAGATTAAGCCCCGCCCCCTCCATGTTAGCGGCCGGGACACGAGCCAAACTAAAAACCCAAAGCTCACGTCAGATAAAGATGGTTTCTGTCAGTTTGGGCGTTCTTATCACGCTGATGTTTGTTCAGGTGGTTTAATTAGTTATCTGATGCTATAAAAAGCGGGTTTCACGTCACGATTGACAGCTGAGCTCTGCTCGCCATTGGGTCGGCCGGGTGTGTGGGCGGGACCTCGATACCGCGGCTCCGCCCCCGATCACTACTGCGCAGACTCTGGCTCCAAATGACGTCGCCGGCGCAAGACGGCAGCTCCCGTATCCGGGACGTTTTGTCTTCAGGTAGTACAGGAAGTGGAGACGCGGCGGCCATCTTTATACACAGTCTGCGGTTTGGATCTACACACTCGTTTCCACACTTGATGTAATATTTCGATCTTGGAGCATAAAAGATCTGGACAGCGGATCAATGGGCCTCCTGCATGAACCGCTGGTACGAACAGATCCGTCCTTCAGTGGCCCGTACGAGTCATTCAGGAGAACTTGGTTCACCGGTTTTCTCGTGTTTTGAATTTCCTTTTAGGCGCGGGCGGACACAGCTCGCGAGCGGTCCAGACCTGCCGTAGGAGTCGTGTGCAATTAGTCTGCCGTTACCCCAACCGAAGATCCTCACTAACGGATCGTACATTTCGTTATTTTGAAGCAATTTTGAGATTGAAAATCCTGTATAAATCACACTTCTGTATGTTGACATTATCCTGTTGGACTCTTTATTTATTCATAAAGCCTAACAATATCACCGTTCATTTAAATTGGCTATTGATGCTACTGTATAACACTACAATATCAATATGAAGCGTGAAATTAGGGAAAAAAGGCTATTTCAGGGATTCTTCATGTCCAGTCTGACATGTGCTGTAAATAATAAATAACATTTATTATTTTCATTAGAATTATTTTGTAATGCGTCGGCCCGGATATAAGACAATATTTTTTTTCTGGAAATTAGGTTTGAAAAAGTGGCGGTCATATTATATTCACAGAGAGTGTTGCATTATGGGTTGTTTGTAGCCTTAATGTTGCTATGCTAGCGAGTTTCTTCAGGTGCGTTTACGCTTTCTTTTAGATTTCAGCAGCGTAAATATATAATTATAAATAATTATAAATATGCGGAGCGACAGGTTGAAACCCGGCTATTACAATTGAATTTCGCTATTGGCTGATGTGAAAAGTCACATGTTGCACGCTTCGCTGCTCTGATTGGTCGTAGTCCTGGGCAGGTCTGTCCGGCAGGCTCAGATCAAACTAGGCCGACGGGCTCAGCGCTACGTGACCTCGCTCGTTTCCTTGATTGGTTCTGATTGGTTGTAGGTCTAGCCAATTGCGCCCCCCCTCGCGGCGCCGCCCACGTTTTGAATTTCCAGGGCACTTCAGCCCGAACTTTGGGGTTTAGTTACGTTTTAACGTGTTTTTGGACGTACAGGCGCAGCGCAGGTAGTCCTCTTACCTTGGGCTCAGTGGTCAGGCTGCTGATCTGGATCGGCTGGGCAGGAGTCGGGGTGGGGATCGGGGTGGGGTTGGGCGCCTGGGCGGGGCTGGCGAGGCGGGTGGCGGTGGCAGAGACCGGCGTGGTGATGACGATGCCCGTCAGCGGGGTGGAGCCGGTCTTACCGCAGGGCTGCCCGTTAACGATGCGGACCTGGTGGATGGGAGCCGCCGAGGTCAGCGAGGACGACAGCTTGGTAGCCAACATGACGGGCCTCTGGAGCAGCTGGGGGGCCGCCATCATGGGCGGGGAGGGGCCGGGGCGATGGGGACGTTGGTGGGTGTGGCTGGTTTTGGCCTGACCTGGTGACAACAGACAGCCAATCAGAAAAGGACCCGACACTGCTGGGTAACGCCACTGTGGGGCTCTGTCTCAGGCTGACCGCTCTACTACTAAACCTCGTGCTGATACTGATACCGCTGATACCGCTGATACCGCTGATACTACCGCTGATACTGCTGATACCACTGATGCTGCACTGCTGCTGCTGCTGCTGATACTGCTGCTGATGCTACTACTGATACTACCACTGATACCTGCTGATACTGCTGATACTACCGCTGATACCGCTGATACTACTACCGATACCACTGCTGATACTACTGCTGATACTGCTGCTGATACTACCGCTGATACCACTGATACCACTACCGATACCGCTGATACTGCTGCTGATGCTACTGCTGATACTGCTGCTGATACCACCGATACTGCTGCTACTGCTGGTGCTGCTGATACCACTACCGATACCGCTGATACTACCTGCTGATACTACCTGCTGATACTGCTGCTGCTGATACCACCGCTGATACTACTGATACCGCTGATACTGCTGATACTACTGCTGATACTGCTGCTGATACTGCTGCTGATACCACTGATACTACTGCCGATACCACCGCTGATACCACTGATACCACTGCTGATACCACTGATGCTGCTGATACCACCACCGATACCACTGATACTACCGCTGATACTGATACTACTGCTGATACCTGCTGATACCACCGATACCACTGCTGATACTACCGATACCACTGATACCACCGCTGATACCACTGATACTGCTGATACCACTGCTGATACCACTGATACCACCGCTGATACTACTGATACTACCTGCTGATACCACTGATACCACCGCCGATACCACCTGATACCACTGATACCACCGCTGATACTACTGATACCGCTGATACCACTGATACTGCTGATACTACTACTGATACTACTGATACTACTGCTGATACTACTGATACTACTGCTGATACTACTGATACTACTGATACTACTGCTGATACTACTACTGATACTACTGATACTACTGATACTACTGCTGATACTACTACTGATACTACTGATACTACTGCTGATACTACTGATACTACTGCTGATACTACTGATACTACTGATACTACTGCTGATACTACTGATACTACTGATACTACTGCTGATACTACTGCTGATACTACTGATACTACTGCTGATACTACTGATACTACTGATACTACTGATACTACTGCTGCTGATACTACTGATACTACTACTGATACTACTACTGATACTACCACTGATACTGCACTGATACTACTACTGATACTACTACTGATACTACTGATGCTGATGCTGCCACTAATTTCAAAGTGTACCAACATGTTTTATGCACTTTGTTTTTTGAAGTAGAGTGATGATGCCTGCAGTCAGGCACCTGACTAATAATCATAGTTATTGATACTATAAACACATACTGGATTCTCGTACTTTACCAGAACAGCTTGTTTCTTCTTTAAAAACTGAAAAACCAGTCCAGAGTCCACTTTAATATCTGCACTGGCTTGTTCACGCTCCTCCCACAACCCTTAAACAAACCTCTATGACGGAAAGTCGACCACGTTCGTTATGAAAGTTCCCCATACCGACTATGAACTGGGACGGACTGGTTTCCAGTACCGTGCACCTTACTACTGGAGTGAGCCACGACACAAACTGAAGTTACAGACACTTTTCACACCGGGGACGAAACGACAATGCGGAATATTCACGTTAATATTTCGTATTTCGCTTTTTATTGTTCGAAACTTTCACAACAAGCCCGACGCGAATATTCGCGTCACGCAATCATCGATTCATCGCTGTCACGGATGACAGTGAATGAAATGGCGTAGCGGTGGAATAATCAAAAAGTTATGCAGTAAAAAAAAACAAAAAACGTGTCCAATACTGTGTAGAAAGGTGACGATGCATACACTGACGTCTGAGGAAATCTATCGATCACGAGAGCTAAAGTCATTATTTTACTGGTTTGCTTGTTTTCCGAAATTTGCAGAAATCGAAACAGCTGCAGAAAACAAGAACCCGCACGGTGAAATCCGAACGTTTCGGACTCCGTAGGCTCGGAGAGACCGACGGGCTCGAATCTTTAACTTGACGTGCGATTTATTCGCGTTTGGTCCGAAAAGGACTTTTAAAGTTTACTTGCTGATATTTTCAATGCCAGGGATATTTCAACTTTGTAAGTTCTTGTCTGAACAGTTTCCAGCTACTACTCTTACTTCCACTATCATGACTTTAACTGCTATCACTGTCGCTGCTCCTCGTGCAGCGAATTTGCTCCTGCTCCTGAGGCTACGGTTGTTTTTACAATCACTATGAATCTGTACTGGACTTGGAGCGGCCTTAGTTTAATACCCCACCCCCCTTTACTCTCATTACCTTGTTCTCTCCTGGGACCTGGGAAGGGACTGCAGATGAAAATGAGCTTTAAGCTAACGCTGGTACAATACATCAAATACACTGTACACGGCCCCTTTCCTCTGCGGCAGCTATATAGCACGACCACGACGTCCCTTTATTGATTAACAGGTTTATCTGAGAGGAACAGGAAGACTTACTTTCAGAGTTTTGTTTGTGTATTTTAAATCTCAGTGCTGCAGAAACTGTTGTTCGTGCTTTTATCTCCTCACGCCTCCATTACTGTAACGGCCCGTTCGCTCAGCTTAATCTAAAAACTCTGACCCGACTGCAGACTGTACAGGACTCAGCTTTATTCCTCTTGTTGTGAAGCACTTTGTACTTTGTTTTAATAAGTGCTCTATAAATAAAGTTTTATTATTATACTTGTAACCCTTGACAACATATAATCAACCCAACCTTATCGTGCATGAACTTGGTCTGGTCTGTTCTGTTACTTTAGTCTATTTATTTTGTCTTTATGTTCCACTAAACGCAACCAAATAAAGTTTAAAAAGCACTGTGACCGCTACCACTGTTACGGATACAAATACTACTACTAGTACTAACAGCATTGTTACTGCTACTACAGGTGCAAGTACTACTACTGCTGCTTGCTACCACCAAGTGCTAAAACAGCTGCTGCTAATGTTAATCCTACTCTGGAGGCAGCCAGAGCTCCCAGTGGCATCACTCAGCACAGGTAAACATCACCGACATGTTTCCACTTAAAGGGTTAAAACACATCAACAGCCAGAAACACAAAATACCAAGAAGCTGCAGGAAAACAAGCTCTCACCAAAAAAAAGGTAAACACACACACGCACGCACACACACACACACACACACACACACACAGGCAGGAAACCTTCAAAAAAAACCCGTTCACAGGTCAGTTGGAAAATCAAAAAAAGCACAACGAGAGGAGAAGAGATGAGTAGAGGCAGCACAGAGCAAACAATGTTTTAGTGCCACGGAGCAAGGCATGAGTGTTTGCTTTGGTGCGCTCCTGCCCTCAGCCGGAGAGTGAGCGAGTCACCTCATGTGGGCCACAAACACTGATCTGAGGGGGGTTAGGGTTTGGAGGCGGGTCTTACAGGGACGCACCTGTGGCTGAAAGGTGGGTCGAGGCGTCAGTCTAGGAGGAGGGACAAACTGAGGAACTTTGATTGGCTGCGCGGTGGTGGTGGTGGTGGCCTGCACCTGAGACAAAACCACAGCAGATGTGGATCTGTGGATCTGTGCTGCTGTTACACTGACATGTCCGCTGCTATTAGTTCACCTCTCCAGTATCTACAGGACTGTACTCTGTCTGCCAGTAACAACACATAACCAAACGTTTGTGCACAACAACAGAGGCTGGGAGAACCTGAAGCCTTGCCCGTTTTCTGCTTCAGATTATATTCTGGGGGTTTCTGTGTGCATGTATTTTAAAGATGTTTATGGCACGGACTTAGAGTCCCGTCCAGTAAAAAGAGCAGACGTTTGAGCTTCACTGTGTCAGAATGATGTGCAGAGTCTGACACGAGAAGGCTGTTTGGAGCCAATCAGGGTCCAGTATGAAACTTACACAGTGTGATGTGGAAACCAGGTCACGAACACTGAGAACGGACTTTCCATTCAGGAGACATCAGCTGTTAGGCTTCAGAAATGAACGGCGATTGTCCAATCGTAGCTTAGCAGCGGTAACTAGCGACAGCAGGTGTGTCAGTGTTTGTGTTTCTCCACATGCTGAAGTACATGGAGCTGCAGTCACAGAGATACTCTGTGTACAAAGAGCACAAAGCCAAACCAAAAACACAACAGCTAAAGCGTAAGGAATGGATTCAACTGTGTGTTCATCTGTTCTCTGTACGCTGCTAACGTTAGCATGTCCAGCTTACTATCTTCAGTAGTAACTTAGCTTTACTTTCGAGGCCAAGAGTTAGCACATCATTAGCTACTGGAAGATCCTCTGTGTGGGACTCTATCCTGGATGATATCAGCGTTCAGGCTAACGTTAGCGGCTCGGTCTTGATCTTTATTGGATTTGGACCCGAAACAACGATATGTTTGTCAAACATATCCGTTAGTCTTTTCGCTTGTAACGTTAAAAATGAAATAAATAATAAAATAAAAGTTATCTTAAAAGGTCCAGCGTGGAGGATTTAGCGGCCTCTAGCGGTGAAACTGCAGTTTGCAGCCATGTGAACGCCGCTCGCCTCGCCCTCCCCTTCCAGGCGTGCAGGAGAAACTACGGCGGCCGCTAAACTCGATAAAGGCCCTCTGTAGAGCCGGTTGGTTTGTCCGTTCTGGGCTCCTGTAGAAACATGGCGGTGCAACATGGCGGCCTCCGTGGAAGGGGACCCGCTCCCTCTGTAGATATAAAGGCTGATTCTAAGGTAACGAAAACACAACGCTTCTTATTTTCAGGTGATTAAACACTGATGAAAACAGACTTATGAATATTATATTTCTGCCGACAGCTGCTCCTGAACGTGACACGCTGGAGCTTTAAAACAAAATAACATTATAACACAACGACTAGCTAGCTCTGCACTGCAGTACAGAAACTATGCCGTCGGCAGGAGATGATGTTTCCGATTGTTTTCAGCTAACATTAGCTTAATTAAAGCTAGCTACAGCAGATAAAATGTGCTAGCGACAGTTGTCACTTCAGCAAAAACGATGATCACCGACTATAAACGAGAAGCTGCTTTTGTCTACTCCCGTGTGAAACCAAAGACCCACTGTTTCACAAACTGTGGCGGTAAATCTGCCACAGTTATCGCTTTAGAAGCCGCGAGAACAACGACAGACGTGGCAACAACAAGTCTTTTGCCAGCTGTGCTGATGGTGCTGGTCTCTGAGGGGACGGAAAGGACCACGGAGTCCAAAATGGAGAAAGCCATCATATTAGCTGTGTCAAGTATTCACTACGTCACAAATCTTCCGTCTCTTTTTGCGAGGACGTGTGGATGAATTTAGGCCGCGCCACTTTCAGGACGTTGTCGCTACGTGACATTTAGACCTGTACGAGCCCTCTGTTGTTTTACATGAACATGTGGCTACGTGAGATAAACATGACCCGCATGACGGGTACAGAGAGCTGCTGCTGGAGCTGTCAGTTCGGCTACTAAACAGGCCACCACTCGCACCGCGGCCTGCTCGAACACTTGCCATGTGATTACAGAAACATCCTTCACTCAGAGCAGGGTCACTTTTCAGCTCGCTAAAAAACCCCACATGTCTACAGACTGCTGTCAAAATGCTCGTCTACATTCAGTAGCTCTCCAGATGACAACACATACTGTACGATAAGTCAAGATTAGAGGAAGACGATGACGATGCACAGCGGCGGGAACCGGAGGGTCTTACCACCATGGCGTTCTTGGACACCAGTCGCACGGGCTCTGAGCTCTGATTGGTCAGCTTGCTGGTCACCTGCAGGTTGATGGGGGCGTTCTGCGAGTCGGGTCTGGAGATAGCCGTGGTTACCATGGCGACAGTGGCCGGGCGTTGCGGCAGGACAGAGCCGGGCAGGGTGGGCGTGGCGGCAGCTTTCAGCACCAGAGGTAGAGTCTTCGTGGTGAGGACCGGAGTGACTGTCAGGGTCTGCTGAGGGAGAATTTAACCCACGAGACGGAGCAGAGGGACGTCAAAGGGACCTACTCTGATTCGCTCGTGTTTATCTGTCTTTTACAAGCAGTGATTTTATGATGGGCTGTTGTTAAGTCATCGTTGGTAAACTTTTTGTCGTCAAGCCTGCCCTGCGTACTTCACTGTGGCTGCAACAGATTTCTCTCTGCAGCATAACCTCTGAAAACAGATGTTTTAGGGGCCA
The DNA here is from genome assembly GCA_027580175.1 of Siniperca scherzeri. NCBI lineage: Eukaryota > Metazoa > Chordata > Actinopteri > Centrarchiformes > Sinipercidae > Siniperca > Siniperca scherzeri. Next base: position 33,880,386 of record CM050844.1, on the reverse strand, counting down.
AACAACATGTTCGATTTAACTGCCGATCCTTTGGAAACACGGTTTTATTTATATATGCACAGATGGAGAAATATCTGTTTCAGAGTTGATGCAGTTTAGAATGAGTGGGAAATAAGTCTTTATGCAACCTAACTGACAGAGCGTAGAAAAGGTTTCAGTCGCAGTCGTCTGGACGCTGTTTTCAGAATCAAGACGTTTCGGCTCCCATCCGGAAGTCATTCTCAACTGTGGAAAAATGGGACGGGAACTCAGAAATTTAAGCTACTCTGTGTTACATAAGCCCCGCCTCAGGAGGAGTCTACCTGAGTATCTGTTGATTAGCTAGTTTCACCTGAAACTGACCTAATTGTTTCCATGATGGCCCAGTAATCAGTAATCAGGCCTGTTGTTTTCTGGCTGCACCTCCCTCATCACTGTTAAGCACCTGATTAGCATGTGATCGGCTTGACCACGGTGTTAATACACTGTGGTAAACTTTGGGCAGGTTGAATCTCAGACCACCATTTCTGTTCAAAGAGGGGTTTTCTTTTTTCACAAAATGGCTTCTTTGACGCCTCGTTCTAGCTATTAACAGATACTCAGGTAGACTCCTCCCTGAGGGCGGGGCTTATGTAACACAGAGTAGCTTAAACTTCTGAGTTCCCGTCCCATTTCTTCACAATTGAGAATGACTTCCGGATGGGAGCCGAAACGTCTTGATTCTGAAAACAGCGTCCAGACGACCACGACTGAAACCTTTCCTACGATAGAGCGCTCCTGGACGAATGAGGGACGACACCGTCTTATTTTGAAGAATCTAACTGACATAGTTTAACATTATTGGTGTAACGTGTTGTAATGAATGAATTAAGGATTAATTTCGACCAAACCGGAGCTGGTGACTGTTGGAACAGTGGAAACACTGACAAAGACGGTTTTGGTGAGTTTTATTTTGTTTCTGTCCAGTTTGAATCAAGTGTGTTTTACGATGAACTGCGAGGTAAAATGACTGCTTTTCTCAATGGAGTCTGGTGCGCCCGTTTGTTTTGGTCTGAGATGGCTGGTGCTCTGGTGCATTTAGTGGCAGCGAATGTCGCCCACAGCTGCTTTAAACTGCATTTTAATCAAGTTTCAGGTCAGAGATGTCGCCCTACTCCACATCACGGCTCAGGTGTTAGCATGCTAACGTTAGTTTTGTCAGTTAGTTCCACCTGCAGTTGGAAATTCAGTCCCTATCCTTTGATTCATTAAGATGTTTAATTTCTTAAGTTGTTATGAAGTGTGTGTGTGTGTGTGTGTGTGTGTGTGTGTGTGTGTGTGCGTGTGTGTGTGTGTGTGTTTCCTACCTGCTGCAGTCCTCCAGGTATCTGCTGGCTCTGCAGCAGGCCGCTCGGCTTGATGTCGCCGCCTACTGGAGGAGTTTGGATGTGCAGCTGCAGCTTTGCCTCTGGCTCCTGCTTCACCAGCAGCTCCTTCCTCAGCTGCTCCACCACCTTCTTCTGCAGGAGGAGAGAGGGGGAGGAGGAGGAGGAGGAGGAGGAGGAGGAGGAGAGGAGAGGAGAGGGGAGAGAGGGGAGGAGGTTAAACGAAGACAAACAGCAGCAGGATTTCTGCAGAAGAAGCAGCTCTGAATCTCTTTGTGTTAAACTCAAACTCGATTCTGTCTCGTCCATTTTGACAGCGAGTGGATGGAGGAGGAGGAGAGAGGAGGAGAGGAGGAGGAGAGGAGGAGGAGGAGGAGGAGGAGGAGGAGGAGAGGAGAGGAGGAGGAGAGGAGGAGGAGGAGAGGAGAGAGGAGGAGGAGAGGAGGAGAGGAGGAGAGAGGAGGAGGAGAGGAGGAGAGGAGGAGAGGAGAGAGAGGAGGAGGAGGAGGAGGAGGAGGAGGAGGAGGAGGAGGAGGAGGAGGAGAGGAGAGGGAGGAGGAGGAGGAGGAGGAGGAGGAGGAGGAGAGGAGAGAGGAGAGGAGAGGGGAGGAGGAGAGAGGAGGAGGAGGAGGAGGAGGAGAGGAGGAGAGGAGAGGAGGAGAGGAGGAGAGAGGAGAGAGGAGGAGAGAGGAGGAGGAGCGAGGAGGAGAGAGAGGAGGAGAGGAGAGGAGGAGAGGAGAGGAGGAGGAGGAGGGGAGGAGAGGAGAGGAGGAGAGGAGGAGAGGAGAGGAGGAGGAGAGGAGGGAGGAGAGGAGGAGAGAGAGGAGAGAGGAGGAGGAGGAGGAGGAGGAGAGAGGAGGAGGAGGAGGAGAGGAGGAGAGAGAGAGGAGAGGAGAGAGAGGAGGAGAGGAGGAGGAGAGGAGGAGAGGAGAGGAGGAGAGGGAGGAGAGAGAGGAGGAGGAGGAGGAGGAGAGAGGAGGAGGAGGAGGAGGAGGAGAGGGAGGAGAGGAGGAGAGAGGAGGAGGAGGAGGAGAGGAGGAGGAGAGGAGAGAGGAGGAGGAGAGAGAGGAGGAGGAGAGGAGGAGAGAGAGAGGAGAGAGAGGAGGAGAGAGAGAGGAGGAGAGAGGGAGGAGGAGAGGAGAGAGAGGAGGAGAGGAGAGGAGGAGAGAGGAGGAGGAGGAGGAGGAGGAGAGGAGAGGAGAGGAGAGGAGGAGAGGAGGAGAGAGAGGAGAGAGAGGAGAGAGAGAGGAGGAGAGAGGAGGAGGAGAGGAGGAGGAGAGAGGAGAGGAGAGGAGGAGAGGAGAGAGAGGAGAGGAGGAGGAGGAGAGGAGAGGAGAGGAGAGAGGAGAGAGGAGGAGAGGAGGAGGAGGAGGAGAGGAGAGAGGAGAGAGGAGGAGAGAGGAGAGGAGAGGAGTGAGAGGAGGAGAGGAGGAGAGGAGTGAGGAGAGGAGAGGAGGAGGAGAGGAGGAGAGTGGAGGAGAGGAGGAGTGAGAGGAGGAGAGAGGAGGAGAGTGGAGGAGGAGGAGGAGAGGAGGAGTGAGAGGAGAGGAGGAGGAGAGGAGGAGAGGAGGAGAGGAGAGGAGAGGAGAGGAGGAGGAGGAGTGAGAGGAGGAGAGAGGAGGAGAGGAGAGAGAGAGAGAGGAGGAGGAGTGAGGAGGAGGAGGAGAGAGAGAGAGAGAGAGAGGAGGAGAGAGGAGGAGAGGAGAGGAGAGGAGGAGTGAGAGGAGGAGGAGTGAGAGGAGGAGGAGGAGAGGAGTGAGAGGAGAGAGGAGGAGAGGAGAGAGGGAGGAGGAGAGGAGGAGAGAGGAGGAGGAGGAGAGAGGAGGAGAGAGGAGGAGAGGAGAGAGAGGAGGAGGAGGAGAGGAGGAGAGAGGAGGAGAGGAGAGAGAGGAGGAGGAGGAGGAGGAGGAGGAGGAGGAGAGAGGAGGAGGAGAGAGGAGAGGAGGAGAGGAGGAGGGAGGAGGAGGAGGAGGAGAGAGAGGAGAGAGGGAGGAGAGGAGGAGAGGAGGAGGAGAGGAGGAGAGAGAGAGGAGGAGAGGAGGAGGGAGGAGGAGGAGGAGGAGAGGAGAGAGAGGAGGAGAGAGGAGAGGAGGAGGAGGAGGAGGAGGAGGAGGAGACAGAGGGGGAGAGAGGAGGAGGAGGAGGAGAGAGGGGAGGAGTCCCAGAGATATAACGGGGCTAGCAGTTTCCCCCCGTTTCCAGTCTTTAAGCTAAGCTAGGCTAACCAGCTCTGTATTTAAACACACACACTGGTTTCCATCTCAACGTCTAACTCTGTGAAAGAACACAAATGTGTGGAAGCGCTCCTTTACATCTGATGCGAAGCCTCCGTAAGACATCGTGTAATCCCGCGCCACGTCTGCGTGTTACAGACAGAAACGCGCGAGCTGCAGGTGAGCTGCCGAGCGCCTGTCCATCATTTCTGCCATAAACGCACTCAGCCATTAACGTTATTCTCTCCTGCTTGCATTTCATTTTGCACGTTAACGTCACCGGACTCGGGCTGACAGTCAGAGCGCCGTGCGGCTGCAACGACTGTCTGAAAACACCTGGAATTGTTTGCCGTTATGTGAGCAGAGCACAAACACGAACCCAGCTTTCTATTTTTTTTTGTTTTTTACCGATAATCTGCCTCACCCGTGCACCTTATGACGCCCATCAGCGTTCTCAGCTGAAGCGTCGAAAGCCGCTAATTCTTCTTCTACGAGTAGCTGTTGTGGTTATCTGGAAGCGGCGAGTGCAAAGTGTTTCACAGGAAGACAGTGAGATATGTAGGAAGGAGGTAAAAATAGGAAGCTCGCCGAAAAGAGTGGTTAAAAATAAAAGACGACAACAACGTTCGTGTGGCCCGACGCTCTGGACGTGGGAACTTATGAAGCGTTAGCCTGAACTACGGATATCTTTGGATTTTAAAAAGGACGTCACCTCTGACGAGAAACGGCCAGTTAGGGTGCAGCTCACCTGCAGAGCGCCCCTCTCCTCCGTCACTTACAGAGGAGAGGGGCGCTCTGCAGGTGAGTTTACAGCGACCGGCCACGTGAGCTCTGTTTGTTTCCAACGCACTTCATCATCTAAACCGGCCAGGTCCTCTTTTTACCGCTGAACCTCCTGCAGACGGAAACCTGCCGAGAGCCCCGTTACCAGACACACACTGCAACCAGCTGACAGAGTGTGTGTGTGTGTGTGTGTGTGTGTGTGTGTGAGTGAGTGTGTGTGTGTGTGTGAGGGTGTGTGTGTGTGAGGGTGAGTGTGTGTGAGGTGAGTGAGTGTGTGTGAGTGTGTGTGTGAGTGTGTGTGTGTGTGTGAGGTGTGAGGTGTGTGTGTGTGTGAGTGAGAGTGAGAGTGTGTGAGGGTGAGAGTGTGTGTGTGAGTGAGTGTGTGTGTGTGTGGAGTGTGAGGAGTGTGA
>CM050844.1:33860637-33868137 GCA_027580175.1 Siniperca scherzeri | reverse complement strand
GAGACGCCTTGATCTCGCGAGGTCATCGGCGCTTACGCCCGCGTGACGTCAGAGCAGACCCAAGCGGCCGCACCGTGCGGCGATCCCCGGCTCGTCTCCAGGGCGTCTGAGCACACACACAGCAGCTAAGCAGGGAGCGCACAAACGTTTCACTTTAGCCGTTACCGGATTAACATCAACGACCTGACACGCCGCCGTGAGGTCACTTTAACGGGCGAAAACGGCGGTCAGAGCCAGCTAAGCATGAAAGCCGCTCCCTGAAAGGAGACAGATAATAAGTTTGAAGAGAGAGACGTGTTAGTTAGCGATCAGAACCGACTTCCTCCGCTAGCCCAGGAACCCGGCGGCGTACCTGATGGATCTGGATCTCCACCTTCAGAGCCTCCTGTAACGTCTGTAATTCCATCATGGATCCAGTCAGTCTGCCAGCCGATCGATCAGCCTGCACACACACACACACACACACACACACACACACACACACAACGCCAGTTCAACAGAAATCGGCAGCATCGGGGCTGGGGTCCCGGCTGTTGTCATAGCAACATGAGCTACAGCCATATAAGGACTTCCTGTGTGATGCTGACAACAATGCTTTCCCGTCAAGGTCAAACAAGGTCACAGGAAGTCCGCTCAGTCCGGACCAGCACCTTTACAGACGTTAAACAGAGCTCACAGCAGACTTCTTATTGTAATTAATAATCAATAACTTTTACCTTAACACCGTCTCCAGTAGGAAAACCATCCAACTGAAGCATTAAAGTGCCGCTGGGAACAAAACACACCGCAAAACCATTACATGTAACTTCACTTCTTTTTATTATTATTAAACAAGTTATATGCAACTTTACTAAACTGTGAACACAAAGCCTTTTTATTATAATTTAATAATAAAGTCTCTCGTTTAAGTCTCGTCTCAAAACACATTTTTACCTGAAAGCAGATCCTGATTTTACCTGAACTGTTTATTTTACTGCTTTTCTGTATTTCACGTGTTTTATTTCTTCATATTTCGTCGTTCACTGTGTTATTTTATTCCTCCTGTTGTGAAGCGCTTTGTACTCTGTTTTGATAAGTGCTGTATAAATAAAGTTTTATTATTATAATAAAGCTATACACAGACTACATGTTGTATTATTAAACTAAACGGGTTATACAATATAATACAGTTATCAAACTTTTAAAACACAGGAAATGTAACTTACTGTTGCTGAAAGTTAACTGAACATATCGGATTATGTTAGCGGACCGTGTCTAAATAAAGTTTCTGTTTCTGTTAATGAGAACCAATAATAAAATAAATATAATAAAAACCAAACAAACAGATTTAAAGGGGCTTTGCTTTATTATTGTTCCATTGCTTTACTTTATTTCTGACATCTTAAAGATTATTAACTCTTATTACTAAATGAAACTAGTTGCACGAGTCTTTAAAATGCAATTAGTGTTCAGTGGATCGATATTTCTAATATTTATAGTTCCATTACTTCATTATTCCCGACTTTACGCAGTGTAAATGGATCTGTACTCGGTCATTTAATTAATATGCAACGTTTGTGTCTTTACTAACGTGTTAATGCGTAAAAAGGGTCGAAAGTAACGTCATTTTTATTAGTGAACTATAACAGGAAGAGGTAAACTTTACTTTTTTACACATTTGACTTAAAACGTTGTTTAACTGAAAAGGTTGAAAGTGCTTAACTGTTAAAGAGATTATAACTGTATTATTAAATGACGTGCTGTGATTATTTTATACTTAGAGCAGCTTATTAAACGCCAACAACTTCATAATTATCAAACTAAAACAGCTCAAACGTAACTTCGCTACATCATCACGATGGAACCGGCTGTATTAAATTTGTTACACGTAACTTTAATTCACTTTGTTATTGTCTTAATAAATCAGGTGACTCACCACCTGGCTGTGGGACTGGACTCCACCCCTCTGTGCTGCCCTGTAACACATAACAAACGCACACTGTTACTAACGCCGCTGTGACAATCAATCCATAACTAATATCAAACTCAAACCAGTTAACGGAGAAAATAATCAGCAGATTAATCAATAAAGAAAACGACTGCCGGCTAATGAAAGCGTCAGAATGATTGTTGTTTTTCTTTATAACGTGACCGCGTTGCCACTTCTTCTACTGACACACGAGCTTCCCTGTGCGGGGATCAATAAACTTCATCTGATCCTGCAGAATCGACTCAGCCGAAGGCGGTGCGACTCGGAGACGGTTCCTGTCCACTCGGGATCGACACCACACGTGTGACGCGGCGTTTCGCTCGTCAGAGGACGCGCAGACGGACGCCAGGAGAAGGCGTGTGGAGGCCGCGGGCCGCTTCGGCTGCTCCTCCCCTCACCTGTAAAGTATGTTTTCAATACAGGACGTTTTGTTTTGTTTCTATTTTAAGATTAAAAAACGCGGTGCACACCTCTCGTCCAGCGCGCCAAACGTGCCCGGCCACCTCGCCTTCACCTTTCCTGTTTCCTTATATGCAACTCATTGATCATGTGACCGATCAATCGCAGCCTACACGCTAAAAATCACTGGGTTAAAAGCGTACCCAGTCTGGGTCGACACGGCGCCGACCCTTTAATGATATTTTGACTAAAATATATTTACTTTGACTCAGTGCTGGACACGACGTAGGTTTGACCTTCAAACTAGTTTTACTAAACGATGGGAATCACGTTATTAACGATCCGTGACAGATCGTTAAGTTGAACCTGTTGGTCTCTGAGTAACGGTATCCAGGTACTGTGTTGCTGTTGAGTTTTAGTGAGGATACAAAACATTACAATAATACTTTTCTTCAAAAATACCATTTACAAAATACACAGTTACTCTCAGTCGACGCAGAAACCGCAAGAGAAATATCAAAGATGTCAAATATCAAACATCTTGTCACAATATTCTTTAGCAGATGAACTCTTTTATCTGAAAAAAGGTTGAAGATCCATTTCTCCACCTCATCCCTTCCACCGCTGAACACTTACTAACAACCCAAACTGTTTTCAAAGTCCGCCTGCGTTTGAACGTAACGCGTCCCTCCGCGATTCACAACTGTTCTGAAACGTTCCCGTTATTTGAGAACAAATGCGATCCAGTGGACGGAAACGGCTTCACGTCTTCCTCGTCACGCGGAGAGCCCTGTTAACGACGCAACCCTGTTACGGTCAAACGGGACAAATGTTATTATTTACCCGTGTTCAGTTTACCACGTGGCGTTCCCCGTCACGCGGAGGCACCGACTATTGTTAGAAGTTAGCAGCTCATTATCTGGTTTACAGCGTTATCTGCGGGGACATCCCAGCCCCCGGTTCTGATCCCTTAATGCTGGGTCGAATCCGATACTCACATTTACCTCAGTGTTGATAAATACGGATCTGATACTAAATCTCTCACACCTTATTTATCACGAGCTACTCGATCCAAATACTGAAGGTCCTGGTTCGAAAATATAAAGTTGACTAGCTTAAATTATTTAAATCCGACAACAGCAGAGTTGTATTTTGGCCTGCCATGAAAGATCGTGGAAATGTAAACTATGAAAGTGAAGACTTCAGCTTTCATCGGGGGGCCAAATATTTTTGTCGGAGGGCCAAATTTGCCCCACGGGCCACTGTTTGCCTACCACCGCCTTGTACTGTGTATCCACAGGTGGAAAGTACTGTACCGCGGTCGTATTTCAGCATAGCGGCACTTTAATTAAAGGCATAGCGGCACTTTAATTGCACATTTCCATTTTGCGAAACTTCATTCTTTTACTCCACTTTACTTTAATATAAAGGTTGCACTTTTTACTGCAATATTAGTATTGGAAATATTAGTACTTTGCTTATTTTAAAGAATAATAAGCTCATAAAATCCGATCCTTAACAGTAGTTAAAACTACCATGAAGTAGTTTGCACCGCCAAAGTAATCCTTCGTGCTTTTACTCTTTTGATGCGCGAGTACATTTGACTGTTTATACTTCTTTGCTTCCAGTTCAGCTGCTGCTGCTGACTTCCTGCTAACTAACTAACTGTCTGTTAACACTTTACTTTTACACCCCGATTCAGCATTTAGAAGCAGCATGTAAACGTTTGATAATATCATTTGGTTTATAACACAATATAATGTAGTTGCACGCAGATATAAGGACTTTTTATGTGTTAATAATGTACAGTGAAAGTATCAGCTGTAAAAGTACACAAGTATTATCAGCTTCACGTGGATAAAGTGCAGTAAAATGATTCTGTCTGACATTATTAGATTATTAATACTGAAGCATCAACGTTAGAGCAGCATTTTACTGTTGTAGCAGCTCTGGAGCTAGTTTAACTACTTTAAACACAGTTAGCTAGTTTAACTACTTTATATACAGTTAGCTAGTTTAACTACTTTATATACGGTTAGCTAGTTTAACTACTTTATATACAGTTAGCTAGTTTTAACTGCTTTATACACAGTTAGCTAGTTTAACTACTTTATATACAGTTAGCTAGTTTTAACTACTTTATATACAGTTAGCTAGTTTTAACTACTTTATATACAGTTAGCTAGTTTTAACGACTTTATACAGTTAGCTAGTTTTAACTACTTTATACACAGTTAGCTAGTTTAACTACTTTATACACAGTTAGCTAGTTTAACTACTTTAAACACAGTTAGCTAGTTTTAACTACTTTATATACAGTTAGCTAGTTTAACTACTTTAAACACAGTTAGCTAGTTTTAACTACTTTATATACAGTTAGCTAGTTTTAACTACTTTAAACACAGTTAGCTAGTTTAACTACTTTAAACACAGTTAGCTAGTTTAACTACTTTATATACAGTTAGCTAGTTTAACTACTTTAAACACAGTTAGCTAGTTTAACTACTTTATATACAGTTAGCTAGTTTTAACTACTTTATATACAGTTAGCTAGTTTTAACTGCTTTATACACAGTTAGCTGTTTTAACTACTTTATATACAGTTAGCTAGTTTAACTACTTTATACACAGTTAGCTAGTTTAACTACTTTATATACAGTTAGCTAGTTTTAACTACTTTATACACAGTTAGCTAGTTTAACTACTTTATACAGTTAGCTAGTTTAACTACTAATATACAGTTAGCTAGTTTTAACTACTTTACATACAGTTAGCTAGTTTAACTACTTTATATACAGTTAGCTAGTTTTAACTGCTTTATATACTGTTAGCTAATTTTAACTAGTTTATATAGTTAGCTACTTATAACTAGTTTATATACAGATAGCTAGTTTAACTACTTTATATACAGTTAGCTAGTTTAACTACTTTACATACAGTTAGCTAGTTTAACTACTTTATATACAGTTAGCTAGTTTAACTACTTTATACACAGTTAGCTAGTTTAACTACTTTATATACAGTTAGCTAGTTTTAACTACTTTATACACAGTTAGCTAGTTTAACTACTTTATATACAGTTAGCTAGTTTTAACTACTAATATACAGTTAGCTAGTTTTAACTGCTTTATATATTGTTAGCTAGTTTTAACTACTTTATATACTGTTAGCTAGTTTTAACTGCTTTATATACTGTTAGCTAATTTTAACTAGTTTATATAGTTAGCTACTTATAACTAGTTTATATACAGATAGCTAGTTTAACTACTTTATATACAGTTAGCTAGTTTAACTACTTTACATACAGTTAGCTAGTTTAACTACTTTATATACAGTTAGCTAGTTTTAACTACTAATATACAGTTAGCTAGTTTTAACTGCTTTATATATTGTTAGCTAGTTTTAACTACTTTATATACTGTTAGCTAGTATTAACTACTAATATACAGTTAGCTAGTTTTAACTGCTGTATATAGTTAGCTACTTTTAACTAGTTTATATACAGTTAGCTAGTTTTAACTGCTTTATATACTGTTAGCTACTTTTAACTAGTTTATACAGTTAGCTAGTTTTAACTACTTTATATATGGTTAGCTAGTTTAGCTAGTTTTAACTAGTTTATACAGTTAGCTAGTTTTAACTACTTTATATACTGTTAGCTACTTTTAACTAGTTTATACAGTTAGCTAATTTTAACTACTTTATATACTGTTAGCTAGTTTAGTCCAGTGGTTCCCAACCTAGGGGTCGGCCCCTCCAAAGGGTCACCAGGATAACCTGAGGGGCCGTGAGATGATTAATGGGAGAGCAAAGAAGGAAAAACAGTTCTGATACAGAAACCTGTTGTTGTTTTTGGACTTTTCTCAAATTTGAGTTTTTTAGCGAAATATTTGATCATTTGGCCAGTTATTGAAATGAAACCATGTGAGAAGTTTAGAGAATAAACGTCTCTCTCTGATGGAGCTGATAACTTAAAAGCATCTAAAAACAAGGAGGAGACTCAACTACACACTGATTTTTATAAAAGAGCTCACAAGACAGGAAGGTTGGAAACCACTGGTTCAATCTTTAATGAGATGTTGTATTTTTATAAGTTTATTATATATGTTTTTTGTATCTTAGTAACTAGTCAAGTAAATGTATTGGGAAAAAAGTACAATTTTTGTCACTTAAAAATAGGCAGTGGAGTAGAAGCATTAAGCAGCAGAAAATGGAAATACTCAAGTAAAAGTACAAGTACCTCAAAAAAAAGTACTTCCCAGCTGAGAGAAAGAGAAAGCAAACGAAGCTGCGGTCGTGTGTAAACACAGAGAGATCCTGCCAGGTTATATCATGAGCCTGACCTCCATGACTAACTCCGTGTGTCGCCGATGATGGTGAATCTCATTAAATAAGCAGATCTGCTCTGTTAAAAAAAAAAAAGCAGCGGTGTCTCGGTACGTCCGCGGCCCGCCGTGAGCAGCCGCCGCCGGTTGATCGGAGCGATTGCTCCCCGGGTGGGACGCGAAGTTGTCTGGATAAACTTCCATCGGCATCACATGCCGCTGCACAGGCCCCAGAAAAGCGAAGAAAATGAAGCTAAAATGGAGGGGTTTCACGACGAGAGCCGCCAACTGCTCCAGCTGCGGGAGTTTAAATACTGAAAAGTGGAGGAGGGGGTTTGTTTTGTTTCGGCGGTGAAATAAATGTTTTATAACCTTCTTATTACCCCGCTATGGCCGTCTGAATCTCCCCTTATAAATGCACCGGAGCTGCCTCGGTTCGCCCCTCCACCACCACCTCCTCCTCCTCCACCACCACCACCTCCTCCTCCACCTCCTCCCCACACACACACACACACAACACGGTGAACTCTGCTGTTTCTCGGGATCGGCGGGGTCTCAAAGTGTTTTTCGGCGTTGGTAAAAAAACCATCCAGAGCGACCCTCGCGCGTCCGACATTGCTCCGTGTGAGGCTGCCGAGAACAAGTGGATAACGTTAGCTTGTAGCCGCTAATGCTAACCCCGCTGCTAGCTGCTCCGGCTAACGCGAGCAGCCACGCTGATAACTTACATCAAACACACATTATAGCGTCGTCGGCGGCGCCGGGGAGGAGAAACACAGTGGAAATAAAGAAATCCGCACAGGAGTA
>CM050844.1:33823137-33855637 GCA_027580175.1 Siniperca scherzeri | reverse complement strand
TGGATCAGGAATCAGGCTTCAACACGTCACGCTGTGTTCATTATTTTACTCCACAGTGCACATGAATGAATGAATGAATGGTTTTATTTGTGTGTCTGGTATGATCCATCCCTTTTATTCAGATACATTAATCAACGACATGCACGCATCACTTCCCAGGAGATCGGCAGCTATGGAAATGAAGTAAATACACGTACAGCCTCACAAACCGGTATAATTATATACGAATATGTAAAAATAACCCAAACAAACAAAGTCTACATTTCTGCGTCAGTCCACACAGTGTATCTGACTCAGTTCATCGATAAATCAGCAATCGATACAGTAGAATACGAGGATTTTTAATCTATCAACTTATTTTCTCCTCCTGTTCGATGCTTTAGAAACATACTCAAAACTTAAAAATAAATAAATAAATATTAAAGCTCCATCTTCAGTTCTAATCAAATCTGAATGTGGAACATGAATTCCTTAAAACCACGTTTGTTGTAAATCATGATATAAAAAAATAAAAGAAACCCGACAAAAATAATATAAATTTTACAATATTCAGACTTCTTTCAGATTATTATAGTTATTGATGTGTTCATCATGTTGCAGCTGGTGAAGGTGGAGCTGATTTTAATGACTTCATATTCTGCCGGGCAGCTTCATCTAGAATAATGCGCCATCATTTATTTGTTGATTATATTTTAATAATCTGAATCTGCAAAAGTAACTAATGTTGTCAAATAAACGTAGTTAAAGTAAAAAGCTTCCAAACTGTAGTGGGGTCGAAGTGTAAGGTTGAAAAGATGAGTCAGCCGTTGGCAGCACATTCCCATTAAGTATATTGCTGGTTAGGTTTGAAACCCGCCGCAGGGCGTCCGGTAAGAGACGGGCAAAGATGGTGGAAATATGGGAGTGACCCGTTTATTTGTCACCACAACAACTCAGTTATTAGTAGAAAGTTGAAAAGTTGACTTAGTTGGGTGTTTTCAGTATGTGTGTTTTTCTATAAAACGGAAAATACAAAGTAAAAACAGTGACTGTTAAACAAAAATACACAATGTATATTTAGCAAAATACAAAATTAAAAAGGATTAATAGTTGCAAGAAAACAAATTAGGTGTGTCGCGCACGTTAAGTTAAACAATAAAACAACTTAATCTGTTCGATACAGCGGCGCTTGGTCTGGACATTAAGTCGTTCACAACTTAGAATCTCTCGAAAACGAGCGCTTAGACGAGTAAAATGCACCGCGATACAAACGAAATATACAAACACAACATCAGCGTAAGCAAGTATGAATAAAAGGTAACATGTATACAGCGTAACATCGTGCTAAAGACAATAATCTCTTCTCATCAGCCACAGTGACGCACTTTATAAAAGCAAATAGAAAACCATAACGCACAAGCGATCCTGCAAAGATCACATATAACGCACTTCCTTTCAACAGACGCACAACGATGAATAAAACTATATAAGATATAAAAGAAAAGTTCAGCGTCTGCGTCAGCGCTCCGCTGGACTCGCTTTCAGCTTTGCGCTAAGCGCTGTGGGCGGGACGATCGCCTGCACGTCGATCCGTGAACGCTGATCGGCTGCTGTGCTGGATGCTGCGTGTCGATCATTCAATCTCGGCAAACAGAGAGAGAGAGAGATTTATATCAGGAGGCAAATTATTCTGATGAATATATGGCCTTTTTAACAAAAGTAGCATAATGTTGCGTGTATATCAAGCCGGGAAGCAGGGGTAGGACCCAAATGCAGACACAGGAGCGGCGCTGAGCAGTTGAGTTATATTTACTGAACAAAAGGTACAATGCTTACGGACGGTGAGGCAGGTAAAAGTCAAATCCAAGGAAGGAGTCCTAACAGGTAAACAAATCCAAAGGAAGGCAGAAAAGTCCAAAGTCCAAGTTCCCCCCATGCTCGAACCCACCAGGAGCCCAAAACACTGGGACGCTTCACACGAGGTCCAAAGAGACCTCACGGACTAAATACACTCAGGTGAAGGGAGACAACGAGAAACAGGTGAGACTCATCAGGGCGGAGCAAACAATCACAACTGGCACAAAGACAGGAAGCGAAACTACCAGACACATGAGGGGGAAAGAGAATTTCAAAATAAAACAGGAAATACTACACATAAACCCTCAAATCATGACAGCATAAAATGGAAATACCTAAGTAAAGTACAAGTACCTCACAATAGTACAGTACTTGAGTAAATGTACTTAGTTACCTCCCACCACTGCATGAATGTCTGGACATAAATATACTGTATATTCTCACCACACTGATGTCGTTGTAAATCATGAGAATTCAGACGATTCTTACCGCTGGTTCAAACTACACGATCGGAAATGCGAGGAGTGTTGTGGGCAGAGAGACAACGTGAATTCATTTGTCATAGAGAAAATAAAAAGTACCGTTGTCCTCTACATACGAGGTCCGAGTCGGGTAGCAGAGATGCTGCTGCAGTCAGATCCAGATCCTGGTTTCAGCACATATCAGAATCAGAAAGACTTTATTGATCCCCGAAGGGAAACTCGTTGTTGCAGCAGCTCGCCTTTACGTCAGTGCACACAGGAGGAAGTACTAGCAAACAATATGATACACTATAAAAACTATAAAACAGGTCAGAAAATAAATGAAGTATCATGTCAGTATAAGTATAAGATAAACTAAGTGTGAAGTACCAAGTGGGTTTGCCGGTTGATGATGATAATACAGTATAATAATACAAAGTAATAAGCAGAGGTGCATGTACTGTCGAGTTAAGTGCAGCTTATTGAGATGATTAAGATATTGCACAGCAGTAATGGAGGTAAAAGATATAATATCAATAAAATAAATAGGAAAAACTAACATGGGAAAACTAAATATTGATCAGGAGTATTAACACAGAATATTGCACAGTTATTCAAGTACTGCAGAGATGTTAATGATCAGTGTCCAGTTTAGTGACTTCGGGTCAGACAGACTGACACTTAGAGGGAGGAGCTAAAGAGTCTGATGACTTCCTGTGGTGCATTGTGGTGCATTGTGGGGGGACGAGTCTTCCGCTGAAGGTGCTATTCTAAATAATCAGTAATGGAGGTAAAAGATATAATATCAATGTCAATAAATAGGAAAAAACTAACATGGGAAAACTAAATATTGATCAGGAGTATTAACACAGAATAATACACACATGACGACACGTGTGATATCAGATTCATTAGTTACAGTCCGCCCACACAGGTGTTTCCACTTGTGTCACCTGCTTGGACCTTGTCTCGGGACTGCGTGGACGTGTGCAGACTGTGATGTTTGATTGACAGCTCCCTCACTCTCCTGTGCAGCTAAGCCCCGCCCCTCTTAGTTACTGTTGCTACCTGCCAATCTTTCCTTCCCACACACACACACACACACACACACACATGTACGTACATATACTCAGCTTCCGGGGATGACGCTGGATTTGATTTACCATCAAAATTCCTCGTCATTCCTGAAACATTGATTGTGTATTGATTGTGCTTTAAAGTCGGCGGCTTTGTGCTCTGAAGCTTTTTGTGTTGTTGTTGGACACAGTGGCTGAAAGGAGCCAGTAGAGGGAGATGCAGTACAGGTGAACACATCGGCCCTTCACGTGCAAACTCCTCTGCTGCTCATTGTAACAGGCTGCAGAGATCACAACGTCTCTGCTGATCGCTGCTGCTGATCATTAATCATTACTATTATTGCTATTAAACGTTAGAATCCTTTCTGCTCGTGCAGCGCAGTGTTTCCCAAACAGGGGAACACGCAGAGGAAAGCAACTAAGTACTGTACCTAAGTACAGTTTTGAGGTACTTGTACTGCACTTCCATTTTCTGTTACTTTATACTTCAACCACCGGTCGGAGGGAACTGTTGTAGCCTACTTGTTACATTTATTTGATAACTTTAGTAACTTGTTACTTTGCAGATACGGATTACTGAAACAAAATATAAATCAAAAAGAATGTATTGTTATTAAAGGTTAAGATACAATAAGATAAAAATGTATTGTTACAAGCTGCCGAGCAGAATATAAAGTCATTGAAATCAGCTCCACCTTCACCAGCTGCAGCACGAAAGTGACAATAATAATATAATATATATTATTCTGAAATGAGTGCTTTGACTTTAATTTAAGTATATTTTGATGCTAATACTTTTGTACCTTTTTAACACGTGACTTTTACAGAGTATTTCTACACTGTGGTTTTGCTACTTTTAGTAAAAGTAAAAGTAAAAGCTCGGAGTACTTCCTGCACCACGTACACGTGGGCAAAATACGCCCACACATTTGAGTTTAGCGTGAAAATAAACACTTTCAAACAAAGTGCATTAACGTTGATCTTTAGTGTATTTATTTTCACGCACCTCCCGCCAACCCGAGTCACCTTAACGTGCTGCGATTGACATCGTCCGAGTTGAAATATCTAAATAAAGTAATTTGATAAATAGTTGACACATGCGGTTTAAAAACCCATGCACGGGAACACATTTGGAGCATGACAGGTGGTGCTGAGGAAGGTGTTGAGCTCAGCTGACAAGCAACCAGCGTTGCAGTAAGCTACATACCTACCAGTCTACCATCTGCCTTTATCTGATAGCTGACAGCAAAGACAGGCAGGAATAGTGGGGGGAGAGTCCCCAGCTGGACTCCAACCAGGCGATATTTAGAGTGCTTTCTAAAAGTTAAACCAGTTCATATAGACGTAGGATCGCGGTCTGGACGCCGGCCTGGTGTGCAGGCGTTGTCACCCTGGAGTGGAGGCCCTCCCGGGGTCAGGAGGTCATCTCTGTCTGGGTCGCAGTTTGAGTTATGAAATGAGAAATAAGTACATTTCTGAGCAATTTTATTAAACACATCTACCTTGTCAGCAGCAGTCCGTCTCCCAGCGTCCTCCGATGACGAAATAAAACCGCCGAATCGGAATGGTTTGGTCGAACCTGTAGAAAGTGCTGAGCTGCAGGCGTGATGGCGCTGACCTGGAGAAGGGAGGGGTCAGCGTGTCTGCTCAGACAGCAGCTCTCTCCTGCAGGTGCAGCTGCACCTGTACGGAAGATTACTGACGACAAAAAGGTCTGGACGGCTCCTTCCTACCTCCAGGCCGTGGTCAAACCCTCAGTCGCTCGTCTCGCTCAGACTCTGCTCTGCTCCGGATCCACAGTGGTGGAATAAACTCTGGACCACTGACGTCAGGACCGCAGAGTCACCGCACATCTTCTACCGTAAACCGTCTCTAAGCACTTGTTCTGCAGCGCTGAACAGGCTTTTAGTTATTTGTTTTACAGCTCCAGCGTGTCACGTTCAGGAGCAGCTGTCGGCAGAAATATAATATTCATAAGTGTGTTTTCATCAGTGTTTAATCGCCTGAAAATAAGAAGCGTTGTGTTTTCGTCACCTTAGAATCAGCCCTTTATATCTACAGAGGGAGCGGGGCCCCTTCCACGGAGGCCGCCATGTTGCGCCGCCATGTTTCTACAGTAGCCCAGAACGGACAAACCAAACACCGGCTGTAGAGAGGGCCGTTTGCCTTTTTCACGGTTTTCGCGGCCGCCGTAGTTTCTCCTGCATGCTTGGAAGGGGAGGGCGAGGCGAGCGGCGTTCAAATGGTTGCAAACTGCAGTTTCAGCGCTAGAGGCCGCTAAATCCTCCACGCTGGACCTTTAAAGGGACGCAATGTAGACGTCTACCTGAAGACTGAATATTAGTTTGATCTAAGCCCGAGTCAGAAACCGGCCTCTGGTCTAAATGTTTGTGTTTCTGATCATTGGAGGCTTTTTGTTGGTAGAAACTTCAGTCACATACTTCCTTTTACATTAAATCTTTCCAGGAAGGAACTTCCTCCAGGCAGGGCTGAGTCTGGACCAATCAGCTCGCTCCGTCCCGTGACTGACAGCTGTGCGTGGTGAGTCATGTGAGCCCGGTCCTTTAACCCAATCAGAGAGCAGTGAATCCATCATCTGATGGATAATAACTTCCTGGCCTCATTAGAGAGCCGTAACGACGTTAATGTCCCCGCGCTCTCCTCAGATCTGTGTGTTGATTAGTTTTCAAGTTGCGTCTGCTCTCCTTTGAAGAGCAGATCTGGCTTTTTACTCTCAGGAGCTTCTTCGCAGATGTAAGATCGCATCTGAACTGAAACACATTAAACCAATCAGTGAGGCTTTCATGCTGCGGCAGGCTCGTCCTGCTGGAGGTGAAACTGCTGCCGACTTCAAACACACAGAGTGGAAAAGCTTCAAAGTAAAGTCGACACAAGATCTTGTTTAGGGGCTCAGCACACAAACAAAGAAGACACGCAGGACGGGGGCGGGGCGGGGGGGTTATTTTTGTGGATGTTAATGTCTGTTTGTTGGTCCGTCACTTCATCTCAGCAGCTGCTGGACTGCGATGAGACGTGCTTCATCGTTCACGCTCCCCTCAGGATGAACTGTAATCACTCTGCTGATCCTCTGACTTTCCATCTAGCGCCACCATCAGGTCGACACGTTAACGCGTCCGACGCTTTGGTTTCTGACCTGCAGAGCTGATGGCGTTCCCATCAGCCTCAGCTGCACTCTGTGTTCACTGCTAACTAGCTAATGTTAGCATGCTAACACGCTAAGCTAAGATGGTGAACATGGTGAACATTATACCTGCTAAACATCAGCATGTTAGCATTGTCACTGTGAGCATGTTAGCACGCTGATGTTAGCATTTAGCTGTGTCTAAGTGCAGCCTCACAGAGCTGCTAACACGGCTGCAGACTCTTCGTTATTTACTTTCTCCAGAAACACAGTGAAACGCCGTCTCGTGGTGTCTGTTTCATGAGATCCACGTGTTTTAGTTTAGTTCTGCACTTTTTAAAAATCACAGGAGACCCCCCCCCGAACTCGTTCTGCAGGGCTTCTTACCAGAACATGAACCTGCATGGTGGTTACATTATTCAGGAGCCAGGTTACATTTTATATCATCTTTGTTGTGGTCGTATACTGATACGGACAGTATTGGTGCACATCATGGCTACCACACGTATCCTGCACTCTGCGATGCGTCCTCATGTGCGGTAAGGGCAGCAGCAGAGTCCGAACAAATGACGACAACTGTGGTGGAAAGCTTTTAAGAGAAAGTTGTTGTTGTTGTTTGTACCGGTGGGACAATGAAATCCAGGAAGTCCAGTCTGAGTGTTACAGACAGAACAACCGGAGACACGGTGAGGATACTGAGAGAGTTTATTTCAAACACAGGAGATATGAATGGATGAAGGAGTTAATGATGCCGTCCCTTTTCACTGGTGGCAGAAGAGTTCTGGAGTAGAGTAGATGTACACGGGACCGGGAACAGGAGCGACACACACGGGAGACTGGAGATGACAGGAGTCGGGATCGAGGTTCGGAGTCGTATCAAAGAGTCGTGGGTGAGTCCGTGAAGTAATGGAAGCAGGAGTAAGAGTTCTGTCCTTCATTCCAACGAGACCGGACACTGACTGCGGTGAGGAGCTGGGTTTTATAGGTGAGTGGAGTGCTAATTGATTGCAGGTGTGTACGAGGTGGCAGGTGCTTGGCATTAGTACTCAGGTGAGGGAGTGCAGAGTGAAGGGGAGTGGCTGGAGAGAACATGACAGACTGTGACACTGAGTATCAGATCCATGAGTTTGACCGGCTCCATTCAGACGACTAAGCGGGCTGCATTTCTTTCACGGAGGGCTAAAGTCGGTCTCATACAGCCGGCCAGTCGCTGTGTGAAGTGGCCACGACTGTAGGATTGTTGGTTTCAGGTGGCAGCCCCCTTCAGCTATCTGACCATCCACAAACCGTTGTGATGGAGTACACGGGCACCTTTGACCTTACGGGTGCTCAGCACGTTGTATTATTAGTGCAATATTAGTTTCCCCATGTTAGTTTTTCTTATTTATTGTTATCGATATTATAAACCTCTATTACTCTCAACAGCACATGCACCGCTACTTATTACTTATTGTTACATTGTATTATTATACTGTATTATCATCATCAACCGGTAAACCCACTTGGTACTTCACACTTAGTTTATCTTATACTTATACCCACCTGGTACTTTATTTATTTTCTGACCTGTTTTTATAGTGTTTATAGTGTATTATATTGTTTGCTGGTACTTCCTCCTGTGTGCGCTGACGTAAAGGCGAGCTGCTGCAACAAAGAGTTTCCCTTCGGGGATCAATAAAGGGTTTCTGATTCTGATTGGGTTAAAGACTCAAACGCTCAAAAATGTACATTTACACTGTAAATAAACATCTAAAAAGAAACATTTATAAAATTTAAATACCAAATATACATTTATGAAGTAGTATGAAATCAAAAAGCTCCTCTAAAGTGAAGAAGTCATGACACTGAAGTGAGCGAGAGATCGGCCCGCAGCACTCGAGGACTCTGCAGAGCCGCAGCGTGTGAAACTCAGCCCATCCTGTGATGACGTAACCGCAGCTCCGCTGTTACTTTCTCAGGCCTCGGTGGAAGTGACTCACGGCCGCATGAACCAAGGCAGACTGTTGCCTGTGTTTCATAACGCTCTCTCTTTACGTAAGGGAGGGCAGCAGTGATTCGGGGGTGGAAGCGAAGCCTCTGTACCTGCCCGCCCCACATCTGCAACATCCAGTCCTGCGTAGCCCCCGATCCTGATAAAACTGAAATATTAGTTATAGAAGCTCGGTGAGAGGAACTGGCCACTAAATTAAATTCTCCAGGATTTACTCCGAGCCCACAGGCAAGAAACGCCAGTGTCGTCTTTGACTCAGAACTAAACTTTATGTCCCCAAATCTGCTTTGTAATCATCTGAATGCTGTTACAATGATCGATCTGTTCTACCCAAAAAGCCATAAACCAGTTGATTCAGAGAATCATTATTTTAATGCCATCAGGGCCCCGAGGCTCTGGAACAACCTGCCCGAAGACATCAGGCCGTCTGAGTCAGCGTCTTCGTTTAAATCTCGTCTCAAAACACATTTTTAAATCAGAAAGCAGATCCTGATTTTACCTGAACTGTTTATTTTATTGCTTTTGTGTATTTTATTTCTTTATATTTCGTCATTCACTGTGGTTGTCGTAAGGGGTGCTGTATGGAGGTATGTGGACCCAAAAGCAGATGACGAGGAAGCGGTCTCGAGGTGAAGTAGCCGGAACGTCCGTGTTTATTGTGGGGTGGTATGCAGGCAAGTACAGGCAGACAAAAGGCAGATAAGTTACCGGCTAGCAGAGGTGAAAGCAGGGGCGTGAGTCCAAGGTTGAAAAACCAGTACACAAGGGAGCAGGCAAAATCCAAAATCCAAACAAGGTCCACGGGAGAACAAAGAATCCAACACAAACTCACGGAAAACACGCTTGGCAGGACCAACACCATGTGTACGACGATGATCCAACACAGAACAAAGAAAAGACCAAGACTAAATACCCTCGGGGAGGTGAGACAACGAGACACAGGTGCCAACAATCAAGGGAGGGCCAACAATCAAAACTGGAGGGAAAACACAGACAGGAAGTAAAACACAAGACACACAAGGGAAGGAGAATACTACCAAAATTACAGGAAGTGACAACACCTAAACTACCACAGTGGTGTTTTGTTCCTCTTGTTGTGAAGCACTTTGTACTCTGTTCTGATAAGTGCTCTATAAATAAAGTTTTATTTATTATTATTTATTATTAGAATGTATTCACACTGGTTTCCTGTCAGTTCATATTGATTTAAAAACGTATTCACTTGTTTTTAAAGCACTTCACGGTCTGACACGCTCACGGTGACGATGCTAACATGCTGATGTTCGGCAGGTATCATGTTCACCATCTTAGCTTAGCCTGTTAGCATGCTAACATTAGCTAGTTAGCAGTAAACACAGAGTGCAGCTGAGGCTGATGGGAACGCCATCGACATGTCGACCTGATGGTGGCGCTAGATGGAAAGTCAGAGGATGTGAGTGCTAATCAGCTAATGTTAGCATGCTAACACACTAAACTAAGATGGTGAACATTATACCTGCTGAACGTCAGCATTGTGAGCGTGTTAGCACGCTGATGTTAGCATTTAGCTCAGAGCAGCGCTGCGTCTCAGAGCTGCTAGCAGGGCTGCAGACTCTCCGTCTGGTTCAGGTGGTGTTCTTATTTTTACCTTCCCGTCTTCGTCCTTCATCCCTCCTGACATCAGAGGCAGTTTCCAGGTGTGTAACAGAGGCAAACATCTACTGTGCTGTCAGTGAGCAGCCTGAGCTATCTTTATTTACCAGAGCTTCCTGCGGTAACTAAGTCGCTACACGTCGCCCCCCTTAATGTACCTGCTGAGTTTCCGTAGGCCCCCCCCCCAGAGTGCGGCTCTGCATTGATGAGGGTCCTGATGTGCGGTGACCGACTTCCTGCAGAGAGTGGAACAAACATCCGTCACATCAGCGTTTCATTCAGTTGAAGCGTCTTTCTGGTAACATTTTGTGTGTTTTCACCAGGTCAGTAGCTGTAATATACTTACCGAAGCTGTAACGGCAGTGCATTATGTGCCTGTGTCACTGGGAAAAGTAATGAAATTACAGAAACCTGCAGATTGTGCGCGCTGAGAGAGAGTTGCTCCGGGCCAGTTACTGCAGCCACTAAGCAGCAGCAGCAGGCCGAGCGGAGAGAGGCCGTCAGCCTGAAGACAACCAGGCTGATGTGATTATGGAGCACGAGGCCAGCCGTGTCCTGGAGGACACGTTTCATGTCATATTTATGATTTATGCATTTACAGTTAACCCCTCGCTCTGGACTAACCTGTGGACCAAAGACCACAACACAACCACGCCTCGACAGTCTGTCAGCAATGTACCAAAACCCACGGCAGGCTGATCGGGCTGTAATGTGGTGACGGATGGTGATACAGAACAGCGGTGGTGACTTTCTAAAATATGTGTCACTCTGAACTTACAGGAGCAGCGATTTCCTCTTGGAAAATACACTTTTGTGTTTTATTTTATGGAAAACTTGAGCACACAGCTGTACCAACTGTGTATACATACGTACATACACTTTTGTTGAACATTGTGGAAATATTAGTATGCTGACTTATTATTTGAGACATCAGTCCAGGAAGTAAAGTTCAGCAGTGAAGATTTAATAATTAATATTTTTATATTGATAATGAATCGAACGTGAAAGAGGTTTCACTTGTACTGACGAACCCATAAAGAACGATCGCGTGCTTCGCAGCCGTCCGGAGCTCTTTAGCCTCTTTTAGCTCATCATTTTTGCTTTTCCGGCACATTTACTGTCTGGTTCAATATGATCACTCTCCCCAACTCCTGTAGGCGACCGTTTCCTGTAAACGAGCTGTAAAAAGCCGCTGAACTCGAGCCGCTCGGCAGCGAAGAGCAGCCAGACGCAGTCAGAGAGCAGCTGCTGAACATAGCGGAGCATCTAGCGGCTAAAGAGCCAGATGTTTCCCTCAGCAGCTGCTGAACGTAACGGAGCATCTAGCGGCTAAAGAGCCAGATGTTTCCCTCAGCAGCTGCTGAACGTAGCGGAGCATCTAGCTGCTAAAGAGCCAGATGTTTCCCTCAGCAGCTGCTGAACATAGCGGAGCATCTAGCGGCTAAAGAGCCAGACGTTTCCCTCAGGTTATAATGTATATTGTATATACAGTTTGTACATGTGGAGTTCAGTGACAAAGCAGCTATAATATTTTAAAACACTTTGGTGTAGGGAACTATCGTAGTAAAGGTTTCAGTCGTGGTCGTCTGGACGCTGTTTTCAGAATCAAGACGTTTCGGCTCCCATCCGGAAGTCATTCTCAATTGTGAAAAAATGGGACAGGAACTAGAAATTTAAGCTACTCTGAGTTACATAAGCCCCGCCCTCAGGGAGGAGTCTACCTGAGTATCTGTTGATTAGCTAGTTTCACCTGAAACTGACCTAATAGTTTCCAAGATGGCCCAGTAATCAGTAATCAGGCCTGTTGTTTTCTGGCTGCACCTCCCTCATCACTGTTAAGTACCTGATTAGCATGTGATCGGCTTGACCACGGTGTTAATACACTGTGGTAAACTTTGGGCAGATTGAATCTCAGACCACCGTTTCTGTTCAAAGAGGGGTTTTCTTTTTTCACAAAAACGGCTTCTTTGACTCCTCTTTCAAACCAACTCTTCTCTCTACTTAGACTCTTCACCTCGCTGTCTTCAAACGTGCGGTTTGTAGCTTTTAGATGCAAAAGCACGGCGCTCTGCGATCCCGAGTTAGCGTGTCGTCTGTGCTTTCAGGTGAAACTAACTATTAACAGATACTCAGGTAGACTCCTCCCTGAGGGCAGGGCTTATGTAACTCAGAGTAGCTTAAATTTCCAATTCCCGTCCCATTTTTTCACAGTTGAGAATGACTTCCGGATGGGAGCCGAAACGTCTTGATTCTGAAAACAGCGTCCAGGCGACCACGACTGAAACCTTTTCTACGATGGAGCGCTCCTGGACGAATGAGGGACGACACCTTCGTAGGGAACTATACAGACAGGCAAATCCTAAAAAAGATTTTTAACCTCTTTCCAAAATCCACACAGAGACACAGTCGGGTTTATTGCACAGACAAGGACTTCGCTTTGGTACTTCGGTGCACAACAATAACCAGCAGCACTACGAGAACCAAAACTGCAAAAGTCAAAACACACAAAGAGAAGAGAGAAAAACTGACAACGTGAACAGACGTCATAAAAAATTCGTACGATACGTCTGTTTTCAGAATGAAAGAGCCGTGCAGCGTTGTGCAGGAATGTGTGTGCGTTCATTTGTACAACAGTTTTATTATCAGTTATACTTTCGTTCCAATCTTATGGACTTTAACACAAAACGACGCGTTAGTATTTCCACGTGTTTCATGAAACGATGACGTCATATCTGGATACCCGAATAGCAGATACAGTCACAGAAAAAGGGTTTTTATCCAGACTGTCAGAAGAGGCTTTGATGTTATTTTGTACAATTTGAGCTACTTTAACACTTTACTTGAGTATTTCCATTTTTGCTACTTTATTCTTCTGCTCCACCACATCTATTGTTCTTTTTACCGCACTTCATATGTTTGACAGCTTTAGCTACTGCAGATTCAGACTGTTAATATATATATATATATATATATATATATATATATATATATATATATATATATATATATATATATTAACACGTCCCCTCGGGGCCGCGCTCCCGGGGGCCCGTCCTCATACTGCTGCTGGGTATTATCAGCATGATCATTAAGGAACGGTGGAGGCGGCGATCAGGGTAATGTTGTTCTTTTTGTTCTTCTTCTTTGGTCATGTGGTGCAGCCGCACACTGCATGCCTTTACACACACCAGTTTTTCATATCAATAACTCCATTATTATTATTATTATCATTATTATTATTATTAATTTATTTTTCCCTGGTCTCATGTTTCTCTTGTCATATTCTTCGATGTCTTATCCTTTGTCACATTTAAATAAATGAAAAAGAAAAGATTATTAATAGAAAATATAAATCAATTACGATGTATTATAATGGATTAAGCAGCAGGAATGACTTTATATTCCCCTCGGGATCAATACAGTCTCATCTTAATCTATAATATGCATCTTATTGATGCATCTTGTTGATTATATTTTATATTATTATTATTCTGAAGTAACTAAAGGCATCAGATGTGGTGGAGTAAAAGTGAAGTAGCAGAAAATGGAAATACTTGAATACAGTACTCTTTCCACCGCTGCCCTCTTCGTACCGGAGACTCCGGTCCAGCTCAGCGACAGAAACCGGATCCAGCTGGACTCGGGACCCAGCGGGAGGAAAGGAGATGGTGGAATATGAAACGGACTCGAGAAAAAGAATCCTTCTGTCTCACAAAGAGAAACCGTCCTGAACCTCAGCGTGAAACCTGCACACTGATGCTGAATTCACACCCGGCAGCCACCGCAAAGGACTTCATGGCTCTCTGCCAATTAAAATGCACTGTTTTACGAATTGACTTTGGTCTAGAAACTAAAAGGAGATTCTATTTAACTTCAATGTCACGCTCTGATATACAAGTTGCCGGGCGACAGAATAAAGCAGGACACCAGCATGGCAGAAAGCAGGAAGTGACCCAAGAAACTCCTTCACCTTTCAAAGTCTTTTATTTGAACTGGGTGTGATATAAACACACTGCATTCATCACCGAACCCGGCAGCGGCAGACGGCCGACCACCATTGAGTCTGGTTCTGCTCGAGGTTTCTGCCTCTTAAAAGGAAGTTTTTCCTCGCCGCTGTGGCCAAATGCTTGCTCATGGTGGGATTTGTTGGGTCTCTGTAATTAATATTATAAAGAGTTCGGTCTAAACCTGCTCTGTAGGAAAAGCGCAATGAGATAACCTCCGCCCTCCGCGCTCACACACCTGGACGACAGGAGCCCAGAGGACGCGGTCTGCACGGCCCTCCGCGCTCACACACCTGGACGACAGGAGCCCAGAGGACGCGGTCTGCACGGCCCTCCGCGCTCACACACCTGGACGACAGGAGCCCAGAGGACGCGGTCTCCACGGCCCTCCGCTCACACACCTGGACTACAGGAGCCCAGAGGAGCGGTCTGCACGGCCTCCGCTCACACACCTGGGCGACAGGAGCCCAGAGGACGCGGTCTGCACGGCCCTCCGCTCACACACCTGGACGACAGGAGCCCAGAGGACGCGGTCTGCACGGCCCTCCGCTCACACACCTGGACTACAGGAGCCCAGAGGACGCGGTCTGCACGGCCTCCGCTCACACACACACACCTGGACGACAGGAGCCCAGAGGACGCGGTCTGCACGGCCCTCCGCGCTCACACACCTGGACGACAGGAGCCCAGAGGACGCGGTCTGCACGGCCCTCCGCGCTCACACACCTGGACGACAGGAGCCCAGAGGACGCGGTCTGCACGGCCCTCCGCTCTCACACACCTGGACGACAGGAGCCCAGAGGACGCGGTCTGCACGGCCCTCCGCTCTCACACACCTGGACGACAGGAGCCCAGAGGACGCGGTCTGCACGGCCCTCCGCGCTCACACACCTGGACGACAGGAGCCCAGAGGACGCGGTCTCCACGGCCCTCCGCGCTCACACACCTGGACGACAGGAGCCCAGAGGACGCGGTCTGCACGGCCCTCCGCGCTCACACACCTGGACGACAGGAGCCCAGAGGACGCGGTCTGCACGGCCCTCCGCGCTCACACACCTGGACGACAGGAGCGTGTGCTGTTTGTCGACTTCGGCGCTGCATTCAACACTGTCGTCCCTTCCTGACGAGCAGACCTCAGCTTGTGAGGTCGGGCCACATCACACTCGACCCTGGCGCCCCCAGGGCTGTGTGCCGAGCCCCCTCCTCTACTCGCTCCTCACAGGAGGAGGTCCAGCACCGGGCCACACGGAGCTCAGGCACTAACTCGCTCCTTAACACCTCCAAGACAAAAAGGAGCTCATGGTGGACTTCAGGAAGGAGAGAGGAGACACACATGACCCCATCCGCATTAACGGGATGGCTGCTGAGCGTGTCTCCAGCTTCAAGCTCCCGGGGACCCGTATTTCGGAGAACCCGTCCGGGACCACCAACACCTCCCGCCTGGTCAAGAAGGCTCACCAACACCTCTTCTTCCTCAGGACACTGAAGAAGACCCGGCTGTCCTGGTGAACTTCTGTCGCTGCGCAGTAGAGAGCATCCGGACCAGCTGAAGTCGTGTTATTTTTCCTGTAAATCACTTCCTGGCTGCAGCTCCTCGGACACGACGACACGGTGACGGCGTCGACTTTGGGCTCTCGTGACGGCGTTTCTCACTGTTTTCACCAGTTTTCCAAACCGATCGATGGATCGACGGACGGAGAAAAGAATCGGCAGATGGATCCAGAATGAAAAGCATCATCAGCTGCAGTCCGATACAAACCGGTTCAACATGAGCTCCGGCTCCACCAGCTGCAGCAGCAACATCCTGCTTTCCATTAATGCACGAGGAATAATAACCTGATGACAGAATATATAACAGCACAGCAGCCACAGGGACGCTGCGCTGCTTTAACGCTTTAAGGATCCTGATCACACTCTCACACTTTCACTGCAGCAGAGTGTGTGTCAGTACTTTTACTCACGTTAAAGAAGTACATGTGTAGACACACACAAATACAACGGCGCTCTTTTACACAAGCAGAAAAATGTTAATGCTGTTAATTTTGCGTCTGACTATAAATGCTGTGCAGAGCATGTTGTCTGTAGCGATGATACAGGGAAGTTCTCACTAGATGGAGCTCAAAGCACTCAGCAGTGCTTCAGTCTGATCGTTCCTGTAAAAGACGGTTAAAGTGTCCTCTACTGTCTGTGTGACGAGTTATTTTGTGTTAAAGGGCTGTAACTTGCTTTTTTTTTTTTAATGTGCCCACTTTCCAATCAACCTGCTGCAGATTACACTACATTTCCCAGCATGCTTTGCAACAGCTTCCAGAGAAGGTGTTTGAACGTGTGTTGCCCTCATCGTGTGTGTGGGTGGAGGGAGAAACAGCGGCGATAGTAAAGCTGTGTTTTCTTCTTCTTCTCTTCCAGTAAAGAGAAAGTAAATGCAGCGGAGGAAAGGTAGAAGTACATTTACTCGAGTACTTTACTTCAGTATTTCCATTTTATGCAGCTTTCTGCTCCCACTCGGCCTCGTCTCAGAGGGAAACGTTGGACTTTTCACTGCGTCTGTCTGACGGCTTCAGTTACTTCACAGATCACACTGTTTCATCCCCTTCCTGTCCGGTGGAAACCTCGTATCTCCAGGTGTTTGTGACGAGCTGAAGGATGAAGAGTTTCCTTCACGTGCTGAGGAAACTCTCCTCCTCCTGAAGCTGAATAAACTCTTTAACCCCCCCTCGGATCAGCTGGGAAACGCATCGTCGCAGAGCTGAAAACAGGCTGTTTCTCTGAGCTCGGGAAGACTTTTTAGAGATACGTGGTTCTCGCAGGACGGCGACGCTGCAAACACCTGATGGTCTTATAGACCATGATGCATTGCTGCAGGTTAAACTACCCAACAGTATATAAAGCAGTTAAAATGAGCTCAACCTGAAACATCTGCAGCAGTAAAATGCAACACACACATGAACGCAGCAGGAAGATGAATCCAGAAACATCAGATGTAATAAAACACTGACAGGAAGCGTTTTACTGCACAACACTTTAAGTAAATGTTGCTACAATACACGCTTGAATGCAGAACCTTTACTTGCAGAGGAGTATTTGTGGTGTTAGTACTTCTACTGAGTACTCCTTCCACCGCTGCACACTGCTCCCTCTCAGAAAGCAATGGCAGACTTCAGAGCAGTCTCACGGTCATGCTAGCAGGCTAACGCTAACCTCATTACATGACCTCAGCTGATGAGCTGCAGCAGTAAAATGCAACACACACATGAACGCAGCAGGAAGATGAATCCAGAAACATCAGATGTAATAAAACACTGACAGGAAGCGTTTTACTGCACAGGGACGACTCTCACTGTCGCACTTTCAGTAACTTCAGCTGATTCTACTTTTACTGCAGTGAGGTTTTAAATGCAGGACTTTTACTTGCAGTGGAGTATTTTCAGAGTGGCGTCAGTACTTTTACTTCCTCCACCACACGACGATCGAATGGGGGTTCTGACAAGCAGTTCTGATGAAGTATACTTTAAAATCTAAACACGCAGACACGATTCATCGTCTTCGGCATGACAGAAAACAGACGCTCCTTGTAACTTAAGAACATCCCGTTTTCTTCGGTATCAGAACCATAAATACTTTCATTTGACATTACTGAGCCTCAGAACGCCTCATCACCTGATCCTCGCCTGCATCCATTCATAAAACACATATTTGCTCTGTAATGAAAACCTGTAGACGTACAGACGAAAGACTTGCTCCTAGAACATGTAAAATACCTTTATTCTGAAAAGGCCTGTGTATAAAGAAGCCTGCGGTTCGAATGAAAGCACACGAGCTTCATAACGTCTTGTAAAACCCCTTTTTAGGGGAGAGCAGGGACCAAAGTATAACCTTTCTGTATTTCTCTTTTAATTGTTTTAGAAGTATTGTTTTTAGATCTAGTTCCAAATATATTTCTAATAGAATATATCTAACGATACATGTGTCTGTCACAGAAATGCTTGTAAAAGTTATGAAACAGGTGCTGCTGAAGGGCCTTTTAAGAGGCGTTGACGGTTGCTGGAGAGCAGCCCGAGCAGCTGAACACGTTTCCTCTGGAGAAATAAAGGTTAAAAGCGTTTCGGGCTGAGCCGACGCATCAGTAACGTTCACTTCAGCCCTGAGCTGAGAGTTTGGCCTCCGCAGTGTTAGATAACACGCGCTCTAATGTCAGCAGCGTGCGAGCTGCAGGTGAGTTAGAGGATCTCTGCTGCAGCCCGAGTGCCTCTGTTTGTGCTTCTGCTCGAGAGAGAGAGAGAGGAAAGCGTTGATCCGAAGCTGAACAAGCGGAAACATATTTTGTCGCTTTCTGTACGTTTCTACTCGTGCACATCGATCTCACAATGGGAGTGAATGAAATTTCGTATGTGGCGCTCAAACCCGAGTCTGCGGCCACGCTAGCAGCTCTGTGAGGCTGCACTTAGACGCAGCGGTGCTTTGAGCTAAATGCTAACACTAGCATGTTAACGTGCTAACAGTGACAATACTAATGTTCAGCAGCTATAATGTTCACCATCTTCCTTTAGCCTGTTAGCATGCTAACATTAGCTTGTTAGCAGCCGAGGCCGATGGGAGCGCCATCAGCTCTGCAGGTCAGAAACCAAAGTGTCGGACGCGTTAACGTGTCGACCTGATGGTGGCGCTAGATGGAAAGTCAGAGGATCAGCAGAGTGATTACAGTTCATCCTGAGGGGAGCGCGAACGATGAAGCACGTCTCATCGCAGTCCAGCTGCTGCTGGTGTTTCAGTCTGGACCGAAGTGGTGGACCAACCAAACTGCTAGCATGGCTAAAAACTAAAACGTTTCCTCACTTACCTCTTGTGGCGGATAATTGACCGTTGACCCCCTCCGTTACTGTTGCTAAGCTGCCAATCTTTCCATTCTCGCATGGCACGTGCAGTTTACAGTGATGATGGCGGCAGATTTACAATCAAAATTCATAGTAATCTTTGAAACGGGTCCTTGATTTCACATAGATGTAGACAAAAGCAGTTTATATATTATGCTCATTTATTGATACAGATTGTAGCAGTTGTAGCTACCTTGCTACTTAATCTAACATTAGCTCCATGAGTTGAAACGCTGTTTGCAAAAGGGGTCTTAAATATGCACCTCATATCTACATACATGATATCATGCTAACAGACTGAGGATGAAGCTAACAGGTCCCAGGTCATGATATCATGCTAACAGACTGAGGATTAAGCTAACAGGTCCCAGGTCATGATATCATGCTAACAGACTGAGGCTAAAGCTAACAGGCCCCAGGTCATGATATCATGCTAACAGACTGAGGATTAAGCTAACAGGTCCCAGGTCATGACATCATGCTAACAGACTGAGGATTAAGCTAACAGGTCCCAGGTCATGATATCATGCTAACAGACTGAGGATGAAGCTAAGAGGCCCCAGGTCATGATATCATGCTAACAGACTGAGGATGAAGCTAACAGGTCCCAGGTCATGATATCATGCTAACAGACTGAGGATGAAGCTAACAGGTCCCAGGTCATGACATCATGCTAACAGACTGAGGATGAAGCTAACAGGTCCCAGGTCATGACATCATGCTAACAGACACCAGGTCATGATATCATGCTAACAGACTGAGGATGAAGCTAACAGGCCCCAGGTCATGATATCATGCTAACAGACTGAGGCTAAAGCTAACAGGCCCCAGGTCATGATATCATGCTAACAGACTGAGGCTAAAGCTAACAGGTCCCAGGTCATGATATCATGCTAACAGACTGAGGCTAAAGCTAACAGGTCCCAGGTCATGATATCATGCTAACAGACTGAGGCTAAAGCTAACAGGTCCCAGGTCATGATATCATGCTAACAGACTGAGGATGAAGCTAACAGGCCCCAGGTCATGATATCATGCTAACAGACTGAGGATTAAGCTAACAGGCCCCAGGTCATGATATCATGCTAACAGACTGAGGATTAAGCTAACAGGTCCCAGGTCATGATATCATGCTAACAGACTGAGGCTAAAGCTAACAGGCCCCAGGTCATGATATCATGCTAACAGACTGAGGCTAAAGCTAACAGGCCCCAGGTCATGATATCATGCTAACAGACTGAGGCTAAAGCTAACAGGTCCCAGGTCATGATATCATGCTAACAGACTGAGGATGAAGCTAACAGGTCCCAGGTCATGACATCATGCTAACAGACTGAGGATGAAGCTAACAGGCCCCAGGTCATGATATCATGCTAACAGACTGAGGCTAAAGCTAACAGGTTCCAGGTCATGATATCATGCTAACAGACTGAGGCTAAAGCTAACAGGTCCCAGGTCATGATATCATGCTAACAGACTGAGGATGAAGCTAACAGGTCCCAGGTCATGATATCATGCTAACAGACTGAGGCTAAAGCTAACAGGCCCCAGGTCATGATATCATGCTAACAGACTGAGGCTAAAGCTAACAGGTCCCAGGTCATGATATCATGCTAACAGACTGAGGATTAAGCTAACAGGCCCCAGGTCATGACATCATGCTAACAGACTGAGGATGAAGCTAACAGGCCCCAGGTCATGATATCATGCTAACAGACTGAGGCTAAAGCTAACAGGTCCCAGGTCATGATATCATGCTAACAGACTGAGGCTAAAGCTAACAGGTCCCAGGTCATGATATCATGCTAACAGACTGAGGCTAAAGCTAACAGGAGGGAAGTGACAGAATATGTTGTTTAGTCATTTGGTTGAAGTGACCCTGTAAAGAGGCGTGATGCTGATGATGAAGCGAGTGGTTTGTGCAGGTGAGACCTCTGCAGGTTACCTGAGGACGCCAGCTGACAACATGTTAGCCTTCATCTGCACTCAGTCTGTGCAGGAACTGGGGCACGTCATCATCATCATCATCATCACCAGCCAGGGCTGCTCAGTGGTGGACGAAGTACTCAGGTCAATACCGCAGTGCGAAAATACTCTGTTACAAGTACAAGTACTGCATTCAAAACAATATTGAAGTGAAAGCACAGAAGAATTACCAGCAACACGTACTTTAAGGATCAAAGTAAAAGTCCTCAGATTGCAGAATGAGCCAGAGTCGAATTATGGAGCCCACAACTTCATCTTCTGCAACAAGATAAAAAATGACGTCGAAGCTCACATAACCTTAACGAAGTACTTATTTGAACCCAAACCACGATGTTTCTGAAAACCGGACCAAAGCTCAACACAACTTCTGAACAACAGGAACAACGTTTTTCACGGGGAGGCGATGTCGTTTTAAAAACGTTTTTGCGGAAAGAATTACTACTGCTCAAAGCGGGGCATTTCGTCTGTGCTGAAACGTGTCCGGGTGGATCTTTTTAAGAGAAGGGACTCGTTCTCAGCGCCCCGTCCTCTTGGCCGCTGCACCTCCGTTTTAATTGGCTGTCAAAAATAACCCGGGCTCATCCTCCGGTTCCACCTCGGAGCGGGAACCCAGGGGATGAAGCCGCTGCGTGCACGCGGTGAAGGGCTCTGCGTGGGTCTCGCTGCGGCCGTGCGACCTCTGCTTTACTGCAGCACGCTCTCTCGCTCTCTCGCTCTCTCTCGGTGTGGGCTGGTTCACCATCTTTATGTAAAACCTGTGTGGGAGGGGAGCACATTGCAGAGCAGGGCCTCAGAAATGTGATCCAAGTGAGAGGCATGCTGCAGTTTGCACAGCGAGGCATGCTCTCGAGTTCACAATATATTAATTCAGCTCTGTTTAACACCTCAAACCGGCCTCGTTCTTATTTTGGCAGTTGTTTTAATAAAAAGAAGAAGAAGAAGAAGAAGAAGAAGAAAGGACAGAGGCCTCGCTGGCTTCTTGTAAGTCTGGTCTGTCCTCAGCTGCTGCCACAGCTCCGGAGAGGAGAAAATTAGTTCATTTCCTCTTTTTTTAGCAGCTGCAGTCTCAGAAGCACCAGCAGGTGGCAAAGCACTCACCTCTCCCTCTCAGCCAATCAGAGCAGGGGAGCCGGGGGTGGGCGGGACATAGGAAAAAGAGAGGGAGAGCCACAGAGCTGAGATAAAAGTAAAGAGGACAGAGTGAGCAGAGCAGCAGAGACTCACGACTGCGAGCAGAGAAAGTAAAACTGTGAAGTGGAGAAGCAACAGGCCGGCAGAGAGGAGGAGGAGGAGAAGAAGAAGAAGAAGAAGAAGAAGAAGTGCAGCTCCTACAGACTCTTCTTTGTGTTTTCTACCAGGGTTTCAAACTTCCTGGATCTGCTGGTGAGCGTGTGCTGAGGGAGAAAGAGGAGCATGAGGAGCAGAGAGGCTTCCTCAGCCTGGGAGGGTTAGGAGAAGGAAGGAAGGAAGGAAGTGAGGAAGCCAGTTTAGAGAAAAGCAACCTCCTCTCCACCACCACCTCCACCTCCTCCACCACCTCCTCCTTCTCCTTCTACCTTGGGCTGTAACGCAGAAGAGCTGCTCTTGTTTTGAATGCTGCTGCTGCTGCTTCCTGGTGTAAACTGAAGCTTAGCAGAGACGCACGGAAGATCTGAAGCTGCACTTCCTGTTTTGAGAAGCTGAAGCTGAAGCGGCTGCAGAGCGGAGCCGTCAGGTCAGAATGGCTGGCTGCTGCTCGGACGGTGTGAGCTCCGCGCTGACCTCAGACCAGCCGAGTCTGTGAGAGAAGCGGCCGAAAGCAGAGAGGGAGCTCAGCCCGGCGGCCATGGATCAGCAGCCCGAGGAGGAGCAGCCTGCTCAGCACACCTCGCTGCAGGATGGAGAAGAGGGGCCGTTCACCTCCACCTCTGTGGCCTCCTCCGCCTCCGCCTCCGCCTCGTCCTCCCCAGCCTCCGCCGCCGAGCTGCCCTCTGCGCCCCCCGCCCCTCGCTGCCACCACACCAGCAGGACCTTCACGGGCCTGAGGATCTTCTGCAGGAGGTGAGTCTTCTTCGTCTCGCTGCAGCTCATTCGGACACACTTTCTCACACGCACGAAAGACGTTCTTCCAACTCTCTAACGCCGCGTGAAGCTTTAAAGCTCCGTTCCTCCAGTTACCGCTCTTTTGAGTGGGCACCTCTTCTTCTGTGGCACAGGAAGTGATGCGTTCTGCGCCACATTTCCAGCCGAAAGTAAGAGATCTCTGTGTATCGTAACGTCACCGTTGGAAACAGGACGTTCTGTTGGCGTTTGAGTTAAACGAAGTAGAAAAATGAAAATGCATTTAGTTTGTCTTCTGTATCGTAGCTTCAGAAAGAGGTCGTTCAATAAAACTAAAAAGCCGCTTCGGTTTGGAAGATGGTGAACGTATCGGACAAAATGTTTTGTAGCTTCTGCAGTTCTTCCTTTCGCCCAGCTGATGGTTCGCAGCGGTGCCTGGTTTTTCTTTGAAACGTGAACGTCAGACGGCAGAAGTTGGCGTTCATACGCGGCGTTATTGTGCGTCGTGTAAATTCCACGTGGAGTCGACCATTTTAACGGCACGTAAATCTTAAAAACTAGAAATGAATTCATTCTTTTCCTCCCAGCAGTAAAATTAGAGCTGAAACTAAATCAAGACGTTTCCAGGCGTCACTTTGGGTAAACGGTACAGTCTGCTGCTTCCAAACTCCATTCATATTTTTGCCATTTTAAAGCAGCGACACTGGCAGTGATCTGCAGCGTTTTCCAAACATGAGAATTTGCTGCTTTTCTTTGTCTTAAGGTAAAGTGAACAGAATCTTGAATCTTCGGGTTTTTGAGTGTTTGTTGGACAAAACGAGACATTTGATGAAGTCGGTTTCCAGGATATTGTGATTTATTTGTGGCATTTTTCACTGTAGTGTTTTGTAGACCAAGGCTGGGTTGCACCAACAAGGATTCATTTAATCTAGATTAGTTCTAATCAGAGTTTAGCAAAACCAGCTTTAAAATGAGTAAATCCAGATTTAAAACTGAGCAGAGCTCTGCTGCACAATTTAAAAACTAATCTCAGTTTATCGTAGAAAAGGTTTCAGTCGTAGTCGTCTGGACGCTGTTTTCAGAATCAAGACGTTTCGGCTCCCATCCGGAAGTCATTCTCAATTGTGAAAAAATTGGACGGGAACTAGAAATTTAAGCTATTCTGTGTTACATAAGCCCCGCCCTCAGGGAGGAGTCTACCTGAGTATCTGTTGATTAGCTAGTTTCACCTGAAACTGACCTAATAGTTTCAAGATGGCCCAGTAATCAGTAATCAGGCCTGTTGTTTTCTGGCTGCACCTCCCTCATCACTGTTAAGCACCTGATTAGCATGTCGGCTTGACCACGGTGTTAATACACTCTGATAAACTTTGGGCAGGTTGAATCTCAGACCACCATTTCTGTTCAAAGAGGGGTTTTCTGTTTTTGTTTTTCACAAAAATGGCTTCCTTGACTCCTCTTTCAAACCAACTCTTCTCTCTACTAAGAATCTTCACCTCGCTGTCTTCAAATGTGCGGTTTGTAGCTTAAATAGGGGGTTTAAGTAGGGCTTATGTAACTCAGAGTAGCTTAAATTTCCAGTTCCCGTCCAATTTTTTCACAATTGAGAATGACTTCCGGATGGGAGCCGAAACGTCTTGATTCTGAAAACAGCGTCCAGACGACCGCGACTGAAACCTTTCCTACGATAGAGCGCTCCTGGACGAATGAGGGACGACACGGCCTAATCTCAGTTTAGTAAATCCAGGTTTAATGACGTAAACCAAAATTAAGTGTAATCACTGTGGAGACGCTTGCTGTCCCAAATTCAAATAAATAAATAAAAAACACATTGGCGTGCCGCCGGGACCTAGAGACTATAAGATAGGGGGCAACCATTAACCTTACAGTGTTTGCTAGCCAGCCAAAAGGTTTGTTAGCCCACTCGGGAGAAGCTCTAATTTCTCCTCCTTTTTGAGGAAAAACTTACCGAATTAATGGAGCAATTTTGGCCAAATAACACAAAAACAGACAGCAGCACAGTAGAAGAAGAAGAGAGACGCTGCTCAGCTTAAAGCTTGTTGGAAAAACATGAAAACAAATGAAGGTAAAAAGGAAAGAAAAGCCGTTTTTAAAAGTTAAACCTCCTCCAGTGTGAGTTTAAAGTTAATACTGGATCACGTTTTGAGCTGGAGCTCAAAGCTTTTGGTGCAACGGAATTCAATTTAGGTTTAGAGTGAAAAACTAAACTGAGGTTTAAATTTGAATCTTAATTTTTAAAACTTAGTTTTTAAGTTTTGATGATTTTTTTTTAATCGGGTTTAAAAATGAATCCCGGCCCAAACGATCAATCCAGGAAGTAATCTGCAGATGAATCGACGACAGAAGGACTCATTGGCCGCAGCCCCCGCTTCCAGAGTCCCTTCGTATTCGAGCTGTTTTTGCGGTTTAAAGCGGTGACACTGTGGGGCCCATACAGATGTTGCCGGCAGGACTTTGACCTTGAAATCAAACAGCTGGACCGCGTCGCTGAACTGAACGCAACCCGCGAGACTTGCTGGATGCGTGTGGTGATAATCGATCGTGGATTTGGATTTGGCGTTCGGCCCTCGGCGTCTGCGGCGAAATGAGGCTCTGTGTAGACTGCCGCTCAGAAACGCGAGTGAAACCTGCCAGACCAAAAGGAAGGAGGAAAAAAAAAAAAGCCACAGTTTCATCATTTATTTTCGTCACTTCTCATCTGAGAAAACGCTGCGCTGATATTCATTTCCAAACTACACGAACAGCTCTCCCCTGCAGAGCTTTCAGACTCTCAAATGTGAGAACGTGCTGGGGGTTTTATTGTTTTGTTTTATTAAACAGAATATTTCGGGCTTTTGGACAGTTGGTCGAAGCTGAGTTCTAACTTACTGTGGATGTTGTGTCGTAAAGAGTTCAACGTGAGACGAAGAAAAGCAGCAAATTCTCACGTTTGAGAACCTGGAGCCCAAATCCAAATCCGCCGAATCGTTTGGTGACTCTTTGGATCATCGATTCATTGTTTGACTCACTTTTCAATCTTAATTTCACTTTTATTTTATACTTATACCCACCTGGCACTTGATTTGTTTCCTGACCGGTTTGTTTTATAGTGTTTTATAGTGTTTGCTCAGTGCTTTCTCCTGCGTGAGCTGCTGGAACAAAGAGTTTCCCCTCGGGGATCAATAAAGCGTTTCTGATTACTAAACCCGGCTTCTCAGATATGAACAGCGTAGGTTTGGTCTGTTGAGTCACTTCTCTGTGACATCTGCTTTTATTATTAGCCGTCCTGCTGCATCATTACCTGCCGCTGATCGGATTAAAGCCCCCGCTGCAGCTGTTCGCTGGCGGAGGGCAGCGGGCTGCGCTCACGGCTGGAAAGTCTTCATCCAATGGCAGATGAAGATAAAAACACAGCAGCTGACATTTCGTTTAGACACAGTGTCGATTGACTGGAGCCTATCCCAGTGACTTTGGGCCTTAGGCAGGGCACACCCTGGACAGTGGCCAACTCGTCGCAGGGCGAACACAGACACAGACAAGGACAGACAACCATTCACTCACACATTCATTCAATACGGGCAATTTAGAGTTATCAATTAACCTACACATGCATGTCTTTGGACGGTGGGAGGAAGCCGGAGAACCCGGAGAGAACCCACGGTAACACGGGGAGGACATGCAGACTCCACCCAGAGAGATTGTGTGATGTTGGTCTGGTCCGGGAATCGATCCCACGATCTCCTTATTGGGAGGCACCCCACGTCACAGTATTGAAAAAAGGAAGTATTGTGAATTTAAATAGATGAATTTGTCGGAAGGAGTAGAGAGCAGCAGTTGTTTCTAAGCGTCGCACTAACTTCAGATAAACCTTTTTCAAGCGTTTTACTCAGAAACTGTGGATTTCTGACCTCAGTACGCTGAGCTCTCTGCAGGACGGCCTGTCTGACATAAAACACTGGATGTCGATACATTTTCTTCAGCTCAACTCAAATAAAACTGAAATCCCTGTTATTGGGCCCCAACACATCACTAAACAAACACTGCCATCTGCTGGTGACCTGTCACAACATGTCAAGCCTGTTGCAGGAAACCTCGGTGTCCTGTTTGATAGCAGTTTATGTTTTGAGCAACGTGTCACTGAGCTCGTCCAATCATGTTTCTATCACCTCAGAAACAAGAATCCGATCTATTTTAAATCTTAGTGATGCAGAAACTGTTGTTCGTGCTTTTATCTCCTCACGCCTCGATTCCTGTAACGGCCCGTTCACTAAATCTAAACACTCTGACAGACTGCAGACTGTACAGGACTCAGCTGCTCGGCTGTAAACCAGGACCGAGAAGTATGACCACATAACACCTGGTTCAGCCTCTTTACATCGGCTCCCTGTTGGTTTTAGGACTGATTTTAAGAACTTGTTGATTCCTTTTAAGGCTCTTCATGGCTCCAGACTGTATCTTAGACCTTGTAATCCCTTATGAACCTTCACGTAGTCTGAGATCTTCGGGCAGGGGTCTCCTGTCTGTTCCTGAGTCCAGGATGGAAACTAAGGGGGACAGAGCTTTGGCCATCAGGGCCCCGAGGCTCTGGATCAACCTGCCCGAAGACATCAGGCTGTCTGAGTCAGAGTCTTCGTTTAAGTCTCGTCTCAAAACACATTTTTATCAGAAAGCAGATCCTGATTTTACCTGAACTGTTTATTTTATTGCTTTTCTGTATTTCATGTGTTTTATTTCTTTATATTTCGTCATTCACTGTGGTGTTTTATTTTTCTTGTTGTGAAGCACTTTGTACTTTGTTTTGATAAGTGCTCTATAAATAAAGTTTTATTATTATTATTATTATTATTTCGTCCTCCATCACTTCCACTGAAATCCCATCGTGAAGAGATCTTTTAGCGTCCAGCGTGGACAGCAGGAACCATTCCGGCAAGAAAGACCTGGTTCAGAGTCCACGTGGAAGTCATCGATTTATCAAAATAGTTGGACCAACAGTAGTCAGAGCTCGACGTGTAAACGCAGGATTTACTGTGCATCATCGCTGCGTCATGTGACCGTTTCCATCAGGAGGTCAAAGTGAGCTGCGCGGGGACTTCCTGTTGGATCTCTGAGTAACGCATCTGAAGTACACTTACTGCAGTACTTTAATGGAGTATTTCTACTACCACTCTGTAGACTAAACCGCCCAGCAGTGTATTCAGCAACTACTCTTCGCTCCACCTCACCATTAAATGCTGCTTACACGCAAACGATAACTTACGAGTACTTTTTACCTTTTGTACATTCTGGTACTAATACTTCTGCGCTTGTGATGGAGTATTTCTACATTGTGGTTGTGGTACTCTTCCCTCAGTAAAGGATCTGAGTGCGTCCTCCAGCACTCCAGCACTCAGATCGTGTACCGTGAATAAAAAGGTGGTTAGTTTAATCTCCCAGTGATCTCCGCGGTCCTCTAATTATAGCCGCTATTAATGGATTGGCTGAGCAATTAATTAAAAGCGGTCGTTTTTAGAGTCCGGTGGGAATATTTCACTCCAGAGGAAAAGGATTCAATCTGCAGAAGGACTCCTCCTCCTCCTCCTCCTCCTCTCTAGAAACAGTCAAGGGCTTTAAAGGATAACACGTTTTATTTTTCTGCTGTCATTAAAATATAAAAACAGTCAAAACCACAGAACTCCTCAAGTTTTCAGATCCTTAAGCTGAAGTACTAATACACTGTAAAAAAAATACTCCGTTACTTCAGTAGAAGCACAGAAGTGTTCTCAGCTTCAGGTAGTCAAAGTATCAGCAGTAAAAGTACACAAGTTAGCTAGTTCAGTCCAGTGGTTCCCAAGCTAGGGGTCGGGCCCCTCCAAAGGGTCACCAGGTAAACCCGAGGGGCCGTGAGATGATTGACGGGAGAGCAAAGAAGGAAAAACAGTTCTGACACACAAACCTGGTGTTGTTTCTGGACTTTTCTCAGATCGTTTTTATGTGAAATGTTGAATAATTTAACCTCTGACAGTTATTTAAATAAAACCGCGTGAGAAGTTTAGAGGGAAAACAGCTGAACTAGACTTTATCAGCAATTATTCTGTATTTTGATGGATTCAGATATTTAAAAGATTTAAAAGATTCCTATTATCATCAAATCCCATGTTCAGACCCAGACCAGCAACGCTCCGTCTCTCAGTACTTCCTGTCTGCGGCTCTCGGCTGCGAGCCCGTTGGTTCCTGCTGAAGACGTAAACCTTTAAATATATAGTTTCCTGTTTGAAAAGGCTCAGTAGTTTCCTCAAACAGCTGCTCGCTGTAGTTTTTATCAGACCAACAGGAGGAAACGGTGCATCTGTCGGGGACTATTTCCAGCGGCGGATGAATCCACGTGTGGTGCTGTAGTGAGTGTTTGGGGCAGCAGGACGGTGTGTGTGTGGGGCGGAGTCAGAATAAACTACAGTGTGTGTGTTCGTGGTGATGAAGGAACATGTCGCCCAGTGCAGCAGAGCGGCTCGCTGATGTGTTTTAACAGTTTCTGGACGACAGTGGAGCTGTGATACTCGACTTCCCAAATCCACAATATGACCCCACGCATTTAATGTTGAGACACAGCCGATGGGCTGCCGTGACCTCGGTGCCTTCTGCCGGAGGAGGAAGATTTACGCCGCTGCTCGTCAGTGAGCGCTTTCTAGCTGAGCACAGTGAGATGAGTGTCTCAGAGCTGCTATGGAGCGCAGTGGGAGTGCGTTCTGGCAGTGGCGGGGCTCCTGTTGGAAGATGACGGGATTGATTGGGCGGATCACTAATTATCGGTCTGTCAGAGTCTCAGTCGGGATGACGAGCGGACGCTGAAGCTTCCCTCTCTAACCCGATTAGAGCCGACAGGCTGTTTGTTACCGTCAGGCTTCAGGCTCTGCAGCCTGCTGGTTACTGACGGCACTGACGCTAAAAGGGTCGACGATCAGAAACTCTGAAATGATGCCGTTAAGTTAAAATGTCGTAATCCTTTTTGTGATTTTAACATTTTAATTCGTCTGTGCGTCATCAACACCGACTGTATACGAAGAGGTTTACACCGACAACGGGAGTCCTACTTTTAATTGTTTGGACTTTTAGCTATGCTACACGCTAGCAGCGCGGCTCTACGGATGCTAATGTTGGTATGTTAGTCCGTGAGCATGTTAGCATGCTGATGTTAGCATTTAGCTCAAAGCACCGCTGTGTGGAAGTACGGCCCGAGCCCCCAGGACGTGCGCCGGCCTTTGAAGCCATTTTGACAAAGTGGCCAAACCGTGGAATTACAACTCCGGGCTCGCCACGTGATGCACGCCGGCCCAAAAAGACTTACTTATCCAAGTTAGCGGAGGGCTAAACTCTAAGTTAGCCGGCTCGCACCGCCCCGAGCCCGCCGAGGGCGGCGGCGTTAAAGGAAATGCTAATGCGCTTGCTCCTGTGGGGCCGCACAATGTTAAAGATCGGGTTCGCTTTATTCCGGGAAGTCGAACCTTTTTGGCTTCGTGCGCCACTGAGCAGCTTTCGCGGGAATGAACGGAGCCCCGCCTCCGACGCCGTTTCCCGTTCTCGTCCATCGTACAGCCCCCGCCGCTGCTGCTAGCACGGCTGCAGACGCTTCCTCTTTTCAGATACTAAGAACGCCAAACAGGAAGTCTTCTTCTAATGAATCTGGAGTCTTTTCTGTTTGCGTAAACTGAGACGAAGCTGAGATGACACCCGTTCTCCCAGTCTGGCTGCCGGTTTGTGACAGTGATGCAGATCTCTCAGCTCCTGAAATCAGACCAGACGTGTTGAAGTCAGTTCAGCTCTGCAGAACCAGTCGGGTGTGAAACACGCTCGGTCATGTCTCTGTGTGATCGTCCGCAGGCAGGCAGACCTGTCTTTGTTATACTGTGACTTACAAAGAAGAACCACGATGATCAGCAGATTATTGGGGATTATAGATTAGATCATCTGCAGGATCTGATTAATAAAACCTCTTGTTTTTTGTTTTTTTTGTCTTCAGAGACAAAGTTTGGACAACGAATCTCAGGTGCTTTCTCTTCCTTCCTGTTTTGCTTCCAAAATATAAAACTCACGTTTTCTCTACGACAATAATAATAATAATAATTTTCGACTATAAAGAACTGAGGTGTTGATATTTCTTCTGACTGTCTAACATTTAAAGCTCGAGCTCTAAATGTTTGTCGCGTGTTGTTTTTAAGGTTTGCATCAGCTCACACTGTTCACACTGGTGACAGTTAATAATAAAAGGTCACAAGAGTGCGTTTAAAATCTCAAATCGACTAAAGTGAAAGTGTCGCAGCGAGCAGGTCGGCCCGCCGTCATCAAACCTGTTCGTGTCAGGCGCTGAAAATAAACTTCGGCTGCTTATATCACACTTGGTTTCCGCCATAATTTGGCTTTCGTTCATCAGCAGGAAGTCAGTCAGGTTTATCTCAACTTATTGGTGGGAAGTTGAATGAACCTGTGAGACAAGAAAACTACACAAAGTGATTCTTTTATGAATTCTGTCTCATTTAATTCGGTAAAATAACGGAGATTTCTGTTTCATTGACTTGGGATGTTCGTTGGACAACTTCTGTACTTCAGAGAAACTCTGAAGTACTTTTACTTGAGTATTTAGATTTTCTGCACCTTTGTTTCTAACTTAAAAATCATGTTTCCACCTTCAACTAACAATTATTGTCATTATTAATTAATCTGTTGATTTAGTATTTGTTGTTGAGATTGAAAGTAGTCACCACAAGTTGTAATGAGAGATTACCTGACCGTCTTTATGAACTAAAGGTGATAAATGTTGGGCGTGAACACAGAGGAAGCCTGACACAACAGAGTCCAGCTGTACGGGATCTAGTCTTAAAGACCACTGTTGTGCTGTTAGTGGGGTTAGTTACAGGGAGGCAGCAAGGTCGAGTGTTGTTAAGTAAATGCAACGTGTTGCGTAATGTTGACATATGGAGAAGTCGTGTTGTAAGTTTGAGGTCATTTGGCTCACGATGATGTAAATCTGAGATTGGTA
This sequence comes from Siniperca scherzeri, assembly GCA_027580175.1. Classification (NCBI taxonomy): domain Eukaryota; kingdom Metazoa; phylum Chordata; class Actinopteri; order Centrarchiformes; family Sinipercidae; genus Siniperca; species Siniperca scherzeri. The sequence goes on along the minus strand of CM050844.1, from coordinate 33,823,586 downwards.
AACCGGAGGCTGCTGCGGAGTTCCTGCCGAAGAGGCGTCGGACTGCTAATCTCGGTGATCTGTTGGGTTTATTTGCTCAGATTGAAACACAAGTTCAAGTGACGGAGGTGACGGATCGTATCGGCGCTGAAGATAAAAAGGTTCAAACAAAGAAAGGAAGCGCGACGAACGTAATCGCAGCAGAATGGGGACTTTTTTAAATTTCATACCTGAAGAATCTTTAGCTGATAATATTTTACTTGAGTAGGATTTTTAGGCTACATCCACACTACTGCGTTTCAAACGGCGTTTAAAAGACGAGCGTTTCAGCAGTGATCTCCAACGGGAACGGGACAAAAATAATAAGGCAGGGAAGCGTGACTGCTCTTCCCGGATAAACATCGTAAACAGCATTTAGTTTGTCTCTTTTCCGTCTCTGGACTTTCAAAGTCCATTTGTGTCGTTCTGAA
>CM050844.1:33615637-33813137 GCA_027580175.1 Siniperca scherzeri | reverse complement strand
GACGCTAGACTAAGATGGTGAACATGGTAAACATTATACCTGCTAAGCATTAGCATGTTAGCATTGTCATTGTGAGCATGTTAGCATGCTAAGACGCTAAACAAAGATGGTGAACATGGTAAACATTATACCTGCTAAATATTAGCATGTTAGCATTGTCATTGTGAGCATGTTAGCATGCTAAGACGCTAGACTAAGATGGTGAACATGGTAAACATTATACCTGCTAAATATTAGCATGTTAGCATTGTCATTGTGAGCATGTTAGCATGCTCATGTTAGCATGTAGCTCAAAGCAGCGCTGCGTCTCTGCTTGGCTGCAGACTCTGGTTGTGTTCTGTGTTTTTTAAGCTTTTTGTCTGTGACTCATTTTCTTGCTGCATGTCTTTTGTCAGGGCGCTCTTTTAAAAAGAGATTTGTTAGAAAATCAATTAAGGCTGTTTTAATAATCGATTAATCGTTAAAGTCATTTTTCAAGCAAAACTTGTGTCACATGATGAACTGAACATCTTAAACTCGGGCTTTAGGAAAGCGTGGCGGGCGTTTTTCTGAACGTTGCTTCTGACTCTGCTGCAGACGAAGCAGCTGTTTGTTGGAGGAAACGCTCCTCCGGCTCGCTGCTGATGTGCTGATTCATTTAGACACCTGGACAGGTGATCAGGATGTGATTTAACTGAAGGCGAAGAGAGAAAACGTGTTTTCCTCTCAGTCACCAGCTTCAGTAGCACTTTGTGTCAAGATAAACTGCTGCTGGCTGTTAGCTATCTCTGTTTGTCCACATGTTGCAGCGGTTTATCACCTGCTGCTCATCTCACTGAGTCACATCTGCGGCTGTTTGTCAAACCAACAATAGCGTCATAGTTATCGAGCGGCCGCGGCTCGTGTTTACAGTTGGATAGTGCTGTTTGGCTTCATACTGAGACCGATAAGGCTGCTGTGGTTCGAGTTTAAACGCCGGCTATTTTTATTCTCGTGACGAGGCAGAGCTGCTGGGAAGCGACTTCACTTGGCGCTCTACTTCAAGTTTTGTTTTCATTAACTTTTATTTTGAAAAGCGGACTATGCAATAAAGATACAAGCTATGAAAGCAAATATTTATAAAAGGACAAAAATAGCCGCAGCCCTGTACTGTCTATACACATATTAGACTGCAGCCCTGTTTCACAAAGCAAGTGTGTACTTTGCACTGTGTGAACTTTGCACTGTGGTGCTGTGACTTGTACCTGAGCGCTGAGTCTTTGAGGACTTGCTGCAGCTCAGGCGTCGGGTCACCAGGCCCTGAATGCCGCAGCGAGCTGTGGGACGGCAGCCGGCCTCCGGTCAGAAGGGGACCGGATCGCTGTGACTGGCTGCTGCTCAGACAGGTTTCCGGTGAGGACGGAGGCCTACAGGTGGAGAGGTTTCCCTGCAGCTCCCGGAGAGCGGAGGTCACTAATCACCCTGCTGATAATCTGTCACAGCAGCAGAGCTTCCTCTCCTCGGTCTCTGAAGTGCTGCTCGCGTCACGTCCTGCAGATCCCTAAAGTACAGCAGGGATCAGGCGACCCGCAGTGTGCTCTTTATAACCGGGGCAGTGCACGTTAATAATCACTTCTGGAAATGAACCGGTGTTAACAAAGAGGCTGTTTTTCATCTGTAGTCCTGGACAGAGTCACCAGAAACAGGAGAAAAGATTCAAATTACAAAGTTACTGAGAGTGTTCATCAGCACGCAGGTAAAATTAAAAAGTGATTTGAAGTGAATGTTAGTAAAAAGCATCCAGGACGCCATTAAACTACAGTCAGGTACGATTTGAAACGTGCAGCACAGAGGCTCATAGTACAAGACGTGCAAAGCAATGAAACATGGATGATAATATGGACTAAATAAGACGACGTCGTGCCGCATCATTAGACACTAACTGACATATAAACACGGGGAAACTGTGTCCCGCAAATCACAAACTAAACAGACATTACAGAGGATGAAACCACGTAGTGTGACTCTGAGCACGGCAGCGCTAACCTGCTTCACAAGACACGTGTGAAGTCGGGACGATGAAGATGATTCGAACCTAAAAAACGGATTCAAACTTCTGCCGACATGCACAGACGTCCTGCCTGATGTCCACGAGCAAAACATTTTACAGGAAGATTTCAACGTGATTCATAAAATGCGAGGATTTAAAAGAATTTAAAAGAGCTGTTTTTTTGCTGGTGACTGCATTAGATGATGTAGTTGCTCGTTTTTGTTTAACTGGAAAGTTTCTGCTCCCAAAGCTTTAACTGCTTCTTGGAGAAAGAAATGCATAACAAACAAAATCCTCCCAGATTTCTATCTTTGGTTTGAACAGAAAAACATATTGAACGTGTTAACTCAACAGTATATAAAAAGCCAATCAGTGATATTCTTTTACACACTGTTACCAAAGATTTTATACCTGAGTTATGTTTTGTATATGTGGTTTATATTGTAATACATGTATCTAGAAAACACACGACGACTTTTGAAACTGACGCGTTGGAAAACTGCAGTTCATCAGAGATGGAGCGACCCCGTGCACATAAACGGCGTTTCCTAGTTTGATATCTGTCACAGACACTAAATCTGCTCACTAATCTTTAAATTACTGATAGGATTCCACTTTCTCGCTCTTCGGGGCCTTGCGAGCTGCATGCAGAGCTGCAGCAGCAGTCAGAAACCAACATAAACCACGATACACAGACTTCATGAGTCCCAAACATGGACCGTATAAAACAAGCCGTGTGCAGCACCTTTTGGTGTCCTCTGGAAACGCTCCCGCTGTCCTCGCTGGCCACCGTAGTTTATAGTTTCACTGTATTATTGCAACAGTGAACAGGAAACACAGTGTCATGTGTGTTTATTGTCTAAAACAATATCACAGTAACTGAATATCTTTGAGTTTTGGACGGTTGGTCGGACAAAACGAGTCATCGGAAGACGTCACCATGTGCTGGATCCTCAGATATGATCAGATATGATCAGATATGATCAGATATGATCAGATATTAACAGATATGATCAGATATTCACAGATATTCACAGATATTCACAGATATTCTCAGATATGATCAGATATGATCAGATATTCACAGATATTAACAGATATGATCAGATATGATCAGATATTCACAGATATGATCAGATATTCTCAGATATGATCAGATATGATCAGATATTCACAGATATGATCAGATATGATCAGATATGATCAGATATTCTCAGATATGATCAGATATTCTCAGATATGATCAGATATGATCAGATATTCTCAGATATGATCAGATATTCACAGATATTCTCAGATATGATCAGATATGATCAGATATGATCAGATATTCACAGCTGGTTGCAGCTGCAGATGAGCGATGATCTGGTTTGAGTTTGTGCTGTTGGATGAGTGAAGCTGTCGTCACAGACTAATTGCTGGTGTAATGTTTTTGTTTGGCGCGAGAGAAGCCAGCAGGTAGTTGTGGCCTTAATCACGGTTCCTTCCTGTTGTTGTGCTGCCCCCCCCTGTGGAGAGCCCCCACACACACACACACTGTTTTATAATTCATGCTTCTCTGTTCCTGTCAGCTTAAAGCAGCGATCTGATGCCTTAGTAACACGAGCTGAACGCTTTACACGGAGGAGCAGAATGATGCTGCCAGTGCTCATGTTTGACACGTTCAGGTCAATTCTGGAAACGTAGCCACACGGCCTGCTGCTGTTTGGGCGGCTCCCCAGGTAGAGCTCATCGTGCAGCTCATGTCTTCAGCCTGTGAACACCTGGGACTTGACTCGGAGCTAAGCCAGTCAGTCGGCCTTCTTACACCCGTGCGCACGCATCATACTGCTCTTTACAGCTGCTCTTCTGATCAATAACCCGTGCTGATCAGGGTTAGCCGCTAGCCCTGTAGTCACAGCAGATACATGCTGCTTTCTCATATTTGTAGCGGCTCACTAACAGGTTTGGTCAGACATAGACTACATGCAGGTGATGCAGGTTCTTTTCTAAGAAGCTGCATGGATTGTATCAGTGTTAATATTTGATGTTAATAACCCTGAACTGCCAGCGGTGCAACCATTTTGTCATCGGGAGACGTCGTAGCTGTCAGAAATGTCCTATTAGTCTGCAAGACATGAAGTAAATGCGTCACAAAAGCGGTAAATCGCATTTAGAGAGAGAGAGGTGGTCCAGCAGGTTTATAGAGAGCCAAAGTCATGACGTCACTTCCTGTCCAGCCTCTGTTCCACCAGCTGCTGTACCTCAGTACGGTCTCTCCTTCAGCTTTGCTTTCTTCAGTCCTGGAGTTTACACACAAAACCGAAACCTTCCAGACTTTAGCCGAATCAAACGATTATTTTGGACTATATGGACGAAACCAACGCTCTCTTCTAAAGTCATTTTTTCCAACTTTTTAGCTGTAATCTGCTGTCCAAACACTTCCACACCGTTCAGTCCTCATTCACTCCAGAGACGAGCATACGGAGTAAAACACACGACATACTGTTGCTCTGGATTTTTGGTTATTAGAGATGTTTTCTTACTTCTGGAACAGAACCTGGAGGTCACAGTTTCACTTTGTCTCTCTATAAGTCTGAAACTTGATTTTTGTTTTCGATGGATGAACAAAACTGTAGGTGACATGGATGTCATTTATGTTTCCGTGATATAATGTCTAATATCTGAATGCTTCTTCCCAGCTTGTAGTTTGAATAGCTCTGCACTCAGGCCAACTACTGAGAGGAGTCTGCCCGTCTCTCCGTCCAACATGGACACTTTTTTCCGCCGTCACTTTAAGAGGAAGGAAGCAGCTCTGCAGGTGGATGCAGAGGCCAAACCCTGCCGCCAGCGGAGGCCCAGCGTGGCCATCCCGACCAGCAAGGCCCGCAGGAGGTCCAGCGTCGGGCTGCCTTCCTCCACCTTGACCCAGCAGCGGCGCTCCAGCGTCCAGCTGCAGGTGGGGCTGCCGTGCGCAGGAGGGGGGCGTCTGGCAAAAACAGCCAGGCGCAACAGGTGGGCGGGACACGTTCGCAGGCGCTCCAGCACCACCACCCCCAACCTCAACCCGAGGTTTGCCGTGCGCAGGAAGAAGGTGGGGAAGCTCCGGACCATCGACACCCACCTGCTCGGGCCGTCCATGCTGCTGGCCAGTCTGATCCAGATGGCTGAGGAGGAGGAGGAGGAGGAGGAGGGCGGCATGGGGGCGGGGCTACCGGCCGGGGAACAGCAGGTGGAGGTGAGGGGCGGGGCCAACAACAACAGGAGGATGTTTTCACGCTCCAGCAGCCTCCACTCAGACGGAGACGATGACAGCAGCGATTACTCCACCGCCGACGACAGCCAATCAGAAGCCAGTCAGCTGTCTGAGGCGGAGCGGCTGGCCGAAGAGGAGGACGCCACCTCCTGGTCTCCTGATCAGCACTTCTCCACCCCCTCCTCCTCCTCCGCTCTGGAGGTGATGAGAGACGCTCCCCAGCCTCCGTCGACGTCGCGGCCCCTCATCAGGGCCCCTCGCTGCCTCCGCAGGAACTCCTCTCATGTTTTCGCGGGAGACTCCGCCCCCTACGGCCGCTATCGTGCCTCCAGCCAGAGAAAGAGGAGAAAGATCTCCACCGTCTCCAAGGCTGGGAGCCCCTGGCCAGGAAGAGGCCCCCCGCTGCCCAACCGCAGGAGTTCAGTCTACTACCTCAACCACCTGGCCTTCTACAGGGGCCCCGGAGCCCTCAGCCCGTTGGGGGCCCACGCCTACGACTCGCACCTGGAGAGCTGGAGCAGCTTCCTGCTGTATGTGTTCCCTGATCTCCGACACGGCGGCTGAAGTTAGCCGAGCTTGTCTTGATGTTACTGAGAGAATGAGACGAACGTTTGCTTCCCGTTGTGTGCGGCTGAGCTTTTATTTCGCTGGTCGATATAAGAGAAGCCTTTCAGGGGCTGCAGCAGCACAAGGGCGGAAATACGTACAGATAAATAGTAAATAAAAAATAAATCATTAGAAGTATACGGAAAAAATAAGAATAGAAACTATAAACGAGCTATTAAACTCAAAGGCATATCACATAATAGCACCCACATGGAAATCAGTGTCATCAGTGTCTGTCCACTTCACCCTTTCACTCACTAAATATTCATGCCCCACTTGAGAAAATATATGTCTTTGTGTCTTGTTACAAATCCTGTGTTGGTTTCATAAGCAGCAACCTCTCCTAACTCTGTCGCCAAATCCTGAAAGGGAGGCCCTCCGGTCTCTGTCGTCTGGGTCCGGTCCTTCAGTCTCCTAAAATATTAGGTTTTGGGCAGAAAACAAAACGCAAACCTGTGACATCCCCAACACGAGACTCTTCGTCCAGTATTGTCAGGATTTGGGGGCACGGCCACAGTGATTATCTAAAAGCAGCGGATGAACTGTTTCAGTAGTTTGCTAAAAGCGGATAAAGTTGAAACAGTTCAGAGTGATGTGTGCCTGAGCGGGCGACTGGGATCTCACGACAAAGTGTTCAGTACATGTTGTGAACAACATCTTTAAAAATGCAAATAACCTGAGACGAGAGGAGGGGGGTCCGTAATATTAATAACAGCATAACACAGAATGTCTATAAAACTGTGTTGTTGACCAAAAGAATAAAAAAAGGTTTTGGTCACCAGTTTTATCACCACTGTAAATCAGCGCTTAATTGATATTAGGCTGCAGGTAACCATGGCAACGACAATAGTGACTACATTAATGTTACGCTAAGCCAACTGAGGTTTAAACTGGATGAGAGGCAAATATGATATATAACTTTCTCTTTCACAGCGCTGCTTATTTGATATAAATAAATCCCGACCTTGTAGGAAAAGCCGTGTGAAGCGTTATTTCTGCTCGTGAGGGAACTCAAAGAAGCTGGATGTGAAACACGGAGTTTGCTCCAAAAAGCTCTAAAAAGTAAATTGAGAATAACTTCTCTAGATTTCCCGTGCAGCGAGACTTAGCCAGGAGCCAAACTCAACGTGACATGACAGAAAGTACTCTACGTTGCACAGCTAATAATACATACAACTGATCTGAAGTCTGTTTTCTTAAAAGGTCTTCTGTCCTCTTGTGGTTTCAGGAAAGCCATGGCGAAGTCGGGCCTGCCGCACGCGGCGGCTCAGCCCAACGTCTCGACGTCCGGACAGGCCGACCCGCTGCACGAGCCCAACAGCACCGTCGACTGGAGCGTGAGTCACCTCGTCACTCTCGCTCACTCAGCGGCTGCTCAGCCGGCCAACGTTCAACATCAAATGATTCAATCAATGAGGAGACTGGATCTCAAAGTCAGTCAGGATATTAGAGCACGGAGGCGAAGAAGCGATCAGGGGACAGACGGCTCATCACGTCGAGCGTCAGGCCTTTATAAAGGAACTGCGACGACGCTGATAACAGCAACGTGTGACAATATAATCACTAATGAAAATGCCGGGTCAGGAAAGGTGTTGGAGACGGTGGCGAGACCAGCGATGTCGTACAGCTTAGAGACAGCGGCGCTGAAGGAAAGACGAGAGGCAGAGCTGGAGGCAGCAGAGCTGAAGATGCTGAGGTTCTCTTTGGGAGGGACGAGGACGGACAGGATCAGGGACGAGGACATCAGAGGGACAGCTCGTGTTAGATGTGATGAGATAAAGTCAGAGAGGCCAGATCGAGGCGGTTTGGACGTGTTCAGAGGACAGACTGTGAATATATTGGTAGAAGGATGCTGAGGTTGGAGCTGCCAGGCAGGAGGTCTAGAGGAAGACCAGAGAGGAGGTTTATGGATGTAGTGAGAGAGGACATGAAGCTAACTGGTGTGAGTGAAGAGGACGCAGAGGACAGGGTTAGATGGAGGCACGTGATTCGCTGTGGCGACCCCTGAAAGGGAACAGCCGAGAGGGAAAGAAGAAGCTGGTGCCGGGTCTAAGGTCGGCACAGACGTGAACTATCGGTATTACTGATTGTTCTCCTTTTATAATTAGTTTTACTAAATGATGATTCAAGAGAAGCTACTGAAGCTAGGCGGTCCAGTGGTGACTTTCTCTGTCGCAGTTCGGTTTGAAAGCGTGACTGAAGTGCTGGTAATAGTTGAACTGCCCCGTGGAGTTTTCCGGTTTATTATGAGAGTGACAGAGACTCGGGACCTGGGACCCGGGACTCGGGACCCGGGACTCGACCAGGTTACGTTCACATTCAGTGTTTCTCACTGAAACTCAGCGTTTGCGTCCTTGAGCTCTAACAAACGTGTCGAGTGCACTTCCTTCTTCATAAACCATTTGCAAAGAGGATTCTTAAAGTATTTAAAATCCAGCATTGTTTACATCTGTGTTTACCGGCTTGCAGTCTTCTTCTTCTTCCCTGCCTTTGTTGGCACATTGCCGTATCACCTGATCGGTCGGTGGAATAGTGTGAGAACCACTGTTGTGCATCCGCGCGTGCACGAGATAAACGAAACGCTCCACAGCGCTGCAACAGGTCAGAAAGTCCACAGGGAACTCCTCGAGTTCAGGTTCACCTAAAAGCTGTGAATACTGTTAGCGACGGTTCTCCCCTCGCCTCTGACAGCTTCGTTTAAAATATATTCCCAGAGGCGATTTGACTCTCGAGCGGTCAGTCGTTGTCTTCTCTTTAGTTGCAGTATCTATGGTATTTTGCGTATCTTCAGTATGTCTATGTGTATTATGTTTTTATTATTAGCATGCTGTGTTGCGTGTTGACGCAACGCTTATTGCAATTGCAATAAAACTCAAACTACTGTCTGAACATTATTTGTTAAGACACCTTTAAACTGATATCTAAATGTGAGGTTTATATTTAGTTTTATAACTTTATATTTGACTTTGTGGAGCAGAAGACTGAAGATGTTTTGATGCGTGCCTCTTGTTCTCCGCCGCAGGACAACGCCCAGTTTGGGGACCACATCTGGTTTGAGACCAGCGGGTCAGGAGACTTCTGTTACGTTGGAGAGCAGTACTGCATCGCTAAATCACTGGTGAGTCACAGCGCCCCCTGCGGTCAGAAACACTGTACTGTTGTTAATGAAATGTAGCCGTAGTGTCCCGTTCTGGTCCAACTTGAACCCTGTTGGAGTATTTTAGGGACTGTAGGGGTTTTAGGGGTTGGGCGCTGAACATTATGGTTCACTTTGTTAAAAACTCCCCAGCGTTGTTCATATTTTCTTTGAACCCTCCCCCCTGACTAAGAGAGAAACACTGGCCACAATATCTCAAAGTAACACGACACATTTTGCCATTAATAATTAAAAGTGTACAAAGAATTTAAGATGGTGTACTCCAACCTTTTAATAAGTGGAATAATAAACTAGTTTACTGAATAATCCAGCTATTCTTTATTTGAATAAATGAATCCCATTTTATTTAAAGAGCTGTCACTGTCACTTGATAAGACACATTTACATTTTTTTGTGAAACATTTATAACGTGGCTGTGCTTTCTGTTAAGATGCAGAGCAAAGTGAAGCTGCTGTAGGCTGGTGACAAATCACTAAAGACCTTTCCCCACTTTCCCCAGAAAATGTAGACGCCCCTCCTTCAGCAAAAAGGAAACATACATAACCCCCTCATAATTTCAATAAAACAACTGTTACCAAGCAATTAGTAGGTATTACAATGCAATAAATCTGTTGTTTTCTGCAGCAAAAGTCAGTGGCGAGGAAGAAATGTGCTGGATGTAAGATATCGGTCCACACCATGTGCATGGAGCAGCTGGAGAAGGTAAACCCCGGATCTTCTCTGGACCAGATTCACTCGGAGGCTTTTCTTCTTGCTCTCCTCACAGTCTCTCGTCTCTGTGTTCAGATTAATTTCAGGTGCAAGCCGTCATTTAGGGAACCGGGATCTCGAGCCGTTCGAGAGGTCAGTCTCAGTTGAGTTTGTCTGGACTGTGGTCATTTTGTGTCGACTCTCTAATAACCGTAATTCAGTGTGAAACGTTTACATCGATTCGGAAAATCAAACAGGCGTCGAATGCTCTTACAAACCATGTCAGATTGTGAATACACTGTTTTATTTCAGTCCAACGTTGTGCGGCACCACTGGGTCCACAGGAGGCGTCAGACAGGGAAGTGTCGACAGTGTGGGAAGGTGAGTCTCCAGCAATCCCTCAAAACCTTTTTTTTTTTTTACTCAGAGGATGCAGAACCCGAGAGCTAACTGAGTCTCTTATTTTATCACCGACAGGGATTTCAACAGAAGTTTTCATTTCACAGCAAAGAGATTGTTGCCATCAGCTGCTCGTGGTGCAAACAGGCGGTGAGTCCCACAGAAAATGTAACATTTTAAGCTCCCAGTCGGTGAAAATGGAAATCGCTGCCAGTCTGCATGAGATATCAAATACACTGTGAAGTACCTCGGTGTGTACTTTAAGTGTTGCAGCATATTTTTCACGTTAGCGTACATTTGTGCTGTTAAGCTTATGTGAAGTTATACTTACAGCTGCTGCCGCCTGAGCTGAAACACCGGAAATTCGAAAAAAAGAACTCGAAATGTGTGTTTCCTGTTGTGTGAGGAGTAGAAGCTGTTAGTGGACGAAACCAGAAGCAGACTGAGAGAATAAATGATGGCGTCCATGAAGCCTGAAGAGCTGAGAGCATCAGGTGTGTGTGTGTGGAGCGATGAGGAGGCTGGAGCCTTCCTCACACGAACACACGAAGCCAACAGAAACGTCATGTTTCCATCGTCTGAGCTTCCACTGGAGCTCTTTTAATCTCGCCGCGTCCTCTTCTTCTGCGCTGCTTTAACGGCAGCAGCTGGAGGATCAGCTCCACCAGCTGTTCACCTCCATCAGCCAATGAGCTCGTGTTCTCGCAGCAGCAGCAGCGGGCGGAGACGAGCAGCGAGTCGGGTTTCCTTTGGACCGTTTTCTGGAAATTCTCTTAAAATTTGCATGAAATTGGATGGAAAAAGTTAGTCCGAGTTAGTTAATCCCAAGTAAGTAGTATTCATTGCCATGGTGGGTAGTAGTGCTACCTGTACACCAAGAAGATCTGCGACGTTGCCGTGTGCTCAACGCCCCCGAAGTACAAGGCAACGTAAAACTGCGAGGGCTCGTGCAGCGACGTGACTTCCTGTCTGTGTTTCAGTATCACAACAAGGTGACGTGCTTCATGCTGCAGCAGATAGAGGAGTGCTGTTCTCTGGGAGCTCACGCTGCCGTCATCATCCCTCCCACCTGGATCATCAGGGTCCGTAGAACACAGGTACACACACACACACACACACACACACATACACGCGTTTGTCTGTCAGTACTTGTGAGGACGCTCATGGACATAATGCATTCCCTAGCCCCTAACCTTAAACTCAACCTAATTCTAACATTAACCTTAAAAGCAAGTCTTAACCTTCAAACAGTCCTTTGCGGTTGTGTGGACCAGCCGAAATGTCCTCACAATGCAGAAATGTCCTCACTAGGATGGTTTAAAACAGCACACACACACACACACACACACTACCATTACAAACTACACTGATTTTCTAACCCTTATCTTTTTTGGCTGTCCTGTGAACGCCATGTATCTCCAAAATGTCAACTTTCCATTAACAAAGAAAACTAGTATTTTGTATGTTTCAGACGATCCAATGAGTTTCCACATGGCTTATTTAGCGTGAGGAGAAGGATCATTTTCTCAGCCCATAAAGTAAAGCTTCTGAGCATCTTATCACCCCCCTGAAAAGCTTGTTTTTGCTGACCTCCAGTGGTTTACCTGCTCACTTTGCTGTGGTGATTTTACAGGTGTGCTGCAGGCCCCTGTGCCATCGCTGTCGGGTGTGTTTACAGGTGCACAGCCATCAGTGATGCTCGCTGTGGTCTCAGAGGTGGAACAGGCTTGAAACTTGGTGTTAAAGTTGCTCTTTAATACCTCAGTTCATCTGAAAAATTCAAAATCACCAAAATTTGGAGATCCATGGTTTTCATTGGACAGCAACATTACTTCTCGCACTAGTTTAAACCTAATCCTAATTATAAATTTACCACTTAACTGCCTTTGAGTCCACAACAAGACAGTTATTATGACTACATGACTGCTTGCATTTTGGTTTTTACACTTACGTAATTAGTCATTTTTTAAATTTCTCTACAAAGCACTTTGGTCGACATTCATTTGTTTCGAAAGTGCTCTATAAATACATTTACTATTTATTAATTCACTTCTTTGTTGTCATATTTTTCCGCGGCCTCCTGTAAATACGAAGAGAAAGTAGAACAAAACATCTGTTTTGGTTTGGTCGTAAACTGTAAAACGTGTGGCGGCCGGGTTTTCGGTCCCCATAAGGGAGGTCGGTCCCCACAGCGTCAGTGTGCTACCAGGTTTGGGTCCTCGCACTGTAAAATAAACGTGACACACACACACACAGCCACTGACGTCGTCGTCGCGTTTGTCTTTCTTTCTGCAGTCGTCTCTAAAGTCCAGTAAAAAGAAGAAGAGGACGTCGCTGAAATGCAACAAGTCGAGCAAGAAGGGAGCAGAGGTGAGGAAGCGACGGCACAGAACGCAACAGGCCGTTTTTATCATTTTACAAACCAAAGTTTTGTTTAAGGCTCACCAGCAAGATGTAGCCTTCACTGCCGTGTTGCTTTGAATCACTGATCCTGTATCAGTTACAAGTCTGTCTGAAGTTCAAAAACGTCGTTACTGTATACCAAGAGGTAGCTGTAATATAATTAGAATATCTGTTGTGTGGAGGTTATTGAGTTTGGATAATGTGATGCGGCTATGAGGCAGTCTCCTGTGTGTTTTTACTCTGCGTTGTCTCTCAGGGCCAAGATGGCCGCTGGAAGCCCTTCCTGGTAAAGCCTCTCCCCTCTCAGCTCATGAAGCCTCTGCTGGTGTTTGTCAACCCGAAGAGCGGAGGAAACCAGGTAGTGTACTGTTCCTGCTTGATTTCCACTGGGAGCGAGGGAACATCAACACTTTTACAGTTTCGAATCTCTGATGTGAGAGGAGCCGATCAGCACGTTTATGCACTCATTCAGTCGTTACTGTGCGGCAGCGAGTGCTTCGCAGACTTTTGTACTGCCACCTCCTGTGCATATTTTTGTATTTTAAAAAAAACAATTTATTTACAGTTAAGATTCTCGTAAAAACATAGTAGAGTTGAGCATCAGTCAAAGATAAAGGACAGTGGTCTTGGTAGTAAAGATGGAAATACAACATTAAGGTCTCTATCAACGAAGTTAGATCACGATTTTAAGTGAAGTTAGTGCAATAATAATGCAGCAGTTCACATAGCATTTTATTTTGATCAAAAATATTTTTGTTGTTAAGAGATTAATAGAGCTCTTTTCAGAGAAGCTGAGATTCTGACTGAAAACACACATTGAGGAATATTGTAGCTTTAGAGCAAAACAATTGACAGAAACCTGCATAAAGACGTAAACAAGGAAAATAAGCCCCGGCTGAAAATAACAAACAGAATTAGTTTTTATTTTTAGTATTTATATATTTATATTCTCACCTCACATGCTTCTGTTTTTTCTTTTCTTTCAGGGAGCCAAGATCATCCAGTCTTTCATGTGGTACCTGAACCCTCGGCAGGTGTTCGACCTGACGAAGGGAGGACCCAGAGAGGGGTAAGCTCCGCCGCGCCGACCCAGGAGTTCGTCCCGCTTCCCTCACTTGTGTTCGGGGGAGCGAGGAGCGGTCACTGAGCGAGGACACATGAGACCAGTGCTCACCGGAGTTTATTAGAAATCAGTTAGTGATTGGACGCTGCAGCCGAAGCCGCATCACCACAAAGCCAACGGCGCGGGTTTTTAGATTTTATTAGTTTTTCTGATTCGCTGTCTTGTTACAAATAGTGGGTCTGTGTTAACTGAAGGTCTGACTGACAAAAGAAACTTAAGCGACTTTCTTCGGTCAGACTTTTCTATTCATGATCTCTAATTTTTCCTTTTTAATCTGCATCGTGGATCCTAATGTATCCTGATGTCTTTCAGCAATAAACACGTTTTAATGAAACAATCCAATAAATGAAATATCATCTAATCAATATTAGTCATTTCCGTTAAACCTTAAAAAAGCATTAAAAGCTGTGACGCCGTCAGAAACTGACACCAGGATCCACAGGGTTGAGTTCCCTCCTTAGTCTACTCTAGTCCTCTAAGCCCCCCTAGTTCCTGCAGTCATCCATAGACCCTCCTGGTCTCTCCTGGTCTCTCCAGTCCTTCCAGGTCTTTCCAGATTCTCTTCAGCCCTGGAGGTTTGGAGGAGGGCGTCTGTCCCAGTTTAGGTCTCACTGTTCACGCTTTGCTTTGTGTTTCCTGCAGGTTGGAGCTGTATGCCAAAGTGCCCAACCTGAGGATCCTGGCCTGTGGGGGAGACGGGACGGTGAGCCCAACGCAATTCACCACACAAACCATCACTAATACTACACAGACTCCACTGTTCTAAAGTAAAACTGCACAGAACCTCTCCGGATGTTCCTCCCACGTGGGACAGATGCCCGTCCTCTGAGGTCCTCTGAGATTCAACCCTTTTGGTCCGACGTGTTTCATGTTGATGAAGTCCAACCTTTTATTCACCATCGATGAATCTGACTTCAGCTCAGACTTTCTCTCTTCCCATTCTCTCATTACAGAAAATCAATTCTAACAATAATAATAATCATAATAATCCTCACATATTGGAAGAAAACTGCTGTCCAAACCATTAAAAAGATTTAATAAGAGTTTGGAAACACCTCATCAAGTCCGCTGCAGCTTGAACTTAGAAGACCATCTACATTTTCACAGCTTTTTAATATTTCACAGAATTATATAAAATATTCAATGAATACAGGGGGATGGGCTGGGTGACGGGGTGGGGTCGTAAAGCAGCTCTTTATGGCCTTTTTCTTGCTACTGTTCGTGTGTTAGTTCATTTACTGACTGAATGTCAACTGACACGTTCTCTGACTTTATCAGTGTTCAACTGAACGCCAGCTGATTAATCATATGTATATGAACCAAACTACTTAATAAAAACATGTTGAACAGTAATATTCACCTGTAGCTGTGAGAGCTGAGCGTGTTTCTGACCCGTTCAGGTGGGCTGGATCTTGTCGGTGTTGGACCAGCTGAAGCTCCGTCCTCAGCCTCCCGTGGCCGTCCTTCCTCTGGGGACCGGCAACGACCTGGCGAGGACTCTCAACTGGGGAGGGGTGAGTTCTGCTGGAGTGTAACTGGAGCTCTACTGGGCGGTCCAGGAGCTGTAACAGGACCACTGGTCCTGAGGCAGAAGTTTCATTCTGCAGTGTAAAAATACTCCATTACAAGCCCTGCATTGAGAATTTTACTTCAGCAAAGCAAAAATATTATCATCAAAAACATTATTACAAAAGCAAAGAATGTTATATTATTATATATGTATTATTATTATTATTATTATTACTGGTGCGTTACTGTAATGCTGCATGATGCTGCTTTGAATTCCGTTTGGTATTTAAATCTTTAACAGTGCATCATATTTTATAAGCTGATCATATATTTTGTACTTCAATCTGCAAAGTAATTAATAACCACATCTGTCAGATAAGTGTAGTAGGCAGAGTAGTTACACGCAGCCACATTTCGTATAAACTAAAAGCACTTCAGAGCATCGACAGGTCCTTCAGAGGCGGCGGTGTAAAGCGTGCTCCCTCCTCCCTCAGGGTTACACTGACGAACCGATAACAAAGATCCTTTCACACGTCGAGGACGGAAACATCGTCCAGCTGGACCGATGGAACCTGAACGTGGAGGCGAACCCCGAGGCCCGGCCGGAGGACAGGGACGAACATCAGACAGACAAGGTCCGTAACGTATCACTGACACACGAGAGTGCATTCGGTGAGAAATGTAACCCGCACGAGCCTCTTGAAACTGGTCACTGTCTCAGCGGTCTGTTGATTTGTGTTACTGCCGTCTCTCAGCTTCCTATCGACGTCTTCAACAACTACTTCAGTCTGGGCTTCGACGCTCACGTCACGCTGGGCTTCCATGAATCCAGAGGTCAGTCCACTCCCACACTAACACACGTCACGTGACAGATTTAGCAGCGCTGCGTTGTCGAAGCAGGATGATCGCTGCTGCACGATGGATGTGCTGTATAGACATTCAGACTGATATTCAATATGAAAGACAGCTGGGGATCGAACCGCCAACCCTGTGATCGCCCCTAGGAACATGTAGAAATGCACCACGTATCTCCAGATCTTCTGGATAAATTGAATTACCCTGATGATCAGACATTTCACTTCATTCAGCCTGACATTGTGTTCGTGTTGGCTGGTGTCATTTTCGGTCAACACAGAAGCTAAAGCCAAAGGTAGCAGCCGAAGAATTACACTGATTTAATAGATGTTACTTCTGTAAGATGAATTACAGCTTCCTGTACATTTGCATTGATCCCTTCCACTCTTGCTGCCGTTTTTCTGGCTCGGACACAAGAAGATGACGTCTCCGTTGTTAACGTCTGGTCACGCCGGCATTGGAAACTGAGACACTTCGCAGTTTCATTACGGTCCTGACAGCGTTGACCTCTGAGTGGACGGAGAGCCGGAGAGTTCAAAATGGAGGAAGCTATCGTAGCTCATTAGCTGCGTGTCACCGTCCAGTTTAAGTGAAGCTCCTCTGTCAGAGTATAAACTGGCTCTCACACAGTTAGGAGACAGGAGGACGTCAGACTGCTGTTAATAAACGTACTGTAGTAACTGACTGACAGCTCGTTAGCCAGAACAGCTTTTTTTCCAATAAAAATCTTTATTGAATGAAATGATGAACCGTCCTGAGGACAAAAGGTCAGGGCGAGTAAACGGTCCCGTACAGAGGAAATAGAAAGAAGCTCAGAGAGATGTTGTGACTGGCTAGCGCTAGCATGTTAGCGGTTAGCTCACAGTAACAGCTACAGTAGTTAACCAGCTGCCCTGTGAGACGTCACTACGTCACCAAGACTCGAAGACGAGGACTCATTTCATTGCGTCACTTTCTGGTGTGACCAGACCTTTAGTTCCACCTACAAATCTGATTGGCTCGCTGATCATCGTCGTTCATGAAGCTTAGAACAAGGCTGCTTTGTGTGATTTAATAAAAGGTGACATTCCCAGGATTTACAGCGTACATGCTGGAATGTGTCTTAGTAAGAGGAGAACCTGTAAAGTATCCACTGAGCTGTAAAAGACCTCATGTTACCTTTACTGCTCCTTCTCCTTCCTCTGCTGATCAGTGACCTCATTACCAAACAGGGATCAATAAAAAAGTATCTAATTAAATTCAAATCTCACATAATGAAACTGTATGTCCACCTTCTTCCTTTGTTTGTTCTGTATTATTCTGTAAGTCACTGATGGCTTTAATGCAAAATCAGAAACTTTGTGAACCGAACAGGTTGTTTGTCTTTTCAGAGGCGAACCCGGAGAAGTTTAACAGCCGCTTCAGGAACAAGATGTTCTATGCAGGGGTAAGTGTCCTCGCTGGTCCGGTCTGTTCGCTCTGTTTACACATCAAACTGTTTGTAACGTCCACGTATTTGTGTGTGTGTGTGTGTGTGTGTGTGTGTGTTTCAGACGGCCTTCTCAGATTTCCTGAGCGGGAGTTCGAAAGACCTCGCCAAGCACATCAGAGTGGTGGTGAGTACAGACAGATAATAAAAATCGACATGAAACTTTCTACAGGAGGAACAGACGTCAGCAGAGATGCTGTTTACCCAGTTTGTTTAAAGGATTCGTTTTTATATATTTTTCTTATTGTGAATAAATCTCAGGTTGGTCCGTCTCTCGGCACGTCTCACTTCCTGTCTGCGGCTCTCGGCTGCGAGCCCGTTGGTTCCTGCTGAAGACGTAAATCTTTAAATATATAGTTTCCTGTTTGAAAAGGCTCAGTAGTTTCCTCAAACTGCTGCTCGCTGTAGTTTTTATCAGACCAACAGGAGGAAACGGTGCATCTGTTGGGGACTATTTCCAGCGGCGGATGAATCCACATGTGGTGCTGTAGTGAGTGTTTGGGGCAGCAGGACGGTGTGTGTGGGGCTGAGGCAGAATAAACTACAGTGTGTGTGTTCATGGTGATGAAGGAACATGTCAGCCAGTGCAGCAGAGCGGCTCGCTGATGTGTTTTAACAGTTTCTGGACAACAGTGGAGGCTGTGATACACACACACACACACACCTGTTAGCAGAGACGTTCACTGCTGGTTTGAGTCTGAACGTGAGATTTGATGACAAGAAGAAAAATGTAAAATATTACCGGACTTATCTGGTAATACGACTTAAAGGTTTAAACAGCACTGTTGTCTCTCGGTCCTGGATTCGAACCCTGCTGAAGCTGTCGGTTCACACGAGTTGCATCACTGTAAACCGCCTCTCCTGTTCAGGGTGCTGGGGCACCGGAGGCTATCCCAGCACACACTGGGAAAGAGAAGGCGTACGTTAAATGGCAATTATTGATATACATCACCGCAAATATGCTGTTAATGGTGGATTGAACAGGCTGCTGACACACAAAATGTGACTGCTGCAGGAAGACTGTGTTCGCTGTAACACAAATCACGGCCCGTCGCCCTCAAATGGAAAAACAAGAACAACAGTAACATTTAATCAAAATAACTGATCAAAAATAATTGTCTTCTATTACAAACTTTTATATATTTTGTTACGTTATCAGCTGTCGTTATCACAGTGGTATATTTGAGCCTATTTGTGGTCAAACAGTCCTTACGAAAGGAAACATGAATTAAAATAGATGCCAAACATACAAGGACAAATGACAACCATCTACTGAGAAATGTTTTATAAAAGGGATAAAATACAATATTTACTAGCTCTCTGACTAATATAAAAATAGACACTACAGCTAGTCAGTACTCCTGCCTGCAGACTGCTGCTGCAGGAAACACTGACTGTGTGTACACTTACTTGTATGAAACCCTGAGCCTGTTTGTGTTTTCCTCCCGCCTCAGTGCGACGGTACAGACCTGACGGCCAAAGTCCAGGAGATGAAGTTACAGTGTCTGCTCTTCCTCAACATCCCCAGGTACGCTCAGCCGGAGAGGAAAAGAAATGCACTTGTAAAATCTTTGTAAAATGTAAAAGACAGTTTGCTTCAGCCTGTTAAAGCGTGTGAGCACTGGCCTCATGGTGTTTAATGTTTAAACACTCAGTGCTGTATTTATTGTTTACTCTTGTTTGACTCGTGGCTGTGAAGGAAATATAAAGCGTTAACATACCGACACGGTAAAGATCAGTAACATGAGTGTGCCGCAGGTACTGTGCCGGCACCGTGCCGTGGGGTCACCCCAGCGAGCATCAGGACTTTGAACCGCAGCGTCACGACGACGGCTGCATCGAGGTCATCGGCTTCACCATGACGTCTCTGGTGAGCTCTCAGCCGAACTCGACCAGACCACTTCAGACCACTTCAGACCTTGGGCCTTTCTCAAACCGGACCCTCCCCGCTCCGTCACGGAGTGTACTCTGTTTGTAGCGACACTCGCAGCTGAAGGAAGCGCCCTTCGTTAAGGTGTAGGCTATAAATACAGCGGCAAGCTTTGGGGACCAACTTCCCTCTCTCTCCGGCGGAAACAGGAACTGTCACGACTTCTCGTAACCATGGTTTCATATCAGCATCTTTCGGAAGCGGCAACTTTTTTTAATAGGCCAATGGCGAGTGATACATCATCAGTAGGCTCTTTAGAAAACTCAATGTAAACACAACTGCAACCTAATTAAAGACAGAAACACTAAAATAGAATAAAATAACATGGCTGAGGGGTCTCTTGGAATAATTTTAAGGCATCAATAATGTTGTCTTCTTGTTCATATACTTGTGCAGTGCTAGTTCTCTCATAAAAAAAACCCAATAAGGGTTGTGTCCTAATACATTTACATTTGTGGATGTACCTAAAATAAAGTATTCAACAGAAATTCAGAAAGTTTCCAGAAAGCTGCACCTGTTGCTGTGAGAGCTGTAGGAAGATGAGAGGAGGCTTTTCTTTATTTTATCTCGTTTTTCATTCTGTTTATAAGCTGCTTGGTTTTTGCAACAGTCCCTGTAAATATACAACACTAGAGACTAGAGAAGGCTATATTTGATTCTAAATACAATGTGACCTTTAAGGTGTTAACGTCTGCATGACAATATTAAATATCTTAAATCTTATTTTAAGCAGTTTACGTTTGTACAGAGCGACTGGTCGATGCAGACTCACTCCCTCGTTCATCATCGGTTTGGGATGACACTAAATGTGGCGGTCCTTCCACGTGGACGTGCAAACGGAGGGGAAGTGGGTAGTAGGGAGAGGGTGTCGGGGGTAGTTTGAGAAAGGCACCAGACCACATGAAACCACACCAGACCACATCACACCCTGTACTACACAAAGCCAAAGAACAAACTTGAGCTCACAATATTTCAAGATACGTTTTATTGTCGTCTGCATAGAAACCAACACAATGACGTTTTCGTCTCGACACTTTGTATGAAAATGTTTAATTGATCCCCTCCCCGACTCTATATGGCATCATAACTTAGACCAAAGACACCAAACCAGACCACGCGTTCAGGTCAGATGTATGTGACTCATGATCATAGTCACCAGCAGCAGCTCTACCTGTCGTTGACCTGTGGTTGTTTGTGTCCAGGCCACGCTGCAGGTGGGCGGTCATGGTGAACGGCTCCATCAGTGTAAAGAAGTGACCCTCACCACCTTCAAGTCCATCCCCATGCAGGTGGACGGAGAGCCCTGCAAGCTGGCACCGTCCATCATCCACATCAACCTGAGGAACCAGGCCAACATGGTGCAGAAGGCCAAGAGGAGGATCTCCATGCCCCATCTCAACGAGTAAAGAATACACTGATGAACACACCACAAACACACTGACAACACTGACCTGTGCTTTGATCCACTATACAGGAAACCAGTATACACTGTGGGCCAGATTTACCAAGAAAATGGTGCAACAAGGCCACTTCTGCACTAAGAGCAAGTGTGAAAACAGGAAGCCCCACTAGACAAGATTTATTAGCATGCTAGCAGCATGGCTTTAGGGGTGTCAGTCCGTCCGTCTGTCCTCCTCTTCGGTCCAGACTGAAGCGTCTCAGCAGCTGCTGGACTGCGATGAGACGTGCTTCATCGTTCATGCTCCCCTCAGGATGAACTGTAATCACTCTGCTGATCCTCTGACTTTCCATCTAGCGCCACCATCAGGTCGACACGTTAACGTGTCCGACACTTTGGTTTCTGACCAAACACCTGCAGAGCTGATGGCGTTCCCATCAGCCTCAGCTGCGCTCTGTGTTTACTGCTAACTAGCTAATATTAGCATGCTAACACACTAAACGATGGTGAACACGGTGAACATTATACCAGCTAAACATCAGCATGTTAGCATAGTAGTAACATCAACATTTCAATAAGACATTGGGCTGTAAAGAGTGTGACTTTATAGTGAGTTTATGTTTACCAAACCGTACGAGCCTTGTTCCTGACTTTATCGTGCTGTATTAAGTTGTGTATGTATGTGTGTTAACTCTGTGTCGTGTCTCTGTGAGTGTGTGTGAGTGTGTGTGTGTTCAGCTCACAGTATAAATGAAAGTGTTGGTGTGTTTGTGTGCAGTCAGCAGCCTGTTCCTGAGAAGCTGCAGATCAGAGTGAACAGGATCAGCATGGCAGCGTACGAGGCTCTGCACTACGACAAGGACCAGCTGAGGGAGGCCTGTGAGTCAGTGAAGGGTTAACGGATCAATAATGTGCTCAACGTGATTAATCAAACAGTCAATCTGTCCCTGAGGGAAACTGACTCTTTACTCGCTTGAGTCACATTGATAAAAACAAGTTGTATCAGCTGCAAACTGCCGTCCAACATACAATATATTGATATTTATTTATTTTCACATGACTTCAGCTTGAATATCAGCTGTTTGATTGTAAATTTGTAGATTCAATCTGTAACATTGCCGTATAACGTTTAGATACTGTAGCAGGACTTTAAAGCTTCAGACGTTTCCTCTGTTTGTGCAGCGACGCCGCTGGGAGTGATCACCGTCCCCGGAGACAGCGACCTGGAGACCTGCCGCCTGCTCATCGAGCGTCTGCACGACAACCTGGACCAGGTACACAGGGGACGTGTTCTTAGGGCTGCGAATAATACCTCTTCACATGAATCATTGATCTGTTCTGTCCACCAGAAAGGGAGGGAATTCACAAAAACGTGGAGGCGTTGCTTCGTTAAGAGACAAAAGAGAACAGCTCGTGCTCCTTTTATTTCTATTAATCTGCTGATTATTTGTCATTTAATCAATTCACCATTTACTGTAAAACATCACAAGTTCAAAGAATCACCTCAGATTTAATATTTCAGTTGTTCTCAAACTTTTTCTCTCGTGTCTCCCTTTTGAAACCACAGAAGAAAATCAACCCGACGCGTAAACAGATGAAATGTTAATTAACCGTTAATCATGTTGTTAGAAACGAAATGAGCCAAGGCGAAACGTATTGAAATAACTTTATCTAGGACAATAACTGTTTCTCTTCATGTATGTTTCTCATGAGTTCCTGCTGTGCAAAAGGAAAACTGTTATTCGACACAAAAGACTTTTCATATTTTGGATTAGACGTGTTTAGTTCTTCCTGTTAGAAGCATCTTGTTCTTCACATGTTGTCTGAATACAGCCTGCACACTGACGCTGTCGCTGTGTGCTTACTGCTGCACCATGTTGGTCATCCTGGAAAAGGACGACCTGATGAAGATTTAACTTCGTCAGGTCTGATCCGAATCTAAAGCTGAGTCAAAGAACGGTGTGAAGATGAATTTTGTGAAGATGTTTATCTTGTGGCGGAAAGTAACTAAATACATTTACTCCAGCTCTGTAGTTATTTTCGGTACTACACTCGAGCACTTACATTTTCTGCTACTTTAGACTTCGACTCCGCTGCATCTCACAGGCGGTGTTACCGGTTACGTTTCAGGTCAAGAGTTTACATTAAAAACGTAGAAAAGGTTTCAGTCGTAGTCGTCTGGACGCTGTTTTCAGAATCAAGACGTTTCGGCTCCCATCCGGAAGTCGTTCTCGATTATGAAAAAATGGGACGGGAACTAGAAATTTAAGCTACTCTGTGTTACATAAGCCCCGCCCTCAGGGAGGAGTCTACCTGAGTATCTGTTGATTAGCTAGTTTCACCTGAAACTGACCTGATAGTTTCCATGATGGCCCAGTAATCAGTAATCAGGCCTGTTGTTTTCTGGCTGCACCTCCCTCATCACTGTTAAGTACCTGATTAGCATGTGATTGGCTTGACCACGGTGTTAACACACTGTGGTAAACTTTGGGCAGATTAAATCTCAGACCACCATTTCTGTTCAAAGAGGGGTTCTCTTTCTTCACAAAAATGGCTTCCTTGACGCCCCGTTCAAACCAACTCTTCTCTCTACTAAGAATCTTCACCTCGCTGTCTTCAAATGTGCGGTTTGTAGCCACTAGCTATTGAAACTAGCTAATCAACAGATACTCAGGTAGACTCCTCCCTGAGGGCGGGGCTTATGTAACACAGAGTAGCTTCAATTTCTAGTTCCCGTCCCATTTTTTCACACTTGAGAATGACTTCCGGATGGGAGCCGAAACGTCTTGATTCTGAAAACAGCGTCCAGACGACCACGACTGAAACCTTTCCTACGATAGAGCGCTGCTGGACGAATGAGGGACGACACCGTCTTTACATTAAAAAGTTTAGAAAACAAAACATTTTTACAGATTAAACCAGTGTTTCCAGTGTGCAGGTGATGTGTGTGTACCTCTGCTCTTTCTAAAGCCCTGTTCAGACGTGTGAGATATCCGTGCACTGCATGAACACGTGGAGACAGTCGGTCAGATTATTACTGCTGCTGTAGTCGCAGAGAATCTCCCCTCCTACTGAAGCCGATTAAACTCGTTTTAGGTTTTGTGTGCGTACACAGCTGAAGATGGAGATAGTGACGTTCGAAGGCAGTAAGATGCACATTTAATCTCTCATGTTTAACTTTGTCTTCACGTTAATCTGGCAGCGTTCAGTTCAGAAAGTGTCGGGAGCGTTTCAGCTCGTCAGATTGCCGTCGTGACTTTTACATAAAAGTGAGCATCTAAAACTGGGGGGGGGGTACCGTGTCACACCAGCAGTCTAAAAACCCAAAGAAACCGAAAGCTAACAAAGTGTCGTTGTGCTCTTTCAGGACTGCGACGCGATGAAGGGAGAGTGTCTGTCTTCACAGAAGTTGTCCATGAAGTGGTGTTTCCTCGACTGTGAGTCCCGAGCAGCTCGCAGCCTCGCAGCCTCGCAGCGCCGAGTTTAGCTCACACAGAGAAACCTGACACCTGCTGTCTGTCTGTCTGTCTGTCTGTCTGTCTGTCCTCAGGTACAACAGCCGATCGCTTCTACAGGATCGACCGAGCTCAGGTGTGACGCAGGGTGACGCGCTTCTGCATCGACACATGAAGGACGAAAGCTAAATGGAACCCAGCCATTAGTTGTTTTTCTAATATAACCAGTAATGAACCGACATCTGAACTAAAACCTGTCAAAGATTCTTTTATCTTTCCACTGAAACATGAAGCTGGAGCGTATATATATATATATATATATATATATATATCGTGTAAACAAGGCCGCGGTCACTTTGTGCTGAACAAAAGCTGAATTCATTGACTTCAGAGGCTTCAGAGCCCCGGATGTGTTCACACGTGTCTTTTAATCCGTGCCCAGATACGATTAATGCTTAAAATGCACTGAAACCTGCAGGCGTTCTCACTTTTTGAGACAGAATGAGTTTTTTCTTTCTTCACGCACCGTAAATCAAGAATAATAGATCGTTTAATAAATAAAACGCCCCGAGTCGTAGCTAATAACACTCAACGCTTCTTTAAACTTCTTCAGTGTGCTCCAGAATCTGAATTCTAAAAGCACATACGTTATTATTTCTAAATAACTGTAGAGACCTGATACCGAACGCAGAGCCTGAACCAGGTCTTTCCTGACGTTCTGCTTCCTGTCTCCCAGGAGCACCTGAACTACGTGACGGAGATCTCCCAGGAGGAGCTGTACATCCTGGACCCGGAGCTGGTCGTCAAGGAGACGGTGGGCACCTCCCCCGGCATGCCTGACCTGGTGGACTCCGAGGAGCACCAGGACCAGCAGAGGCAGTTCGCCTTCCCCTGCTCCCCGTCCTCCCCCAAATCCTCCCCCACTCCGAGGTGAGAGGCAGGACAGCGTGATGAAGTGATCAACCGAAATCAGGACATTTTCTAAACATCAACGTACTACATCGAGAGATATATATATATATATATATAAAAGTAAAAGATAGAAAAGATTTTATGATAATAAGAAACTTCACTTTAAACAAAGTTACAAACAATAAAAGCAAATGAAAAGTAACGAGATCATAGAAACAAACAAAAGCACGGAAAGCTGAAGCCACAACAAAGTTTTCAGAAAAACTTTTTATAAAGGAACCAAGCAGAGCAGAGCCCTGACCCCCGACCCCTGACCCCCGACCCCCGACCCCCGACCTCTGACCCCCGACCTCTGACCCCCGACCCCCGACCTCTGACCCCGACCCGAGGATGCGTTTAGTGCTTTAAAAGTAATCAGTGTTGCACCCAGAATACGAGCAGTCGGCCTCTTAGTTTTAGTTAGTTGCTGCTTGATAATAATAATAATAATTATTATTATCATTTTATTTCATATTTTAATTAGCGATTAATCTGCCAACTGTTTTCTCAAAGAATCTTTTGTGTATAAAATAGTGAAAAATGCTGAAGATGATATGTTTAGATGTCTTGTTTTACAACAGCCCAAAGATATTCACTTTACTATAATAAAACAATGATATACTTTTATTTCAATAAATTATACTTATTATATTACATTTGAAATTAAATGTTACTATACTGAGTATTTGTATTACATTGGATTTCCTCTCCTGTTTGTCGTGTCTTTGTTCATTTAGTGTGATTTTTAAAATGTATTTTTATTTCCTTCTTTCGAAAATATTCAGTTCACTGTCGTATTTGATATAAATAAATCAAAGCATCGAATCTCACGTTTGAGAAGCTGGAACCATCAAATATTTGGCATTTCTGCTTGAAAAATGACTGATTGATGATCAGAAGAGTTGCCGATGAACTCGCTGTGAATAATAGTTTCAGTCTTTACTGTCTGCACCGATCACTTCAGTTTCAGTTTGAGTCAGTTTCCCATTGTTTCCTCCCCGTTTATTATAAAATAATATATATATTTTATTATATCAGGTTGAGTGTTTGCAGAATAACACGTGAGTAAGTAAACTGTGGGGGTTTAAAAGAGAGAAGAACGAGATGGCAGACTGCGGTGAGCCCTTGTTCCTGCTGTCGCTCTTCACGTCAGCAGGTCACCTGATAAACGGTCTTATTGTTCACACACAAGAACGTTTTATCAGCGTGTGCTGGGGGCCCCGGCGTCGCTCCTCCAGCGGGCCCCGGCGTCGCTCCTCCAGCGGGCCCCGGCGTCGCTCCTCCAGCGGGCCCCGTGGGGGCAGAGCGCCACCTGCTGGACAAAGCGTGGGCGTGAATGGAGCGGCTCTGACAGCCGAGGCGGCAGCTGGTCGCTACTATCTGCAGCCGTCAGAAATGCTGCGGTCTGAAGGGCTGTTTCCATGGAGACGCTGACCTGAGCCTTTGTCCCTTCGTGGGTTTAGTTTTCCGGGTCACCGAGTCACCCGACGGGACGACCGCTGCCTCCTCGCTCACTCAGAGGCGTTTTAGAGTCAGAAGCCAATCGCGAGGCGGCGCAGGACGAGAAACAGCAGCTCTGTTTGTGTTTCAGGGCCAGAGACGGGCAGAGGAAGAGGATTTCCAGCGACAGCTCGGTGGCCGAGGCCCTGAACCAGAGCTCGGCCAAGACTACGCTCTGCAGGTACGCACGCACACGGATACACGCGCACACACACACACACACACACACACACACACACACACTCACACTCTCACACTACACTGACTTTCGTTCGTTACCTGGAAATTTACCCGAGACAAGTTTATTCGTTCAGCTCCAACAACAACGAGGAAGAGCTTTACATAAAAGCTTTTAAGAAAATATATCAAACAAACACAAAAGGCAACGTCCACGAGACACACACACACACACACACACACACACACACACACACATATATACAAACACATAAAAAAGATTTAAAGAGTAGAAGATTAAAATAATAAGCTTAAGCAACTGGAGAGTAGAAATGACAAAAGGGTTGGAGCATAAAAACTGAAGTCTGCTTCTCCAGGTTTAGTTTGGACTCTGGGGACAGGAAGCAGACCTGGTCCCAGACCACCTGACAGGTCTGGGGACAGAAGCAGACCTGGTCCCAGACCACCTGACAGGTCTGGACTAACGGAGCAGATATTGGGATGTGTGCTGAAATAGGGATTCAATAATGGGAGACGGACTGAGACAGAAAGATAACGATCCAGCTGGCAGAGGAGGAACGTCCGTGAAAACTAAGAGAATTTACTTTGATCTTTCACTCACTTCCCAAACCTTTTTCATTTTAGTGGTTTGATAAACGCGAGGCAGAAACGTGCTGACGCTGATGCACGCCCCGTCCGCAGAGTGCTCTACATGCTATTTCCCGCTGTGCTTCGCCCAGTGTCGTCTCCGGCTTGCGAACCGCAGTTTGTTTCCTCGTAGGTCAGAGCGAAGATCCACGTTTCATTTCTTAGTTTAGTTAAATGCTAAAAAACTCTTGTGAGCGGGGGTTTCTGTGGATGCTGCAGCCTCCCACCACACGGACGCCACAGTGGCTCTTCTTCTTCTTCTCCTCCCTCCTCTAACCGCAGCCGAACAGAGGAGGAGTGTAGTTTTATTGCAGGCCGGTTGGCTGGAAGCAGCGATGAAATGAGGGCCTTTGTCAGACCTTTAGCATCCAGATCCTTGACTTAAAGGGACGGTTCACCCTCAAGTCAAAGCTGCGCGTCTCCTCTCGCCTGTTCATCTCCGAGACGGTTTTGCTGCGAGTTGCCGAGTTGTGGAGGTGCCTGCTGCGCTTTGAGCCCCGTGGAGTCCGTGAGTCAGTACTTTGTGGAACCGCCTTTCGCTGCAGTTACAGCTGCAAGTCTTTTGGGGTTAGTCTCTACCAGCTTTGCACATCTGACATTTCTGCTCATTCTTCTTTGCACAATAACTCGAGCTCAGTCAGATTGGATGGAGAGCGTCTGAACAGCAATGTTCAAGTCTCGCCTCAGATTCTGCGGGACTGAGGTCTGGACGCTTTGATCTAAACCGTGCCGTTGTCGCTCTGGCTGCATCCATCCAGCTTCCCTGTCCCTGCTGTAGACCGCCATGTTTCACGGTGTGGACGGTGTGTTCAGGGTGATGTGCCACTGTTAGTTTCCCGCCACACACATAGCGTCTTGCTTTTAGGCCAAAAACGTGCTGTCCCCCCCCCCCCCCACATGGCTTTTGGCAAACCGCAAACTTTCGATTTTTCCAACGATGGCTTCCTTCTCGCCGCTCTTCCGTAACGGCCGGGTTTGTGGCGTGCGCGGCTAACAGTTGTCCTGCGG
The DNA here is from genome assembly GCA_027580175.1 of Siniperca scherzeri. NCBI lineage: Eukaryota > Metazoa > Chordata > Actinopteri > Centrarchiformes > Sinipercidae > Siniperca > Siniperca scherzeri. The sequence continues at coordinate 33,784,616 of CM050844.1, read as the reverse complement.
ACAGGTTCTCGCACCTGAGCCGTGGATCTCTGCAGCTCCTCCAGAGCGGCCCCGGGCCTCCTGGCTGCCTCTCTGATCAACGCTCTCCTAGCCCGGCCTGTAAGTTCAGGTGCACGGCCATTTCTCGGTAGGTTTGCGGCGGTGCCACGCTCTCTCCATTTCCGGATGATGGACTGAACGGTGCTTCAAACTCCACCACACCTTTATCCCTGACCTGTCGGGTCTTTGTTCTCCTCCGAGGCCTTCACGGAACAGCTGAGATTAGATGACTCCCAGGTGGACTATTTACTAATGAGGTGACTACTGAAGGCAGTGGGTTGCCCTGGATTGTATTCAGGAGTATCAGAGTAAAGGGGCTGAATACTTTTGCACGCCACACTTTTCAGAGTTTAATCAAATTAAAAACACTTTGAAAACCGTGTATAATTTTCCTCCCACTTCACAATTATGCGTCACTTCGCGTTGGCCTATCGCACGGCGTCCCAGTAAAATACATTTAGGTTTGCGGTTGTAACGTGAAAAAATGTGGGAACGTTCAAGGAGTATGAACACTTTTGCACGCCACTGTATGTCTCTGTTTTACAAGCTGAATTTGTAGCAATGCATCAGTTTTTTTATAATCTTATTTTCTGAAAGTCTTCATTTGAAAAGTGACCAGCTGTTGGAGGGAAGCATTGTACTTTTTACTAAACTACGTTTATCTCCGATAAGAGAAGTAGAAAGTATGTAAAACTGTAAACGTACTTTCCACCACTGTGAGACTTTCACGTCACATCGATGGGAAATCATTTCTCCGGTAACTTCATTATTTCACCCAAACAGGGACTAAATGAACTTTGTCTTGTCATAGTGTGTGTGTGTGTGTGTGTGTGTGTGTCAGCTTTGAAACACTTCATGTAGCTCGTGCTGTAACACTGCTGGCACCATGTGCTGTCGCTGCTACTGATCCTGTCACCTGTGCATCTTGTCCTGCATGTGATCCGAAGGAGGGGGGCAAAGATTCTCAATGTCCATCGCTCCAGTACCACCCTCGCTGATTTCAGCCCCGTCGTTAGGTACGCCTCCGTTCAGTGTGCGAGCCGCTCCGTCTGCTCAGGTCCGACTGATTCCTGTCTAACCTTTTCTTTTGCTTCTCTCTGTCTCGCAGTCCTTCCAGCGCTACCTCGCCCGACCCCGACCCCGACCCCGACCCCGAGAAAGGTAACGCTTCCTGATGTTGGTGCTTCCACAGCTCTCGAACAATAACGCTGCGACCGATTTCTTCAGCAATGAAAGAAAAGCATTTAGACAACGTTCTACTGAATGTCTTGGAACCACGAAACCATGTGGGAGATGGAGGGACGAAGGTGAGCTGCGAGGGGAGAGAGTCATCGCAACAAGCCCTCCAGCTGCTGACAGCTTGTGTCCTCGGAGGCCAATCCTAACATCTGTCCTGCGTCTCTGTGGCAGGAAGGTTTTACTAAAAGTGCTTCAGGGGGACATTACGTTTAAAAGGGGCTGAACCCAGAAACACCTTCTGATGATTAGATTGATGTGATTCCTGAGTTCTTTAGTTTTCTGCTGCACTTCAACAGGACAAGTTTTTGAAAATGTCTTTCTTTTCCTGAGCGTCGGGACGGCAGACCCGGCGTCCCGGATCGTTTCCTACACCTGTGTTTTCAGAAGAATGTCACCCGGCTGCGTTGTGTCGACCGTCCGATGCTCAGAGGTTCTCAGGCTGAGGCTTGGGGCCCTGCCAAGGGCCCACAGGATGAGTCCTAGGGGTCAGGGGATAATTACTGGCAGGGAAACAAGAAGAAAACATAAAATAATTTATATTTTTAAAACTTTCTTCTGATTCTTTTAGTTTTCTTTCTTTATGCCTCCAAAATGATTCAAATCAAACGATCTGAAAAGTGAAAATCCCTCTGACGGAACTGCTTGCAGCTCGTGGCCGTATCCGACCTGCTGCGTTTGTTGGTGTTAAAGCGTCGGAAACGTGGAGTTCTTGCTGTGCAAAAAGTGGCTGAACTGTAATTCATAAGGTTTCTGTTTTTTTTTCAGATGCAGCGTTGATCAGCTGCATCAAGACTGAAGACCTAAACAGAGTGAGTCCGTAAACCGACGTTTTCACGTCTCGGTCGCAGAAAAGTTTTGGTAAAATCTTAACGCTCATTTCCTCTGAACCGTGTTTTACTTTCAGTTTGTTCCTGCGGGACTGAAGTCTTTAAAGTCTTTAAAGTTTTTAAAGTTTTTAAAGTTTTTAAAGTTTTTAAAGTCTTTAAAGTTTTTAAGCACGATTCTGCGTTTATTTAATTTATTTAATTTATCTCTCTGCCTGTCTGTCTGTCTCTCTGCCTGTCTCTCTGTCTCTCTGTCTGTCTGCCTGTCTGTCTGTCTGTCTTTCTCTCTGTCTCTCTCTCTCTCTGTCTGCCTGTCTGTCTGTCTCTCTGCCTGTCTGCCTGTCTCTCTCTCTGTCTCTCTGTCTGTCTGTCTGCCTGTCTCTCTCTCTGTCTCTCTGTCTGTCTGCCTCTCTGTCTGTCTGTCTCTCTCTCTCTCTCTCTGTCTGTCTCTCTGCCTGTCTGCCTGTCTCTCTCTCTGTCTCTCTGTCTGTCTGTCTGCCTGTCTCTCTCTCTGTCTCTCTGTCTGTCTGCCTCTCTGTCTGTCTGTCTCTCTGTCTCTCTGTCTGTCTGTCTGTCTCTCTGCCTGTCTCTCTGTCTGTCTGCCTGTCTGTCTCTCTGTCTCTCTGTGTCTGTCTGTCTCTCTGTCTGTCTGTCTGTCTCTCTGCCTGCCTGTCTGTCTGTCTGTCTGTCTCTCTGTCTCTCTGTGTCTGTCTGTCTCTCTGTCTGTCTGTCTGCCTCTCTGTCTGTCTGTCTGTCTGTCTCTCTCTCTCTCTGTCTCTCTGCCTGTCTCTCTGTCTGTCTGTCTGTCTGTCTCTCTCTCTGTCTCTCTGTCTCTCTGCCTGCCCGTCTGCCTCTCTGCCTGTCTGCCTGTCTCTCTGTCTGTCTGTCTCTCTGTCTCTCTGCCTGTCTCTCTCTCTCTGCCTGTCTGTCGTGCAGCTGATGGAGCTCCACCAGCAGGGGGCGGACCTCCTGCTGCAGGACGCCGCCGGCTGCACGCTGCTGCACCACGCTGTGGAGGCCGGCAGCAAAGAGATCCTCAAGTACCTCCTGGACAACGGTGAGAGAGTCACACACACACACACACTCACACACACACACACACACACACACACACACACACACACACACACGTCTCAGGCAGTTTAAAAGAGGGCGGAGTCATTGAAAGGTCAGGTTTTTCTGCATTTGCTCGCCATCACAAATCTTATTTTACAACTATATAACAGTTTTACAGACGGACTAGAAACCACCTGAACGTCCACGCGCTGCCCTGCGGCTGCTTTCAGCTGCGTCATTTTGTTTTATTGAGTCCTAAAACTTTAATTTAATTTAATTTCAAACAAGTAAGAAACTGTGGTGACATTATTTCACCTGTTTTTCATGCAAATAAATTAGTTTCAGTAGTTTTCTTTAATCCCGTTGCTTTGACTTGTTTTGCGATGCAGAACATTTCTATAAAATAGCTGAAACAAAGAAAACTGTCGAACTCTGTCTCCGGCTGCTTTTTATTGGCCGATCTCTGTCACGTTTTAAAGAGTTTTTTAATTTTTTACGTGATTTGTTTTCTGATGTGTTTCAAATGATTCCGACGGCAGAAGTTTGCAGAAAAATGTGACAAAATCCCAGTGAAGTCTGGTGTGTCACTTTCAGTGGGAGCTTCCCCAGGTCACATTAACACAGCCCGCCGCCCGCCACTGTGTCTGCTGTTCCCACCACTGGGGGGCGCAACACGCTGGCTGGAAGAAAACCACCTGAAGGTCCGACAGCTGACTCGACCTGTTTCCAGTGTGCACCTGCAGAAAGGACCGAAAGCTCAGCCTCTGCTGCTCCCTGCTGTCATGTTGCTTCAAAGGCAAATAGCAAATGGTCATCCTTAATGTTTACGTATAGAGAAGAAAATAGATTTAATACTAACTTTATTCAAGCAGCACATTTTAAAACCAAGCTACAAAGAGCTTTACAGTAAGAACAGAGAATAAAAGTAAATAAGAAGCTGCTGGTGCTGAAGGGCCTGAGCCGGTCGTTCAGCTGACGTCCGAGTCTCGATTCCAGCGAGGCGGGGCGAAATCCAGAATACCGAGTGGTACCGGGCGTTATCGGGACGTACGTGAATTAGTTTTTATTCTTGTGTTACGGTCGTTTTAAAAAGTCTTGCTTTACAACATTGAATCTAAATGGATTCAGTGTGGCTGTTCGGACACGTTTCTGTTGATCGGTGGCAAGAAGTCCCGTTAAATCCCCTTTAAAACGTCCAAGGGGACGCTTTCACCTGGTACTGTCACTGTCACAGCTGAATGGGGATGACTGTAAGCTGATTTTATAGCACAGTGAAATGCACGCTCGTGCACTGAAACGGGGGAACCCCCCGCTGAGCTGGCCGCTGTGTGGAGTCAGGTGCAGCGTGGGAGCGTCTGTCCTCCAGCCGTGTATCGCTGATGTTTGGACAGCTCGCTCTCCGTCTGCGTCCCCCTGCTTGTGTCGCGACTGCAGCAGCAAGACCACATCGTGGTTTTCAGATTCTGTGGATGCAGCTCAGTTTACCAGCAGACGCGTGTGAGACGCGTCCTGTTGGTCGCTGCAGTGCGATTGGTTAGTTTGAACTTCCTGCTCCGACCGCTGCAGAACATGTCGGTGTGTGTGTGTGTGTTTGTTAAATTTGTCTTGTTTGCAGATATTTTATTGATATTTTAATTCATTCATTCTTTTGTTTATTTTATTTTAATTTTAAAGATTTAATATTTTTGATAAAGATTCTTATATCTCATAACTGGTCTGCCAATACTTTCAGCTGTGCACACACACACACACACACACTGACGGCATATTAAACATAAAACATCCCTCAGTAAGTTCATATCCTGCGACTGTTTGCTCTGAACAGTTTTCTTAATCTGAATAATAATTAAACACTTCCTGTGCTTTTGTTGTTCCTCTTCAGTTCGTCGCAGTCGGAGCTTTTATCTGCACGAGCTCTTGTTTACTTGCATGAAGGTGTGTCTGTACCTGTGTGAGTCTTTGTGCACATATACCTTTTTTTTTTTTAATAAGAATTGTATTTTTTTTTTTTTTAAATTTGCAAATAAATTAACAAACAAATCTTGACACAAACGACTCCTGTACGTTTCCAGGCAGTGATCTGTTTTGGGCTTTAAACACAAAGATCTGTCGGTTTGTTCCCTCGAATCCCCCTCGTTCACGATCGACCACGTGTTGCTCTCGTCTGCAGGATTTATAGTGGATTTATATATCTTGTATATGTGTTGGCCCAGACCTCCACACGGTATCTAAAACATGGTTTCCTGTAATCCAACATGTACTCTTATAGGCGTGTGGTGCATCTCTTCCACTATCTTACATATTGTTCATGTCGCAGTCGTAAGATAAAGGTGCGTTTCTCCACACAGTCTTCAGTTTCCTCAGTGCATCTTGTTTTTGTCTCGTAGTGCCCGCATCTCACCTGGACATAACGGAGAAGGAGACGTAAGTCAAGTTTCTGTCCTGCCTTTAATCGAGTTTATCGCGTCGGTTTTTGTGCGTTGTTCACATTTCTGTTGTGTGTTTCAGAGGCGAGACGGCGCTCCATAAAGCCGCCTCCTCCTGTCAGAGGAGTATCTGTCACTACCTGGTGGAGGCCGGGGCGTCGCTCATGAAGACGGACCTGCAGGTAAACGGACACTCACCTGTAAAACGCACTGTCAGCTGATACCTGGTTTAACTGTCTCCCTTGTGATGCGAGTTCGGTCTGCAAAATGACTAAATGTCTCGAAAACAAAGCTTGGAGAAAAGTTGAAGCCATGCAGGGAGTCGATAATAAGCCCATAAGTCATTTATTCAATTATTTCAGTTAATGATAAATTAATGAAGCCTGATAGCAGCCAAGGTAACTCTAGGCAAAGTTATTAAAGGGGCAGTTCTCCCCAAAATCAAAACCACACACGTCTCCTCTCGCCTGCAGAGCTGTTTATCACCTGGATGGTTTCGGTGAGAGCTGCTGAGGTTTTGGAGATATCGGCCTTAGAGACGTCTGCATTGTTTGAATATAACGGGACTGCGTGGCGCTCGGCTCGTGGAGCTCAAAGCGCCAAAAAAACACGTTTGAAAAACTCAACAGAAGCGTCTCCATGTTAGTTTAGCGTGTTAGCATGCTAACATTAGCTGGTTAGCAGTGAACACAGAGTGCAGCTGAGGCTGATGGGAACGCCATCAGCTCTGCAGGTCAGAAACCAAAGTGTCGGACGCGTCAACGTGTCGACCTGATGGCGGCGCTAGATGGAAAGTCAGAGGATCAGCAGAGTGATTACAGTTCATCCTGAGGGGAGCGTGAACGATGAAGCACGTCTCGTCGCAGTCCAGCAGCTGCTGAGACGCTTCAGTCGGGACCAGAATGGCCGACTTTAACATCCGTGTATCCGTGCTGCTGACGAGGCCTAAACAATGACAGTTCATCACTAAGATTTAAACGTAACTGTTGATAATTTCCTAATCAGTTCCTAATAGTTTTCTGGAAAGAACTCCCCCCCCCCCCCCCCTCTTTGACTGGATGAAGTGATGATTATTGGTGATGTTTCAGATGAGTGGCGCTCAGCAGTGGCAGCTTCCTGCTGTAGGAGGCGGCTTTGTGAGGCGTTCTCAGGCGCAGTGACGGCCACCAGCCTGAGCTGTCCCACCGCACTTTAAATGGATCTCCAGCAGTATTTGACCCACTTCTATAAAGTGATTAATGTTGTGTGTCATTGAGAAACGAAGCGCCGCGGGGTCCCCGGCCTCGCTCCGGCTCACACAAAGGCCGTGGCTCACCGTTGTCATGGTGAAGCCAGTGGTAACAGGAAGCAGCCCATAATCTGAGGGGTGTTTTCTTCTTCTCCTATCCGTGAAAAGCGTTCATGTGTTACTTAGTGTGTCCAGTGTTGGTGTGGAGCCGAGATTCACTGCAGGGACAGAGAGGAGCTGAGAGGCTTCCCTTTATTATTCTGCCTTCATTTCTCACACTGTCCACCTGTCTGTCTGTCCGCCTGTCTGTCTGTCCGCCTGTCTGTCTGTCGATCAAACTCTAGTAACGCCAAATCACTTCCACGTTGATCGATGGCCTTTAATAACGGCAGGAGCGTTTCCTCACTGTTCAAAATAACGTTACACAGATTCATTCAGCTCCGGCTCTCTGTCTCGTGATCAAAGCTCGGAGCAGGAAACGTTCAGGGAGCAGCTTCTCGGTTAGAAAGACGAGAACACGTCTCCGGCCGCAGCTCCGGTCAGTCGCTGATTAATGTCCACTCGGTGACGACCGAACGGAAGTAAACCTGTCTGTTGTTGGTTCGTGAGCCTGAACTCGACCAGAGATCCTCTGTGAGGGAGGACGCTCCGCTCTGCAGCACCGCTGTACAACAGAGAGCTTCTATAGTCAACAGAGTGAGACGTCGTCTCTCATAAAGCCATCAGCTGATCTCAGGTCAGTTTCAGGAGTCACATCCTCCAGTTAAACCTTCGGTCACATCAGATCAATAATGAATGAATCACCTGAATAGTTTTGACTCACGACCTGCAGTGTTTGGATCAAGACGCTCGTGAAAAGTAAGGTGTCGGGTTTAGCAGCTTCAGCTGTGATTTCTGTGTCAGATACGTATTTAATCAACATCCATGTAAGTATCAGATCGGACTCGGCATCGGCGGAGACTCGGGGTTGAAGGACTCGGACCGGGATCGGGGCTAAAAACCTATCTGACTAAATGTCCCCGTCTCTGTTTCAGGGCGAGACTCCCAAACAGCGCTCTGAGAAGGCCAACGACCGGGAACTGGCCGAATATCTGGAGAACCGCCAACATTACCAGATGATCCAGAGAGAAGACCAAGAGACGGCGGTCTGAAGTCCACCCTGTCTGTCCAAAAACATCTGTCTGTCCTTAGGTCTTTCGTTTATTTACTCCTTCCTCCCCAGGGTCAAAGAGCACAGTTAGGCCTAACTCCGCAGACCGGGCGTATAGACGGCAACATATCAGCTAGTGCTTCTCCTCTGCTGTAACGGGCAGGAGGCCGGTAGACACATAAAAACGGATTATCATCATTTTTTTTTTTTCCTCAAACTGCTTTAATTGACCAGAGCCGACGCTTCGTTGCGGATGAAGTCGGGTTTGTAGAAGCCTGAAAACGCCTCGGTCCTCCGGTCGAGTCCAAACTAAAGAACATAAAAGCCTCTGGACACTAAAGTGAATTCAACCGCGTCTCCTCAGGCCACAAAGACTTTCAGATCTGCAAACTGCGTTTTGAATGTGGCTTTATCGACTCAGCGTTAGCGCTCTGACTTCTGTGTTAAGTGACAAAGATGTGTGTACAGTAAAGGGCCGTTGACGGGAAACAACGGCTGCTTTGACCGAACAGCGACCGCATTCATGTGTCTGCAGCTGAACGTGAAAACGTGTCTTCTTTCCAGCTTCTAGTGACCTTCTGGATGTATTTGTTTACTCGACAGAAATAAGTGTTCGTTCAGACTCTGTATATTTAACTTAGACACAGATGAATTTAGCTATTTATGATTTACTTGTAGAGATGAAACGCGCGTCGCTTGTGATCAAACGCACTGAAGCGAGTCGTCCACTGCTTCAGTCTGAATTTTAGACATTTCGGTCAACGTATGAGATTTGTTTTTGTAATTATTATTATTTTTTTTGTCTGTTACATAACTGTAAAGCAAATGGCTGCCAGCAGGATGTTTTTCATTGTGATGTGTATCTACTGTGTAAACAGTTCTAAACAGAAGCTGAAGCCAGATTCTGCCAAAGCAGTCGAGTCTGTATTAATAATAAGTAACCGTCAGTGACATCATACTGTATGATATTGGAGTAATAACTGTTTTGTTTGGTTTTATCATTTCTGAGTGACCTGCAATAAAGCACGTCAGTTACAGTTTTCTGTGAGGACAGTGAAATTATTCCCAAGAAGCAACCGTTCGATTTAGAGCTGAAACAATGAATTGATTGATTGCTGAAATTAATCCGCAACTGTTTTGATAATCGATTAATCAGTTGAGTCTTAAAGTCTAAAAGTACCAAATATTCCAGCTTCTTGATTGTTTGGATTCGCAGTTTTTCTGTGTCGTGCCTGATTGTGAATCCATCGTTTCTGGGTTTTCGAGCGTTGATTTTTTTTTTAATAAGTAACAATCAGCAGATCGATCAATAATGAAAATAACTGTTAGTTCAGTTTTAAACTTTTCTGATTTTGACTTGTCGACCTACCTGATCATATTATTAATCCTTTAAACATCCGATCGGACTGATTCTCGAGAAAATTCATGTTGACAATTTTAAACATTTTAAAATATTTTAAACCATTTTTTGTTTTCACACTGCGAGGAGAAAAAAACAGCTACTTGAGTTTTTCTTTTTCTTGTTTGTTTCCGGCAGAACGTGGAGACCGTCGCGCAATTTTTAATTATGAAAGTAATTATTTTTTAACTTCAGAGGGGCAATAAATGTCCGTTTTACTTTTGTTTTATTGAAAACCAATAAAGAACAGCAGCCATGGCCCCTCGCAGCCTCTGTAGAAAATCTAAGCTGGAAAGTTTCTGTTGTTTAGTAGCTGACGTTCTGCCCGGTGAGTCGCTGCTGACGACAAACTGTCAAAGCCGAACTTAAAGGGCGTTTCCGCTTCCCAGGAACTAAACCTGGGCTTCTACTGCAGGAACCGGGGACTAAATTCACTTCCTGTCCTGTGGGGGGAGGTACTTTCTGAAAGTTTGGGAAGTTTAGGGGCGGGGTTTGCAGGGCTGACGTCGCTGATTGGTCCTCCAGCATCGACATTGGGACGAGGGGCGGACGTTAACGTTAAACACAATAAAGAGAGAGATTTAAAAACTTTTATTTTCTGATACTTTCACCGCGGTTCCGCAGAAATAAATAACCGTCAAACTCCGCAGATCGTCGCCGCGGAGACAGACGGCCTCCTTTTCATCCGTTACATCAGACTCGAGCAGCCGAGTCGCCGTTTTCTGTGCGGAAACTCGTTCTTCAATCCGTCACCGGCCTCATTTCTCTAAACACGGTTCTTCAGCTGCCGTCCAACGTTTAGTTCCTGAGATCAGTTCCTCGGGTTCCACAGTTTCTGGAACTCTTTGGTCAAAAATGAATGATTAATTAAGTAATTACTACGGAGCCAACCTAAATAAAACCTTTTGTTTTAACTTTACAGGTTAGATTAGTTTCGTGTTTCTTTACTAACTGAATGTTGCTCGGTTCCCTGAGCACATGCGGCTTGTTGCTGCGCTGCGGTTGATCGTGTACAAACCATAACAATGCATTCTGGGTAATATGAACCCCTGAAGGATGAGGTCTACTTTCAGAGAGTTTACAGGAGTAATCGGAGTAGCGCAGAAGCAGCAGGGAGGAGGAGGAGGAGGAGTGCTGAGGGCTAAACAACACCAAGTCCTGGTGTGAGAGCGGACCCGAAGGGGGCCGGGCCGCGAAGGTTTCCCTCCCTCGCTCTCCGGTCCCAGCTGCAGGCTTTAACAATGGCCTCCACGCATGACTGAGCCATCGGAGCGCTCTGAGACTTTATTCTGGCCGTTTGCCACCGAGAGGAGAGCGGAGCGGAGAACACAGACCTCTGACGCAGAGCTAAAGCATTTTCCATTTCATTTCAAATGTACATTCGGACGCTTTGACGGAAACGTGTGCGTTGCTCTCCGTTTCCTCTCGGTTCTCGGCGGAGCTGCTTCCTACCTGAGAAACGAAACGGTGGACTGAATAACGATGAACACTTTGGCTCCGTTCAGCGCACTCGGGGGGTTTTGCTGCTACAGCCTCTACATGGTCTGGTGCGACCGGAGTCCAAGTAAACCCGGTACACCTCACAGAAGACACGAGGCGTACCGAGCTACTTCACTGGGAATATTGTACTTTTGACTCCACTACATTAATCTGACGTCTCAGCCCGTTCTCATTCCCCGGGGCGTCAAATACCGACGTTTCGTCACGCCCCTCTGCGCTGCGCACGGACGCACACGGTACCCTTTAGCGTCTGTATGGGACGCGTGACGTCCTACTACCTAACCAAGTACTTTCTGAAGGCGTCTCCTACGAACGCTGAAGGGTACAACGCCGAGGGGCGTGACGAAACGTCGCTATTTGACGCCCGGGGAATGAGAACGGGCTGGGCATCTGATTTTACATACGAAACATATGAGCAGGTTATAAAATGCATTGTTATAGACTAAACTACCCAACAGTACACATTATAAAATACTCAAAATTAGCTCCACCTCGACCAGCAACAACATCAGCGTGCTCTAAAATATAAAGGAGCCGTTCTGCATAACAAGTACTTTTACTTTTGATACTTTGAGCACATTTTGTTGATAATACTTCTGTGAGATTTTGAACGCAGGACTTTTTTCAGCAAGATACTTTTACTTAAGTAGAAGTTCTTCCACCTCTGATAGTAACCGACAGAAAACCTGTAATTACCAACTTTGACCACAGAGGCCGCTGTTCAGCAGGTTACATAAACAGTATCGAGCGTATACTCGCAGCAACAGTACGCTGTGCAGCCGGCGGGCGAACTTTACAGGAAGTGACACGGTACGCGCGCCAACGCACATCAGATCAGTCAAACTGCAACTCTGAAACGTCGCTGACAACAAAGAGAGAGAAATAACGCGTTCGCAAGGATTAAATACGTAGCTTTTGTTTCCTGAGATCTGTACGCCGCTGTGTCACCACCACTTCCCAGTTATTTAATTTAATTTTACGAACTCGTTCATTCTGCAGCTGTGAGCCGGTTCCTCTTGTGCGTTTCTTTTCAAGCGTTTTCTTTAAAACACGCAAACTGGCGTTTTTTCAGTGTTCTTAGTTTTTAGACTGGGTTAGGGTCGCCTGCGCTGGAGATGCTTCCTCAGCAGAAAGTAGTTCCAGCGGAAACTGCTCACAGGGCTGTGCGTCACCCGGGCGGACAGAGACGCCGGTCATGCTACTGTCTTCTTCTGCTTTAGTTACTGGTAGGTCTTCAGATAAAGGCTTTCCGTGTAAAACGCATCGTGGTGGACTGGGACGCAGTAAAGTACGCAACAGTAAGTTGCTTACACTATTAAAAACAGTCAAATCGCGTAAATGCGATAAATATAATGGTGACTTTTTGCACAACGAATACTTTGAGTGCATTTTGCTGACACTCGTGCGCTTTGACGCCACTTTTACTGGAGTAAACGATCTGAACAGCTGTTCGGCGCGGCAGCACAGAGGCGGGTTGGTGACCTTTGACCCAGTTAAAGCAGGCGTTTCCTCCGCACACCTGCACGCTGGGGTTCAACACACACACACACACACACACATACAACCTGTACGGTGACATAGCTCACACTGTGTATGACACACATGTGATGTCTGAAACCACACACACACACACACACACACACACTCTTTATGCTAATGAGCGGAGCTGTTTGGCTCCTCGGGGTTGGGATTAAAGCTTGTGATGTCACCATGAGGCTGGTTTTCAGCATTGTCCATATGTGGGGTGTGTGTGTGTGTGTGTGTGGAATGTGATGTGCGTGTGTGGTGTGTGTCTGTGTGTATATCTGTGTGTGTATATGTGTGTGTATATGTGTGTGTGTGTGTGTGTGCATGTGGTATGTGTGTGTGTGTATATGTGTGTGTTTCTGTGTGTGTGCATGTGGTATGTGTGTGTGTTTCTGTGTGTGTGCATGTGGTATGTGTGTGTGTTTCTCTGTGTGTGTGTGTTTCTCTGTGTGTGTGTGTGTATATGTGTGTTTCTGTGTGTGTGTGTGTGTGTGTGGGGAGGGGATGTTCAGCAGCAGATGAAAGCAGCGTCACAACGCGACGACTCCACAGCTCGACCGGCTGCTGCTCTGAGCTCGACACGTAAGTCTTTAAGTCTTTAAGTTTTTATGTTTTTAAGTTTTTATGTTTTTAAGTTTTTATGTTTTTAAGTCTTTAAGTCTTTATCGCTTTCTACACGCGTGTGTCGGAGCGATGATCTTTCTGTGGATCAACACAGAATTCATCTGCAACTTTTCCGAGCAAACAGCAGCTTGAAACAATGACTTCGGACATAATGAATTAAAGAGAGTAATGCGGACAAACCCTGAGTCGATGAAAGCGATGTGATTTCACAGAGGAACGATGTTACTGCATTACTTGTTATTGTAGAGCAGCTGAGAGTTTCCCACGCCAGCCTCGTCAGTTTGGACAGGAGAACGAGGACTGAGTGATCCTGGTCAGGGTGTTTGTGAGCTTTAGAGACAACAGCTTTTAGGTTTGTCTCCTAGTTTCAGACAGAGGATCGTTGGGAAGGTAATGTGTAATGTTGCACATTGTTGCAGCTGCTGCTGCTTGCACACCTCCGGTTCGGTCATAATCCGTTAAAGCTGCACCTCATTCCACCAAAAGCCCCTTTCCCACCGAGTGAAACCGGTCCGGACCTCTGCACCGCCTCTAATGTTTAACGTTCACTTTGCTTTCACGCGTTCGTGCCGCTGAACGTCTTCAGACCGCACCTTCGGCCCGCATGCCTCGGGTTTACGGCTCTGCTGTGAGGAGGAGGAGGAGGAGGAGGAGGAGGAGGAGGAAGGAGCTCTGCAGAGGTCCCCCCCCCCATCTCTAGACTCGGTTTCCTGTTTGCCTCCGGATGTGAGAGTGAACCCTGAGATTCAGGAGGAACTTCCTCTAAATGTCGCTCCTAGTTTTTGGAACCAAAGGGAGCATCCCACTCCTTTTCTTCACGCTGAGTTTCATTGTTTTCTCATGCAAAGAAGTTTCTATTCAGGGCCGGGCGGGAGGGTGCACGGGGGGCACGGCTCCTAAGACGTGGCATGGAATCTGTGTTAGGCTTTAGAGAAATGAAACCAGGCTAGAAGAGGCTTTGTTTTGGGCCAATGAATCAGTATTCTTTTGAGGGGAAATCTAAAGGGCTCTTTCAGACGCTGCTTGCCCCCGTCCTCCTCCTCCTCCTCCTCCTCCTCCTCTTCTTCATTGATGGAGGACAGACTGGAGGCCTGCTGAGAGCCGGTTCTTTCCTTATAAAAGGCCGCAGGAGGAGCGAGAGGAGCAGGATTTGCTCTGCCAGCTGACATGTGAAAGAGGACCATTGCTTTAATGGAGGCCTGAAAGAGGAGTCTGTCATTTCTCAGCACAATAACAACAGAGCGGGAGAGAGGGGCTTTATGGGTAATTGACTCTTTTTCAAAGTAGAGCCAAGAGCCGCACTACACTTCTCCTGTGATGGGTGCTGTCGCCGCGTGACGCTCATCGGACGAGAGCAGCGAGCAATAAATCAAACGTGTGCAAAATAACAGCAGTGTCTGAATACATTAGCCTACTTTCATAATCCTGATGCTGCCGCGACTACAATGGTCAGATTATTTGGCTTAAGCGTTGTGAGACCTGGGGGGCCGAGCTGAAAGGGGAGCAGATTTGATTTGGACTAAAGTTGGACCATCTGGCCCAAGCGGACCAGATCAGGCTACAGTTAAACATGGAGAGCGCGGCAGACAGAGCCTTGACAGAGAACGGGGCGCTTCCTTTGTCATTGCAAACGCCCTTTTTCCTCAGATCGAAGTGTCGAAAGCAGAGGTGTAGCACGAAATTATGAGACAATAAGACAACGGGCCCCCGGGCACAGATATGACCCCCTCCTCCCCACATGGGAGCGAGACTCCCGGATTGAAAGAGACGCATCTCTTTTAATCTTTTGCATCTCTTTGTGCCTGTTTTTTTTTTTTTTTTTTGCGTCTTTGCAGCAGATTGCCGCCTGAATAACAAACACATTTTTACATTCAGTGTGACTTTCCAGAGGACGTCATCGTCTCTGACGTCCGTCCAGAATAAACCTCCGGAAACCCGCTGAGACGCCAGAGAAGAAACCTGCAGAAGCTGCCTGAGAATCCTGCTGTTTCTGAGTTTCCTTCAGTCTCGCAGTGATCCAGAGACGGCCGTCTGTCCGTCCACGGGTCCACTGCAGACAGGAGCTGCTGACTGCTGGTTCGGCTGCTCTGACGGGACAGTCTGACCGCATGTGAACACATACAGGCTGAAACAACGAGTTGAGGCCGACCGCTAACTCTCTGACTCCATGGCAACATGAGACTTAACAGCGGCAGTGCAATAACCACATTCAGACGACTTCCCAGAGAGACTGCAGTGTTGTTTTAGATGCAAACTATAATTGTGTAAAGTCTTAATATTGCAGATAAAAACATTTAATGTGGAGCTTCTTGGCCGTCCCGTGTCAGAGCCCTGGGTGGTTAGTTCCACTACGATGCCCCTGAACGTAGCATCACGGCTGCCGCGTGTTTCCGTCTTTCTAACCGCTGGTGTCTTAATAACGGGTGTATTGTTTCCTCTTAAAGACATCCATGTTTTTGCCTCCGCAGAATGCGAAGTTTGTTCTCAGTGACGCTGCTGCTGCTGCTCCTGGCCCTGACGCTCACCACCGAGGCCAGCAAAAGAGCCAAAGGTCACAAAGGTGAGATTTTGAATGAATCTTTCTACATTCCTGGATGCTCCCGAAGGCAGCATTTACGACCCTCGAATCTAACATCATTTGAACCTAAAAATCAGTGACGACCGACACGCTGTTTGGTGCGGTTAGTTTGGTTTGACCTCAGTGGGAAACAGGTGTGTTCGCTCTTAGTTTCGGGGAGTTTTGGCCTTTGTGGAGTTTAGATTCTGCAGTTAAAAAGTTACCGTAGGTGGATTTTATAGACTGAATCCAGTATCTTTTTAGACTCGATAGAAAACCAGACCAAGAGTTTACACACACTTAGGAAGAACCCGTCCTTGATGTTCCTTCATTGCTGTATTTACTGAATCTGGTGATGGACGTGTTCCTGTAGGTGTTGTAATTTATTATCTTCCTGCTCGTCTACTTCTCTTTGAGTTTCACATTTCCCAGCATGCCTTTCATGACAGGAGGAATGCACGGCGTGTAGCATAAAGGTCGAAGAGTGAGACGACAAGTTTTTCCTGTAGTGATAAAACGAGTCGCGCTCTACTGAAACCAGACTCCATACAAGGTACGAGGTCATTTATCATGTCACAACACAAGGCGGCGGCCATCTTTATATGGTCTCTTCATGCTCCACGCGTAGAACATATCAGAAAATTGTATTCACATTCAAATAGGGTAACATGAAATAAAAAACCAATACACAGTTATTTCTGTAGTTACATATATACGTAGCCTACACGTACACACCCAGGAAATAATTCTGCGGCGCATTTTTGGATGACGATGAGCCTAGCCTGGAAACAGGAGCGCAATCTGCACTCGCATATATAAAGTTCTCAATACATGAAATGCAAAGATCTCATCCAACTGTTGATATTTTTAATAATGCCACAAACATGTTTTATGTTTGTGAAATTTAACTGAAATGCCTATTTTTGTGCGTGTTGTGTTAAAACCCTTAAAACCATCGATTGTTGCGTCAAAAATCGCACATCTAAACACACAGACATGAGTACGCTTTCCACGGGTTTCATTGTCTCCGATTATTATTATTATTATTATTATTATTATTAGGAGTAAGTGTCCAGAAAGCCGCTGAGAAATCATAGGAAACAGAGGCTCCTTCCGGCTGCAGAAGCTGCCTGAGAATCCTGCTGTTTCTGAGTTTCCTTCAGTCTCGCAGTGATCCAGAGACGGCCGTCTGTCCGTCCACGGGTCCACTGCAGACAGGAGCTGCTGACTGCTGGTTCGGCCGCTCTGACGGGACAGTCTGACTGAATATCAGTAAAACTTTAAGTGACATTAAAGTCCCCCTGCATTCAAAAATGTATTTTGCTTATTGTTACTTCACTGTGACGTCAGAGTTTGTTTTCACAATCATCTGAGTGGAGATAAAACATTTTTTAATGTAAATTAACTTTTTTGTGTAAAAAAAACACATCAGAAACAAAGCAGAGCGTTTTTAAATGTGTTTTTTCTGTTAAAGGTTTGTATTTTGACTTGTATATGACAGAAGCCGTGACTCTCTGTTCCACCAGGTGGTAAACTGGATAAATCCCGGCCCACGTCAGAGTGCTCCGCTGCAGAGACCCAGTACGGGAAATGCGTGCCAGAAGAGGGAGACTGTGGAGACGGTCTGAGAGACGTCACCTGCAAAGACCGCACCAACAAGATTAACTGCAAGATCCCCTGCAACTGGAAGAAGGACATCAGTGAGACTCGCTGACACCAACAAACACCAACAAACACATTCTGATCCAATTACATTTCAGGAAACTCAGGTTCAAACTATGTGGGAGGAGCCTGAGCGGAGCTGTGGTGGGAGGCGGGACCATCACTGGGGTTGGCTGAGACAATGAAAGAAAGAAATATAGAAATGGAGGGGAGGAGAGAGAGAGAGACAGACAGAGAGAGAGAGAGAGACAGACAGAGAGAGAGAGAGAGAGACAGAGAGAGAGAGAGACAGACAGGGAGAGAGACAGACAGAGAGAGAGAGAGAGAGAGAGAGAGACAGAGAGAGAGAGAGAGACTGAGACACAGAGAGACAGACAGACAGACACAGACAGAGAGAGACAGACAGACAGACACAGACAGAGAGAGAGAGAGTGAGACACAGACAGTGAGACACAGAGACAGACAGAGGGAGAGACAGACAGACAGAGGGAGAGACAGAGAGAGAGAGAGAGACAGACAGACACAGACAGACAGAGAGACAGACAGAGAGACAGAGGGAGAGAGAGAGAGACAGACAGACAGACAGACAGAGGAGAGACAGACAGAGGGAGAGACAGAGGGGGGGAAGGAAGACATTGAGGGTTTCCTTCACTTTGAGCTTCTAGTGGCCGTTAAAGGAACTGCGTTTTATGTCACTTTGATGGACATTTAACGTTGAATGAGCTGAACTGTAATCTACTCTGCGTCCGATCGTCAATCAGACCTCTTTTATTTTAGGAAGAGCAACCGGTTTAATCCGAAAGCTGAGCTGACTCTCAGAGTGAATTACTCTTTGACAAGGGTCGTGTCTTCAGTGGCGCGTGAAGAACTCACTGGTCTGTCAGATGCTGATGTTTAAACAAACACAACTCCTCGGAAACACTTCGCGTACTAAAAGGTTTAAATGTCGTGTATTTCCTTCAGGTGACTGCAAGTATAAGTTCAGCTCGTGGGGCCCCTGCGACGCCGACACCAACACCAAGAGCCGAGCAGGGACGCTGAAGCGAGTGCTGTTCAACGCCGAGTGTCAAACCACCGTCAAGGTGTCCAAACCCTGCGCCCCCAAAGTCAAGAAAACCAGAGGTGAGACCTGAAGGTTCACAGCACCGGAATCGCATCCACTCAAAGTTTAAGATCGCGTCAGATTCGTTAAAATACGCTAATGTGTAGATTAAAGTAACTCAAACGTTACCTTTTGTAGTCCACTGAGGAAACTTACATTCAATTGACTTAAAAACAGAATTTAGAATTTATTTATTGTTCATGTCGCTAAATTAAGTTTGGTTTCTAATTTTTTTTTATTTGAATTTCAAAAGTGAAATAACAATTAAATATATAAAAATCAATCTGATGAAATTGCTTGAAATTGATTTTTATATCTCTCAAATTCAAATTTTAAAGTGACTGAATCAGCACATTTGGGGTTTCAAAGGTACAGCACCTTCCCTGTTAGCGACTCAAACCCCCAAACATCAACAGTGAAGTGGGAAAACGGCACGATAAATTCGGATTTCTGCAAATATGTATATCAAATATAATCCCTCTGTGCCAGTTTTATGTCATATTAAAATGTCTTTATTTTATCGTGCGCTGATCGGATGAACAGAAGATCGTAATATTCATGAAATGAAGAATGGCGCTTTTAAACCATTTCCTGGTCAGATGGTTGAATGTTGATATACAGGACCGTCCCGCCAGGATTTTTGCAAACTCGTGATTTCAAGAATTAACACAAATTTCAAACAATTTTTTGCACGAGCTTGCAGCTGTTTTAAATTGGGAAAGTACTGATGCCGATCTTAACAGTTTTCTGCATAAAACGAATCCCATTCAGAAACGCTTCCATTAGCGAAACCGTCAAGTCAAAATCTAGCCTCCGTTACCTTCTTTGTAATTATGGTGAAATTACTTTTTTCCCTACAACTTGTCTTCTAAGGCAGCTCGCCTCAGCCAGTGTATCACTGTGATGCAATTCCTAAAAATGATCTGTTTGTTACTGAAGTGGTTAGTAAACTAGACCTGTAGATCTGACAGTGCGACTGACTCCGAACCACAGACTGTATATAAAAGACGGACGCCATGACAGCTCCCTAAAAGTGAAGCCAGAACATCTGGATCGCCCCCTGGTGGCGGGCTGCAGTACTGAAGGTCATAAGCCCCGCCCCCTCCACGTTAGCGGCCGGGACACGAGCCAAACTAAAAAAAAAAAAATCTAGGTTCACGTCAAATTCATTTTTCCCCAAAGACGGTTTCTGTCAGTTTAGGTCGTTCTTATCACGCTGATGTTTGTTCAGGTGGTTTAATTAGTTAATTTGATGCTATAAAAAGCGGGTTTCACGTCATGATTGACAGCTGAGGCCGGCACGCGATTGGGTGGGCGGGACCTCGATACCGCGGCTCCGCCCCCGATCACTACTGCGCAGACTCTGGCTCCAAATGACGTCGCCAGCGCAAGACGGCAGCTCCCGTATCCGGGACGTTTTGGCTTCATTTAGTACAGGAAGTGGAGACGCGGCGGCCATCTTTATATACAGTCTGTGATACGAACAGAGCGCTCCTGAGATCTTAAGCTAGGCTAACGGGAACTTCTTATTAAAGAGACTATAATCAGTATTCTTATATTAACAATGTATGTGAAAGGGCTCGTAGCGATGAACCTGCAGAGAATCATCATGCGGTTTCCCCCTCGGCTCAGTTTTAGCGTCTCTCAGCTCGTTGTTTTGGTTTCACGCTTCACTCTCACGGCTCTCAAAAGTGATAATATGTCCGATGTTGTTACAGTTTGTTTCTGCTGCCCCCAAGTGGCCCAAAAAAACAACAACACTTTAAACAACTGCAAGTCAGCTGTAAAAGATAGCAGTTGTTTAACTTTTTTGCAATTTATCGCAAAATAACAAAACTTTTTTGGGGGGTTTGGTTTGTTTAAAAAAAGCTGATAGATTCAGTGAGGCCCTGGAGGGAGCGATGAGAAGATATTGAACAGGGCAGAGAGACACACTGGATCTAAATTTAATAAAAATGTACAGAAAACAGTGCCGTTAACTGAATAAATTAAATGTGATAAATCCAAATCTCATGACCTCAGTATATCTAAAATTCGGTCCAAGCTTCTCTAAAGTTACTAAAACCATTTCTAACCCGATATGTTAAATTAACAACATGACTTATTGAGCTTGCTGGCAGCGACGTAGGAAGGCGAAACTAAAAAAAAAAAGCTTTAGACCTTTACTGTAAAGTATTAACATTATTTCAGTAAGTTCTTAAACAGCGTTAATCTTTTACAGCTGACTTGCAAGTTTTAAACAGCATTTTATTGCAAAATAACAAAAATGTTGCAGATTTGCGCACAAATATTTGGAAAAACTCAACACAACCATCACAATAAAACCCTCAGCGAACCTGGAGGGACGGATCAGTAAATCAGAGCAGCGGTACTGAAACGGCCTGACGCAGGTTAATTAATTACACTTTACATTTCTTTCTCCAGGGGACAAGAGATCAAACTAAAGGATGAGATGCAGAAGGCGGCAGGATTCCCTTCTCTTCCTCCAGCTGAACAATCGTCTTCCCTCCTTCATCAAACACAAAACAACCGAGAGACTCCTCCAAATCACACCAACCACCTTTGCTTTTTGGCCTCCTTATTGTCGTTTTACTGATTCTGATTTGATGTTCTTGTGTTTATTTGGAAGTGTGGAAAGCTTTTCCAGAATCCTCCCACTAGATAATAATGAATAACACCGTCCTGGTAGCCGATAGCTTGTTTTAACAGTAAATGTCAGATAGTCCTAAAAGCTTTTAAAGTAGCTGAAGTTAAATTAATGTTCTGATCCGGTCTCCTCGATGATCCGGGACGTCAGTCGCTGGATTATAAAGAGTTCTGTTTTTACACGAGTTTAGAATCACCTTTTAAGATATGGAAACAAAAATTAGAAAGGCTTGGATGGATCTGTACTGGCAAAACCCCTCTATAAAATCTATTTTTGAACTATAGATTAATGATGTTGCAAGATGAGACTTGTATAAATGAACAAATTAAATACTGTACATTGTTTTGGTGAAGAGTTTGTTGTCGAGTCTGTTCATTAATGTGCACGTGACAATAAACGTGCTAAAAGGACAAAAAAAAATAGTCTTCAACACATTTATAAATGTGCATCTAACGCTTGAGGACTCTTTCTGACCTGTATGGATATTAACATGCTGACAGTCAGAACTTCACACCAGGAGAGACTTCAGAGGTAAGATCCAAAGTATACTGGAGCACACGGACTTAAGGCCGCCAACTTTATTAAATGACTAATGTTCGGACGCCACGTGCGTCTCACATTCTCTTAAATAACCTCCCACTCATTCAGCACGGGCTGGGAAAATAGGGAGGGGACAAAAAAAACTGCATTTAGGCACTTATACAATATTAGAAAAGAGGAAAGGTAAATAAATGAACACCCATAAATTACATCAGTAAAGCAAGTCCTTAAAAATGTATCCAAATATAAGTGACCATAATAGATAGCTAGTATCAAAACGCTATAAATATCTAAGATACCACTCCCACAATAAGGAACTAATCAGCATAAACTAGAAGAGTGGGCATGTTAGCATGCTTTTAGCATGTTAGCTTTAAGCACGACAGCAGTTGTTGACACGTTAACATGCGTACGTTTAGCATTAGCCTGGTTCCAGACCTCTGTGTTCAACGTCACTCCCTATTTACAATATAGTGCACTAGTTTTACTGTCCGCCATTTTATTTGAGTGTCCCTAATTCTGAGTGTAAACTGGAAAGTCGTCTATATAGAACATACATTTACAAACACTCAAGCATGCATGCGCAGCAGGGAGGGTATTAAACACATCACCACAATGTCATGGCAGCTTATATAAGGACATTTTCAGTATTTAGAAATTAAGCAGCTTGCTAGAAACCTTTTATTTTTGACCACACGCCACCTTCGATAGACATCTGGCAGCTCTGGCTAGCTAACATGACACATGCTCCAGTGAGAAACGGTAGCTAGTAGCAGTGATAACGCTAACACAGACTACAAGTTAGCTGTACAGGTAGAGACAAACGAACAGTGTCCCAAAACATCAACCGACAGCACCAAGAAATGTTGACTTTGTATTTCCATGTGCCATGCCGGAGAACAAGAAATGAGATTTACGAAGAATTACAATATATTAACTTACCATCTACCAAAAAATGAACTTCGACGGCTTCCGCCACTTCTGAAACACGACTAGACTCCTTTAATGTCACAACTCGCAAACTCACAGCTTTCACAAAGTTTCCACTTACGAGGTCGTGAAACCCACAAGAGGGGGGCGTTCTTCTCGTGAACACGGTAAACACGACCCCATTCGAAGGCAACAATTGCCTCCACTCTAACCGATTTCCATGGGGGAGGGGGATTCGATTTTCCCTAACCAATCAATAGAGACCAACATATCGTATTAAGTCGACACTGATGCATAGCCAACAACAAACAAACTACGATGTCGGGCGTCTATCTTATAGCGGTTGCCATTGTCATTATTAATCCTCCTTGGGTCCGGCGCAACGCTTGACAACAGCGTCAGTCTGCCCGTGGCACCGACTGGCTAATTGTGAGTCCCCCCCCCCCGCTCATAGGATAAACGCTTTTTTTAACCGAGAAAACGCTGTTTCATGTCATGATACCAGACCAGAATCAGTCAACTCTGGACCGTGGATACTGTAGCCATGACTGTCCTTCAGCAGCGGTAGATGGTAGCTCTGGAAATCTCGCGAGATTTGTACAAAGCTAGATAACGTTTTTTGACATATGCGCCAGGTGAGCAATTCTCATTGGATTGAATAGGGTCCGGTATCCAGTTAACTTCAGCTACCCTGGATTTGCGGAAACTGTTGTTGGACATAATTTAGTCCATCTAAATGTCAATATATTTTAGCATTATATAACGTTATGATGGTTATGATTTGAGAATTTATCAACAGTCAGGTAAAAGTCTGCAGGGAAGTCTAACGTTAAAAATCTAAGTGTATCTTCATAAATCGAAGATCACAAAAAATTAAAAATCATCTCTGTTTGAAGTTACAGTTATGAGTGATTACTTTTACGGTTTAATATGGAGGCAAAGATTAGGTTAATAAACGACTTCTTAGGTTACGGTTTTGCTAGCTTGTCCAAAAAGTGACGAAACAACCCGACGTGAGCCGACAAAAACGCGCATCAGCACACAAAAACCAAGTCTTTAGGGAGTCCCGAAGTTAAGAGCACAGAATCATTCTGGTTATTATATTTGTAACATCAGCACGTATGAAACTGGTGCTAAATGAAAAGTCAGAGGATTATTAAAGAGTGTCTGTGTCAAATGACAATCCAGCTAATAGAAATATTTTACAATCATTTTGAAATGGGAGACGATGTGTTCCTGCAGCGACAGAAGACGAGACAAGAAAACATCTGGTTCTTTGATAAAAAGTCAAAAAAAGGTACAAGAAGCCTGTGGGCATGAAAACTGAAGGAGAGAAGTTAACTACGACTCCCAAGGTGCTTTTCAGCAACAAATATCCAATCCCAGAGATTAAAACCCTGTGAGATTACAGTGTTGAGATAAGTTTATATATAGTTTTACTTTTGGATTCTGGGTCAGTTTTGGATCAGTTCAGCAGCGTATTGTTCCCAATTGATTCAACAAAGTTACAACTCTGATTCACAGCTGACTTCTTCTTCCTCTTCATACCAATGCCAGCTGAGGCTCATGGGTATTGTATTATTTAGACCAGCAGAACATAAACCTATAGTATCGGTAAATTATCCAGAAGACTCCTGCGTGTCTGTGTTGAGGAACATCGAGAGATCATTAAAAGAAAAGTATGTCAGAAATAAATTCTCAGTCTGTATGAAACACGGTCACATCTCATATCGTGTCAGGTGACCGATGGACCAAATGTTCTAACAAATCAACAGAGCAGTCAGTCTCATCACAGCTTCCTGTTGTGGCAGCGCAGCAGGCTGCAGAAGGTTTTTCTGAAGGTGACGTTACACAGAGCGTAGCAGCCGGGGTTGATGGCGCTGTTGATGTAACAGAGCCAGTATCCCGTGGTCCACAGGACGCCGGGGATGCAGACGTGACAGAAGGCGGCGATGACGGCCATGATGTTGTAGGGCATCCAGGTGAGGATGAAGGCCAGCAGGATGGCCAGGATGGTCTTGGTGACCCTCCTCTCCCTCGCCATCACTCGACGCCTCCGCCTCGTCTGAGACTCGAAGTTGGGACAGGCGGAGAAAGCTGCCGAGGCAGTCCTGTGGAGGTCGGTGTTGGACGAGGAGTCGTTTTCGATCTTGTTGTAGTCTTCGTCCCTGGCGTGGCGGGCAGCGATCCGAGGGCGACACTGCTGAGGAGACAGAGAGACGTCTGCCGGCTCGGAGGTGTCACCAGGACTTCTGGACACTTTCCGGCTCCTTCTGGGCTTCGGAGTGCTGGACTCCGATTGGTTCAGAGACAGGTCTGAGCCTGGGTCACTGGTCATCTTGAAACAACGGAGCTGGGTGAAGTCTTTTATGGACGGACTGGACGTCCTGAGCATGCCTCGCTCTGAACCGAGCGCGCTCAGTCGACTGCGGCTGGCGGCGGACAGGCGGCTGTAGAGGCCGATCATGACGAGCGCCGGCAGGTAAAAAGAAGGAAGCGTCGTCCCCAAAGTGACAGCAGGGCTGGCGAGGAACTGGGTGTAACACTCTCCTTCAGGGACGACACGTTTGCCCCCGACAGTCTGCCAGCAGAGGATGGCGGGGGCCCAGAGGACGAAGGACAGCAGCCAGGCGGCTCCGATCATCAGACCGGCCATCCTGCCCGTCCGCCGCACCGGGTAGCTGAGTGGCCGCGTCATACAGAGGTACCGATCCAAACTGATGATCAGCAGGTTCATGACAGAGGCGTTGCTCACCACGTGGTCCACAACGAGCCACATGTCGCAGACCGCGGCCCCCAGGGGCCAGCGGCCCCGCAGCAGGTAGAGCGTGTACAGGTTCATGGAGAGCAGGCCGATGATCAGGTCGGCCACCGCCAGGCTCAACAGGAAGTAGTTGTTGACGGTGCGAAGGTTACGGTTCACTTTGATGGACAGGATCACCAGCGTGTTACCCAGGACGGTGACGACGCTGAGGGAGGCGGTTACCATGACGATGAGGACCAGCTGAGCCGTGCTGTACGGACACGCTGCTCTGATTGGAGGCTGACAGGAGGCGTTAACGCAGGGGCGGAGGCAGATGGAGGTGTTGAGGTCAGGTTCAGGTGCTCGTCCCATGTTTCCTGAAAACACACACACACACACACACACACACACACACACACACACACACACACACACACACTCAGTCTCAGTGTTGTCATGTGTAGAATGTACATAAATACATTACATCATTTATTAAAAGCTCCACCGTGAAACATTTAGGAGCAGCTGTCGGCAGAAATATAATATTATAAGTGTGTTTTCATCAGCGTTTAATCACCTGAAAATAAGAAGCGTTGTGTTTTCGCTACCTTACAGTCAGCCGTTTATATCTACAGAGGGAGCGGGTCCCCTTCCACGGAGGCCGCCATGTTGCACCGCCATGTTTCTACAGTAGCCCAGAACGGACAAACCACAATCACTGGCCGTAGAGAGGGCCGTTTGCCTTTTTCGCGGTTTTCGTGGCCACCGTAGTTTCTCCTGCACGCTTGGAAGGGGAGGGCGAGGCGAGCGGCGTTCAAATGGTTGCAAACTGCAGTTTCAGCGCTAGATGCCGCTAAACCCTCCACACTGGACCTTTAAAGATGAACTCCAGTGATTTTCCACCTCAGCATTGTGGGTAATGTAGGCGCCAGGTTTTTAATAAAAAAAGACGATATCTCTTCTGCTGCAGGAGTGTGATGATGAATCTGTGGAGGGCTACTTTAATTTCCTTATTTTGTTGTATTTGTCATTTGTCTCAAATAATTAATCAACGAATTAACAAACAATCAATCAAAATAGCTGACGATTACTTTTCTGTCAGTCGATGAATTGATTAATCGAATGTGTGTCAGGTCACAAATAACCGTCGACACAGAACATTTAGCACAAATGTGCACTCAGTAACTGAAAAGGTGCACATATGTAAAGTTCAGACTTTGGTTTTTAAGACTCGATATCGGATCATTAAACTGAAAATCACAAATAACTGTAAAATCTGTTTCTTCGTAATTTTGACGATAAACACTGACTGCATCCTGTAAATTAAAACAGTCGTTCTTACATATTAATCTAATCCATTCTGTGAATCTCGGCGGTTTAATAATAACATTCGGGAGAGCTGCAACGATTAGTCGATTCACTGACGACAGAAAATTAATAGGTAACTATTTTGATCATCAAAATAGTTAAGTCACTTCTCAAGAGAAAACAGCCAAAAAAACGTGACGGTTCCAGTTTCATAAACTGCTGCGTTTCCTTGTTTAGATTATAATAATATTGTACTTTTACTTCACTATTTATCTGACGGCGTTCGTTACTTTACAGATTTAAGATTTTTGCACATAACAAATGAAGAGCTTATGAAATATGTTTTGTTATAAATTAAACTCCCAACAGTTTATACAGATGACGATTAGTCGATTAATCAGTCAGTCGACTGACAGAAAATTAATCAGCAGCTGTTTTGATGTTTGAAGTCGTTTTTCCTGTAAATCACTTCCTGGCTGCAGCTGCTCAGATGTGCAGATCTGCTGCTTTTCCTCTGAACGACTGTAATAACTGTGATGTTTGTTAATAACGTCGAGCTCCGGACTGTCGGTCGAGAGTTTTCCAAACCGATCGATGGATGGATGGACGGAGAAAAGAATCGGCAGATGGATCCAGAATGAAAAGCATCATCAGCTGCAGTCCGATACAAACCGGTTCAACATGAGCTCCGGCTCCACCAGCTGCAGCAGCAACATCCTGCTTTCCATTAATGCACGAGGAATAATAACCTGATGACAGAATATATAACAGCACAGCAGCCACAGGGACGCTGCACTGCTTTAATGCTTTAAGGATCCTGATCACACTCTCACACTTTCACTGCAGCAGAGGGTTTAACTTTTACTTAATCTGAATACTTCCTCCACCGCTGTCCATAATCACAATAATCGTTAGTTGCAGCCCTAAAATTCAGTCATTGCAGTTTCTTGGAGACACTTGGAAAAGCTTTTAAAGACCACTAGAGGACCCCAAACCTCAGTTAGGAAACAAAGCTCAATGACTTCAGTGTTAATTGCAAATATCAACTTTTCAACATTTAAATTCTCTGAATCTGAAGAGAGAAAAATATTTTCTGACAAAATGAAACAAAAAAAAAAGAACAGAAACTGTAATTCTGAACAGTTCAGTCCCACTTACTGCTGCTGGACCTGCCGCTGGACCTGCCGCTGGACCTGCTGATGCTGGACCTGCTGCTGCTGGACCTGCTGATGCTGGATCTACTGCTGGACCAGCTGCTGGACCTGCCGATGCTGGACCTGCTGCTCCTGGACCTGATGCTGCTGGACCTGCTGCTCCTGGACCTGTTGCTGCTGGACCTGCTGCGCCTGGACCTGCTGATGCTGGATCTACTGCTGGACCTGCTGATGCTGGAGCTGCTGATGCTGGACCTGCTGCTGCTGGACCTGCTGCTCCTGGACCTGCCGCTGCTGGACCTGCTCCTGGACCTGCTGTCTGCGCTCACACCACCCCCTCAGCTGCGTGTCCTCCGTCAGTCACCAGGCAGCAGCAGTTTATATGTACCGGAGGAGGAACACCTCATTCATTCTCATTAGCAGAGTGGACGCTGCGCCGGAGCGTCTCCCCATCAGTCTCCTGCTGCTGTGACCCTCCTCAGATCAGACTCTGCTTCGTGTGGGATGTAATGACACATTACTCTGAGAATAGACCGAGTCCTGCTTCCGTTAGTTTCCTTTCACCATTAATGCCAATAAAAAGCTTTTACTGTCTGTTTATTGGCAGCTCGTGTTCTGCTGGATTCTTGGTGGAGCTGCGCAGCATCAAGTCCAACCTCCCTCCCCGAATAACGGGGAGGAGAGGAAGCTGCCGGGCCGCGGAGGAAGATCTGGATCAGATCTTGGACTGTGTTGTTTTCAAATCCTGTTTCGTGAAGCGGGAGCTGCGAAGGCTCGGGACACTGACGATTCGGGGCGACGCACGTCAGCCCGGACTGAGCGCGTGCAGCACGGTGCGAACACAAGACGCTTTGAGACGGTGGACAAAATAACGTCAACACCTCAAGTCAATCTACTGATCACGTTTAGTCCAGTTCAGCCTGTAAAACACTTTAACGTCTTCTGCGGCCCTGGAGGAGGCAATGACCCCGATGACGTCATCGTGATGTCATCAGAGTGACCTCAGCTTGGGCTCGGAGACTGCAGATGTCTAACACACAGTCTGTGTGTACAGTCTGCTCTAATGAAAGACGCTATCCAGCTGCATTGTGGGAAATGTAGGATGTTACTGCAGGATATCGTCACCTCTGCGGCTCAGGTTTAGACTGTTGTTTTAATGAGACTGTGTCTGAAATCATTTCCTGTTTGTCTTATTAGTATGGAAGCCCATTTCCACCCATGTGAAGCTGCTGTTAGTCATTCTAATGAGATCAGAAAGACTCGCAGGACCTTTTATTCCCATCACAGTGACAGAAACGGGCTCAGAGAAGTGAACGAGTTAGCTTATTTCTATTTACACAAGTGCAAAACCAAAAGGCGTTTTATGGCGGTTATTCTCAGCGGCGCCGTGGCGTCTTTCTGTTCTGCGTCTTTTAAGGAGACAGGTGTGTGTGTGTGTCGGGGTTGCATCTGCTGACGGTTACAGGCGCTCCCATACGGAAAGCTTTGCTCACAACGCAACAGCCAATAAACTGCGGCCTGCTGCGTTTGACACGCAAATCACTGATCACATTTGTTGAAACCAGGTGACGTTTATTGGGATTTACACAAGTCTGTTATTTACATTGTTACCTGCAGTCGATGGGGGGCCAAATATTTTTGTTGGAGGGCCGGATTTGGCCAACTGGCCACCGCGTGGCTACCACCGGCCTTTTGAATTCCTTATTAAAATGTGTTTCAGCTTAGATCTTTAACAGAAGTCGAACTTGAAGAGTTAATGAACTCAAAGACGAACAGCCAAAGAACTAAAAGTCAAAGTTTTGCCCGATAAATTATTTATTAGTTGTTAATCTAAGCGACTACCTGAGTGTGTTCTTACATCACCGTTCGCTAATAAAAGCTGAGATAAACAGGAGATAAAAGATCTGATTAGAGATCTGGATATTTTACCAGAAACTGTTCCACTTTCACTTTTTAAAAACACATCATTATCCAAACACAAACAGCTGATCGGCCGTTTAGGAAGCTTTACTCAATAATCTTCAACAACTTCATCCGATCACAGAAAAACTCTCAAAGCTCTTTAATTACATCACGTCTAAAAGTCAAAGCAAAGAATCTCACTGGAGCCGTACAAACTCCGCAGTCGGACGTAGCAGGGGTTCGGTGACAGTTGTACCTTTGTTATTGACCAGTTGCATCGTTGGATACGATGGCGCTCGCTTCATCATTCGCAGGGAGGGGGGGGGGCAGAAATCGCCCCCCCGATAACCCGAACAAACACACACACAGACGTAAGATCACCCAAACAAAACCGTTTTTAAAATGTTCATGAATCAAGTAAAGCCAGGAGGAGCATTCAGATCAGTTTGTGTTCGTCTCTCAGACAGATTCTTACATGCAGCCGCTGTCCTCGCCAGGTCGCCGTGGAAACGAGATCGCTGATCTCACCTGGACTAACCTGCAGAAAATAAAAAGGTTAAATAAAAAATAAAAAAGTAAACAGCTCTGTCTCGACTCACACAGTGTCTCTGCACAGCTCCAATCAGGGCTCTCCCTCCTCGTCATTTTCATAGGTCCACCCCCCCCCCATCCCCGAAACACACACACACACACACAACTTCAACACTATCAGTACATGAACCTCTATGCAGCTGTGTGTGTGTGTGTGTGTGTGGCTACGCACATGTGGAATAACAATAAAAAACTAATTAAAACCCAGCCGAGCGTCGGCGGCTGTACAGTCTCAGGCTGGAAAGGAAAAGTAGCACTTGATCAAAAATTCAAGTTTTCTTCTGCAGGAGTTTTGGGGGGGGGGCTTCTCCACCACAGGAACTTAAGAACTTCGGGTTTATTCACGGTCTCTGGTTCTGCTTTGGTTTTGGGGGGCGACTTCCTGGATCAGGAGGTGAGACTAAATACTGAATGGAGGTTCAGGTAACAGCTGCTTTGTTAGTAACGCAGGACGCGTTTAGATAAAACACTGCGAGGAAGTTTCAGATTCACGATTTCAACGCGTGTTTTGCTGCTTCTTCTGTTTTTGACCTGTATGTCGTTTGACCTTCAAAGTTTAAAACGAGCGTTGCCGTTTCCGACATTTCCAGTACTGAAATGTTTGCGTGTAGTCGGAGTGGCGGGGAGACCAAACGCTCCATCACTTCGGGAATCATTTCCTCCGCTCGGCTTCTTCGCCGTCACGCCCTCGTCTTCTAAAGCTTCGCTCAATTTTCGTTTCCGCTCAAATAAATTGTCTCGAAAGAGGAGGCGATGTCACGGCTCTGACGCGGGTAATAAATAAATATCGATCAGAGCGACGCTTCAGACAGCTCGCAGTCTGGTAGCGTGATGATGAACTGAAAATAGTGAGGAAACACTGTTAGAGTTCTAACTTCTCCATTCCCAAACAGCGCAGCAGCGTTTCTATCGGCCGACCGAGCACATCCGCCGCTCGGCGCCGAACGAGCGGGAAACGGAGGGAGTATTCGGACGCCACGTGACCGTACAGACATTCAGGGGAGAACTGAGCAGCAGCACGTTTCCTGACGTACGAAGCAGAGAGAGACCAGGACCAGGAGTCCCGTCCTGAAGGACTCGGGGGTCAGTCTCATGTCCTGACCACCTACTGTGGACGGGGCTCTGCTGTCACTTTAACGATACTGATGTTTGACCACATGATGTTTGTCCCACAACTCGCTGAACGGACAGAACATAAAAACGAAGACGTCGTGGCCTTTTCAGCGACGTTAATCTGAAACGCCGTGGTCTGTAAAACGCAGTGGAAAAACAAGGCAGAACCCAGAACCAGGACCGTACAGGTTCAGGTCTCAGTTCCTGCAGTGGAAGAGAGCCATCAGACAGAGACCACGTCCCCCGACGGGTGACAGACCGGAGCAGAGAGATGCTACATGTGTTTCCTGCCCTCCCCACTACTACACACTACTACACAAACACACACACTTGTACAGCAGCACGCTTAGTGTACACACACACACACACACACCTGTCCGCCACTTACATCCACATATATTCAGATTATGAGACGGCTTGTTTTCGTCTCCACTGACCTGTGAGCAGATTTCACTTCTACACTTATTAAAGAACCAAACACACACACAAGATTCTCCCCTAAACTCAAAGCTCATTTGCTCACACGAACACCCTCAGGTTAAAACGACCACATCGGTGCGACTGTAACCCTTTTAGCTCCAAATCATCTACATTTCTTTTGACCTTTTCAAATGGAGGTTAAACTCTGTGGATCCTTTTCAGAGGACGTAAGTCTGGTGATCTTCTATGATTCTCTTCTGGTCATCAAACCTCACGTTCAGACTCAAACAGCAGCGAACGTATCAGCTAACAGGTGTGTGTGTGTGTGAATCACAGCCTGATGGATCTTCCTCCTCTGAGCCACAGAGCTCCACTGCTGAAGCAACAATATTCGACTTTCGCAAGAACAAACTTCTCATATTCTTTGTGTTAATTTGAACTCTGGAGTGTTTGTGTGGTCCCCGTTTATTCAGCGCCTCTTCCTCCTCGCTGTACACCGGATCAAACCACAGACGTCAGACCCAGACGCAGCCAGTTGGACCTCGTTCAGGCGTCTTAAAGACTTTGCCGATGACCCAGCCGTCCCCTCCGCCGTCTACCACAACGCACGAGACGCACGAGCTCAACAGATTCTCCAGACAAATGTTTCTCAACATCAACACCTCCAGAACTCAGGAGTCGTACGTTAACGCAACACACAAGGACCAGTTTAAATAAACCGGGGGGGGGGCGACTTCACTAATTTAAGCAGCTTTATCAGCGAAGACAGCGGGACAAGCAATCAACTGTTTCCAAAGAATAAACTGAACCTCAACTGATACGATCCTTTAAGCAGTCGTTTCTGTTTGTTTTCGTGTGTTGAATGCAGAACTTGAATTAGTGGGGTGGCTATAGTTGCATTGTGGGTAATGTAGGCGGCAGGTTTTGACCTGGTGGAATTAAAAAAAAAAAAAAAAAAAGACAATCTCTCTGGTCCCGCTGCATCGATCTGGATCCTTGTTTTAAAAACTGACTCTGACAGATTTAAGGAGTGCAGTGATGAATCAGTGGAGGACTCTTAAGCAAAAAACTCGCTGTTTTTTTTTTTTTTAAACTCTTCTGTGTGGACAAAACAAGTCATTTGAAATCGTCGCTTGTGAAGTGCATTTCTCACAATTTGCTGACAGTCTGCGCGCTAAACGATGAATGGAGAAAAGAGTCTGAAGATTAACGGGTGCTGTGTTTCAGCCACAGCTGACTGGGAGCTAAATTTCCAAGTTTCTGCTCAGTGGTCAGAAAACGCGAGGTCACATGACTCTCGCCACCTCTGAATGTGGTTTGAGTGATCGGAGACGTTCTGGTGTGTATTTTCAGCTTGAGACGACAAAGCCAGCTGCAAACAGGGCCACACACACACACACACACACACACACATCCATCCAGGCCTCTCTTAGCACCAAACACACTATAGTGCAACTGGGTTGGGTGGGTTTTTAGAGGGGTGGGGGTTTGGAGCAGGGCATGATGAATCCACCCCTCCCCCAAACAGGAAATTGTTCTTCTCCTCTTCAGCCATTAAAAAAAAAACAAAACAACCAAAAGAAAAGAACAACCCCCCCCCCAAAAAAAACAAATGATTATATGAACTGCAGCATTACTGAAAAGACATGCAGGAGATTCAGCTCATTCAGTCTCAGATGTCCGTTCAGTCTGCGATGATTGATCTTCCTCGTGGCGGGACACAGAAACGTCCTCCATTAACTGCAGGCTGTGATACAGAGTTCAGCCTCCGACACGATTTCTTGTTGTCAAACATCATAATTACACACGGTACAAAAACAGGCTTCAAAATAAAGTAGTGCTGAATTTACTTTTTAAACACTTCAATCACACACTATTTCACATCAAATTTCAACATCACATGGCACCGAATGCAGCACGTTGGAGTAAATGTGTGTGTGAGAAAGAGATACACCCCCCCCATCCCCCATGCCCCGCCGCCGCCCAGACATGGCACTTTGATAAACAGGAACCTTGTCTTCTTCCATCATGCTGATACTTAAAGAGAAACGGGCGGAGAGGAGCTCAGCGCTAACTGGCCTCCGTTCAAGTAGAAGCCCTTTCTGACGAGGAATGATCGCGGTTCAGCTTCAGTCCGGTTTTTTGAAGTGCAGAGGAAGTGCACGCCAATGCCACTGACGGTTCAGGGGTGAGGTGGGGTGAGGCGGGGTTCTTGTGTCCCTTCTTTTCCAGGCGGGAGACCCCGTGCAGAGTCGAAGCAGCACCCATTTCTTTGTGAGATAAGGCTTTGAGGAGCGTCCTTTGCTAAACCCATCGGCCAACGCTCTGCTTCTCTTGGCCAATAGGGGAACTACCTGCTGTACGGGTCGCCGGGGTAACTGTTGGGGCCGCCCTCGCGGCCACCGCCGGGGAGGGGGCTGTGAGAGGAGGAGGAGGAGGAGGAAGAGGGGGAAGACAACAGCAGGGAGGAGGAGGGACCCGGCAGGGAGTCATCGTCTGTTCGCCCCCCGTCAAACACATCGTCCATGTCCACGGGCAGAGAGAGGCCGGAGGCCTGGGGGCCCGACAGCACCTGGGGGCCCCACATGGGAGCGAGCTGTTCCGACGGGTTGGAAGCCTGGGGAGGGGCGTAGGTTTGGATCTGGGGTTGGGTGATGAGGAGAGGACCTGAGGTGGAGGGAGCCGTCATGGTGGGGTCAGCTGCAGGCCTGGAGGCCCCGGTGCCCGTTTGGGAGCCGCGGTGGATGCGATGACTGACGATGATGTTGTTTCCGAAGCCGCCCATGGAGGCCATGGTGGTGCTCTGCTCCCGCTGGACCACAGCCGTCATGCCGCCTTCAGCGATCAGCCGGCGGATTCGTGCCAGAGCGTCTTCACCTGAGCCGAACTCTGGAGACTCTCCTGGACCAACGAGAGCGACAGCAGAGGTCACTTCAACATTCAACGCTCACTCACAGAATTCAAGTCACGCTGCACACATTTTATCCTTCAGCGCCTCAACGATCTGACACTTCAGTTTTCCAAGTTGGACACTGTGAGCTCCACCTCAGGCAAACTTATTATTATTATTCTTTGTCTTACTTCTATTTGGTAGATAATCATGCTCTAAGTTTCGTAACTACCGTTTTCATAGTGCTTTGGGGGATGTAAACAGGAAGTATAATGTCGCCATGGAGTCGTTTCTGATGCTCGGAGGACACTTCCCTTCCCTCACATAAAAGCTGGGTTGACCGATAGCTTTGCTCTCAGTAGCGTTGTAGAGACGACTTGGTTTTGGTTAGTATAAACAAAAGGTAGCGTTACTTGCGCAGATGTTTATTATACACTGTCAGAGTTCAGTAAGTCTATAATCACTACATTGGAGAAGTGGCTGTTCCCATAATTTGTTAAAAAGGGGAATAAACACCGTCAGTCTACAAAACTTTACACAAATGATTCAATCTTTAAAGTAACAGTAACCTGTTTTAAACCAGAAGAGGTTTATCGCACTGGAGTAACTTAAAGTGATACGAGATCGTATTCTTTCATCAAACGGGATGTATTAACTGAAAGTATTTTAAAATGGAGACAATTTCACAATTAGGGAACTAGTATACACATTTAGCAAATGCTGTAAAGTCACATGTATATCACAACAGAACACATGGAGTGAATAAAGTGGTGTTAAACCCTCAGTGTGGCTGTGTAGCAGACAGTGGAGCAGTACCGGTACTAGCGGCGGATGCGTTAGCCTCTGCCGAAGCTTCACCCTGGCCACCATCCTGAGCTCTGCTGGTCTGAGACGCCTCCATCTGCCCCGGAGCTGCTCCACTCGTGGATGGAGTCTCAGGAGGGGCATCTGAGGAAAGAAGCAAAGATCACGCTGAACAGAAGCTCAATGATCCTTTAAAACGAAACTACAGTCTTGAAACACTAAAAACAAGTGTCAGTATACAGGGTTACATCTCATGGCAGCACGACTATGTCTTACAGCGATGTCTGTGTTTCGTTGAGACTTTCCTATTGACTCCTGAAGAGTGTTTCATTATATCCAGACTGTAAAACACGTAGCAATAAACAAGCAAATGTCTCAGCTGACTCCAAAACAAAAGATATTTACAGACTCGAGACTAAAGACACTGAAGGATGATGGGCTGCACTTAATGATTATTCTCATCATTAATTAGTCTGCCGATTATTTTCTCGATTAATCGTCTATAAAATATCAGAAAATTAATTTTTTCAAATTATTTTTTTGTCCAAAACCAAAATATATTCAATTAACTATCATAGAAAACAACGAAAAGCTGCAAATCTTTGCATCTGAGAAGCTGGAACCACTAAATATTTTGTAATTTTTGCTTAAAAATGCTTTAAACAATTAATCGATTATCAAAATCAATTTTCAAACTAATTAGTCAATCGACTAATAGATTAAGCGACCGATTCGTTTAATTCTTCGTCTCTGACACCAACATGGCTGACATCCCCACAGTCTGCAGGTAAACGCATCTCCACTGTCACCTCATGATATCTATGTACATCTTAGATATCATGAGTTCTGGTGAAATAAACCTACAAAACAAATCTCAGTTTCTTTCACTTTGGTGATGTTTAAACCAGCAGTTCCCAACCTCTGTTGCACCACGGACCATTTTTATATATTTGACATCGTTTTTGTAGGCGGGCCAAAGGCGGTGGGGTTGGAGGGCGAGGCCAAAATAAAGGTTTAGTATTTGAATATTACTACACACAGGTTAGGTATTTATCTCACCTACCTCCAACTCTCTCGCCACACTTTCAAGCTGTCTCAAATTCTGTGTTTTTGCTTTTACTCAGGTATTCAGGTTAGTTGTAACAGTGATAGGAACGCAGCATGTGCAGATAGAGTAGCTATGCGGGTGATAACAGACTGAGGGAAAAAACTAATGTCGCTGCATCAAAGGAGAATATCTGATACAGTTAGCAGTGTGTGTTGGAGCAGGTAAAGCGGAGGTGTTATACAGTTAGCAGTGTGTTGGAGCAGGTAAAGTGGAGGTGTTATACAGTTAGCAGTGTGTTGGAGCAGGTATAGCGGAGGTGTTATACAGTTAGCAGTGTGTGTTGGAGCAGGTAAAGCGGAGGTGTTATACAGTTAGCAGTGTGTGTTGGAGCAGGTAAGCGGAGGTGTTATACAGTTAGCAGTGTGTGTTGGAGCAGGTAAGCGGAGGTGTTATACAGTTAGCAGTGTGTGTTGGAGCAGGTAAAGCGGAGGTGTTATACAGTTAGCAGTGTGTGTTGGAGCAGGTAAAGTGGAGGTGTTATACAGTTAGCAGTGTGTGTTGGAGCAGGTAAAGCGGAGGTGTTATACAGTTAGCAGTGTGTGTTGGAGCAGGTAAAGCGGAGGTGTTATACAGTTAGCAGTGTGTGTTGGAGCAGGTAAAGTGGAGGTGTTATACAGTTAGCAGTGTGTGTTGGAGCAGGTAAAGCGGAGGTGTTATACAGTTAGTGTGTTGGAGCAGGTAAAGCGGAGGTGTTATACAGTTAGTGTGTTGGAGCAGGTAAAGTGGAGGTGTTATACAGTTAGCAGTGTGTGTTGGAGCAGGTAAAGTGGAGGTGTTATACAGTTAGCAGTGTGTGTTGGAGCAGGTAAAGTGGAGGTGTTATACAGTTAGCAGTGTGTGTTGGAGCAGGTAAAGCGGAGGTGTTATACAGTTAGCAGTGTGTGTTGGAGCAGGTAAAGTGGAGGTGTTATACAGTTAGTGTGTTGGAGCAGGTAAAGTGGAGGTGTTATACAGTTAGCAGTGTGTGTTGGAGCAGGTAAAGTGGAGGTGTTATACAGTTAGCAGTGTGTGTTGGAGCAGGTAAAGCGGAGGTGTTATACAGTTAGCAGTGTGTGTTGGAGCAGGTAAAGTGGAGGTGTTATAGAGTTTCAGTACTGAGTGCCGGCTGGGAGACGCTGGGCTCTGATAGGTCCCTCTCCGTTTGTGTCTCGGCGTTCTGCAGCTGGATGATTGGCGTCTGGGTTCCTTGTGATGTCACTGAAGGGGTG
This sequence comes from Siniperca scherzeri, assembly GCA_027580175.1. Taxonomy (NCBI): domain Eukaryota; kingdom Metazoa; phylum Chordata; class Actinopteri; order Centrarchiformes; family Sinipercidae; genus Siniperca; species Siniperca scherzeri. The sequence continues at coordinate 33,746,925 of CM050844.1, read as the reverse complement.
GGGTGTCGGGGCTGAAGACCAATTGCGTTCATCAAACCCATGTCTCTGTCCAGTCTCCAGCCAGAGCGATTTGGCCTAAAACAACATTACAGAACCAGAATTTGTGGGTTAGCTAGCACCAGGGGTAAAAAAAAGTAGCGTAACCGAGTGATTTGTGACATTCCACAACGCAGACGCAGAAAAACACTGTAGCGCTTCGTAGCAGGAGTTCACATTTAAGGTGTGTTGACTGATTCAACGACGTCAACTCATGCATTGAATAACACGCAAAAAACATTCCACCTTAAAAGCTGCTGGTAGCCTTTGAGCGGCAGTCTATAGCTAGCTAACGTTAAATGGTTAAGATAAAAAGGCAGCAAATCATCCTTTCATTCATCATTCACTCTTCTGACGGTTTCTTTATTTGTGATGCATTTGCAAAGAAACATTACTTGGCTAGTCTGTGCTGCACCACAACGCCTGCAGGGAATGAAAGCTAGCTTAGCTCCGTTTTCATAGCCTAGCCTATTAGATGAGCCTGGCGTCAGCCACAGTGGCAGGTGGACAAGAGTTAATTTCCAACGCTGGCTAGTACAGCAAAAATAAAATTACCAAATAAATTTGCTTTAAAATTAGGTCACTCCACAAGGCAAACTTTGCAAAAAGTTATACTGGGTAAAAACTAAATTCCGTCAAAAAGGTACAGATGATGATTTTACAGTTTTAGTTAATATGTACTTTTCAGATATCGACCTGCAGCTCTCTCCGAAAGGTTTCTCCGTTGCTTTTACATCATTACTTTTAATTCCTCAGTTTGTATTGGTTCATTTTTGGTCACATGGTGCATTTAAGCATCCAGAGGTTATAAACACTCAAGCGCTACACCAGGGCCCTGTTCTTCAAATGTGGCTCAGCTAATCCAGGCTAACATGTTGTGATCGGCTAAAAATGATCCAGTTTATTCTCATGCAGCTAATTTGGTTCTTTCAAGTTACCGTGAATAACTCTGTGCTCTTATTTTGAAATAAAGGCAAGTACAATTCACACATTTCAGTGTTCAAATGAGAATTCACAGTTACATGTTCATGTTTTACCATTGAGAAAGTTTAAAGTGAGTTCATGCCTTTCATTTATAAGGTTGGTTAGTTCCTTTTATTTTAAGTGTACCTATTTTATTTGTGTATTTTATCATACAAAAGGCATTTAACTCTTTATTGTGATACTTATTGTGATAACACCAACACATCATAATGGTTTCTCAATAACTATCTCATCTAAAATCATCGTCTGCTTCTGAAAATGGGCTCATATGTGGTCATTTACATTTACTCTTGGTCATGATCCAGCTAAACGTCAATAAGCTGCACTTTTGCAGGTGTTGGCTTGTTGCTCTGACAACAGCTACAGGTATATTATTCCCAGGCAGCTTTGAAGAACGGAGAAATCCAGACTCGTGTCACATCAGGTTAACGCAAATATCGACGTAAGAAGAACAAGGCCCAACAACAACAACAACAACAAACACTAGGACAGAGTTTTAAAGGAGCAGACGAGAAGAGGCGGCTGAAGGTTCTCACCCTGGTCTGTCAGGACCTCGGGTCCGGCTGGTTCCACTGTTGTTGACGGAGAATAAAGGTTCGCTGCTCGACTCTGCGGGGCTCTCGCCATCGCTTCGATAGAACCTAAACACACACACACACAGCTTGTTAATTCACTTCCATTAAAAGCAGAGGAGGGATTTCTTCGTGGAATCACACAGACCACGACCTCATTAAAAGCGCTAATAGACCTCCAATTAAGGGTCTTCCTGTTCAGATTGACCATTAGGATAATCGCATCAGCACTTCTCATTGTGGAGGGGGTGGAAGGGAAGCTCTCTGAAGTCAAGCTAACATCTGTATTCATTCTGGTTCAAGTGCAGTGCAGAGTTAGCGTGGAAGACAATTAAGGGAAGGATGCACAAAGACTCCGAAGTGATTAAAATAATTAAATCAATCTTAGTTCCTGATGACTCGGCCGGGTCCGGGGTCCGTATTTATCAAGCAATCGATCCCGACTGGCAAACGTTCTCAGAGTGACGCCTTTTCGGTGCCACTTTAGGACTAGGAATAAAAGTATTTGATCAGCTGTTAATGACTCCTATCTCAGCCAAAATGTAGGAGAGCTGCAGAGGGGTCCTAACCTGTTAGGAGCTGCAGAGGATGGCATTCAGATAATACATGATATTAGGTTACTTACTATAATATCTGAGAGATGTGTTCATATTGTTACTGTGTGACATTACAGAAATAATTGCTCCCACCTGTAGGGAACTTAACACGAGGTGACCGCAGTCCGCAGTGAGTTTTCAACATGACTAATGCGAGCAATGATGTTGAAAACATTTCACAACACATGCAAGACGAGACACAGGCATTATGAAATGAAGCGACCGGATACGGCTGAAACGATAATTACCTCGGCTTCCATCTTAATCTGCAAATACATTTATTTTTTAAGCCACCAGCAGCACAAGTTTGTCTGGCGTCTCGTTTTGTTGCCTGTGGAATATATTATATTTGTTATATTTGTTCTATGTGGTTTTTGTGACGTGTCCCAGCCTACCTTCACTATGTGCTGTAACACAACTTTCCTGCAATCTGTAACAACATAACACACATTATTCACTGATGGAGAAGGAGCAGGGAAGAAGAACAAGCTTACATCACCTGCCCCCTTCTCAAGACACATAACACCTACACGCCATGTTCTGCATTTCGACTTTAATCCTCATCGAATACTCCAAACCACATTTGTCTGAAAATGACACATCATCATAATCATCTACTTTGTCACACTCTCTCCCAGGAGTCACCAGTGTAGGAAGCTTAAATAAAAATAACTCTCAGTCCGACTCTGAGGTAGGAGTGGTTTTGGTCCCAGATGAACCCAGATTAAGATTCTGTGATGCTTGATAAACACGGGCCCAGAACCAGTGGAACGCATATATTCAAACAGCAGTGTGAGGGCTGAAACTCGTCTGCGTCTCCAAACAATACAACCAATTAATGACTTCTGGTTTCCATTTTCACAGCGTTAGGAGACTCACACGGGCCGGCAGATGACCAGGTCTCCCTTGTTGGTTCCATAAGCCAGACCCATCCCTGGATCCGGCAGCCAGCGAGCAGAGTTGATACTGACGTGGCGCCTCTGGTCTGGAGCCATGGGGTAAACCACGTTGAACACCATCTGAAAGGCACAGCAGCTGTATTTACACACGGCAGCGATCACCAGCCGACTTGTGGAGAAGCGAAGCTGAGCTGCTATTTAAAGAGATTATCGAGGCGAAAAACTAAACGTGGAATTTCTTATGCAGTTTTCCAAAACTGACATTTCCAAGGAATATGAAAACACGAGGGTTTGCAATTATCACTGAACTGATATATTTTAGGGATGCAATTAATTATTTTCATTGTCAATTAACTTGTAGATTACTTTCTGCATGAATCGATTTAACTGCGTCGTCTAAAAAAAAAAAAATAGTGAAAAATGCTTGTCACAATTTCCCAGAGCTCAAGGTGAGGTCACACTCCAAAACTCAAGGACTTTACAATTTACAACGATACGAAACCGAGTGAATCCTCACATTTTACAGGCTGGAAGCAGCAAATATCTGGCCAATCGATTATCAAAAGAGTTGCCAATTAAGTTTCTGACATTTGACTAACCGACTCATCATTTCAGCTCGAATGCATTTACTTTGAAATCTCAACTTATTTTTCGTAGAAACAACATTTTCATTCAGGACTACAACGGCAGACCAAATTAAAAACACTCTAAAGTCTCTCATCAGCCCAGAGTGTCACAAAACACATCCAGCCAAGGTCTCCGTTTTCTCTTTCTGATCGAAAGTTTACAAAATTACACGGACATTTTCCGCTTTGTGGCATGTGTCCATGCAGACATCTGTCTCTGAGATTTCTGCCTCCTGCAAATACAACGGAGGAGAACAGAAATATGTTTGTGCTGTTTTGTCTTTATGCGATCTGTTATCGTGCAACAGTGAAAGCAGAAAGATAAAAAACATTTCCCCTTTGGAGGACAAATAAAGCGATGGATACATTTTAAAACGCAAAGCCAGAAGCAATATCCCAGTCACACATTAATTAATGGAATTCATTAAAACTAATTATCGTTGTGAAATTGAAACAATACAGAAAAAAAAAAACTACAAAAAAATGAAGCAGAAAGCTTCATGGAATAAAAGTTTAATGTGCATTGATTTTTGGGTGTTGATTTTCTCACTCAGGTCTTCATCAGACTGAGACGTTACAGTATTGTTAGTCACGCTGTTGTAATCAGTGTTAGTAGCAGAATTAGTACCAATACTGATACGATTGTCAGAGCTGTTTAACCCACGTTAACCAACTGTTCAGACAGAGCGATAGTTTCGGCGTCTGGATAATCTATTAGAAACGAAATGAACTGATATTATATGTGATATAAATGATCTGATTCTGATAAATAACATCCCATGCTTGCCAACCCTTTTGATTTCTCTGCCCTCCCTCCCTTCTCCTGGTGATATTCCCCCCCACACGATGAAATAAAGATCTGCCCACCCACTATATTTATTAGAAATAGTATCACTGCGGTTTGTGATTGTGTTTTTTAAATTACGAACTTATTCCACATATTTGTCAGCTGTCTCTAAAGAGACGAGCCCCTCCCCTCAGATCAGGGATCCTTTTAACATGATGCAGAAGACGCGACGTCCCGCGGGAAACGGAAAGCTTCAAGTTATAAATTCATGAGGTTATTATAAAGATCAGCTCTTTATTGTGAGTAGAAAAGAGCAGAATCGCTTGTTGACCAGCGTGGAGAGATGCGCTGAAGTGTCAGTCTGTACGACCCTAGGTCACCGAACTGGACACTGATCATTCATCTGCGTCATACTTGAAATAACTGCAATATTTAGTTTTTCCTATTTATTATTCATACCTCCATTACTGCTGTTGCACTATTACTTATATTATTACATTGTATTATTATACTGTATTATCATCATCAACCAGTAAACTTTATTATTATTATTATTTTAAATTTTATACTTAAACCCACCTGGTACTTCATTTATTTTCTGACCTGTATTATAGTGTATTATATTGTTTGCTAGCACTTCCTCCTGTGTGCACTGACGTAAAGGCGAGCTGCTGTAACAAAGAGTTTCCCTTCAGGATCAATAAAGGATTTCTGATTCTGGTTCTGACTCCGGTCTGAACAGCCAGGCTGCTGCTCGCAGGAGGAATGAAGCAGCGTGGCGCTCGGCTCCTGCCCCCCCCCCCGGTGAGACGCTGCTGGTGGTCTGGCCTGCGTGTGCCTGCTGTATTATTGGGCTAACTGCGGCAGTAGTAATAATAGTGTCAGTGTTAGTGAATGAGGACTGCTCTGTCAGTGCCGCCTCACCCTGATGGAAGTCTCTCCTCCGTGTGGCTGCTGCAGGCGGAAGACTTGCGCCACCATGTGGTCGGTGGTGGGATGCAGCAGGATCCTGCGAGAGGCCAGGCCGACCATCACATAGCAGCCCATCGGAGACAAGCTAACAGAGATGGCATTTGGACCTGTTGAAGGAAATACAACAAACCTTTTCATTACAGTAATCTGATTGGTAACATTACACAAGATAAATCTATTCTTTCTGCATAATTAGGTTCATAAAACTGCAAAATCCAAATCGCCATTTCAACGTGAAATAGAATTCACATCTGAATATAAGCTTAACGCAAAACTAATATCCACTAAATCCTCGGCAGTCACTGCGTCAAACATATAATAAACATATTTACAGCATTAGCCGATAGAGGCTGGACTTTAGAGGGATTCTGTACCGAATCTCTTGGTGTAGAGCATCTCTCCCAGGTTGTGGGGAGCCAGAGAGTAGATGGCCAGGATGCCCTCATCTGGAAAACCCCGCTGACTGCTGGGAATGAAGACCGCCAGCAGCTGCCCGTCTGCAGAGATGTCGCAGCTCGCATCGTTGTAGATCTTACAGTTTGGCACCAGAACGTTGACGGAGGCTGGACGGCAGACAAACACATCTCTCTTCAGCATTTCTCCCAGATTTCTATCATCAATACGTCTCCAACAGCACTCACACCAGTGGTTTCCAAACCTTTTGGCTCGCGACCGCTTTTAAAACGAAGCGCTGTCTACTTGTGACCCCACATCAAAGGGGTGTTTTTAAAACATTTTATGCTTTTATCATCATCAAGTGGAGAGTAGAGCGATGACAGGAAACGAGGGGAGGGGGAGATGGACAACAACATGCTACAGATGTCCCCGGCCGGACACCAACCAGGGGTGTTAGTTCAGTTTCAGGTTCACGGTCGCTGCCTTAACCTCTAAGTCACCGCGTCGGCCCCGCCACGGGGCGTTATGAGCGGTTCATCTCAGATTATTTCACTCTGATGATTTTCAGAGCCCCGTACAGATAAAAGTATTCACAATTTGACCGAAAAAAATTAATAAAGTCATAAAAAAATAAACATGTTCTTTCTTTATGTCTAATCATCTTGTGAGCGGTCAGACCCGGCCCTAAGACTCAGGACGCTCCGATCCGACTCTTTTCCTTTCACGGTATCTGCAGATACAGAGTATCAATCCGATACCGGTGCTCTCTTCCCCCCCCCCCACTTTTAAAATCCGTGTGGCCCTCACTGTGTGGAACTGACTGGGACCATTTTGATGTCGGGGGATTACTGTGGAGTCCACATCCATAAACGAACGAATGTTTGTGATAGCTGAAATACTGAATTATAAAATTACACTGACAAACAAACTGTAACGTGGATCAGTTACATATTGATACTGATACCTGATCCATATATAACGTCAGCATCGGTGCCAATACCAATCGGGCGTATCAGATCGGTGCTTCCCCAGCTGGGAACCACTGATTTACAACATTATGGGCGACCGAAGTCCTACACTGAAACACAGACTAATACAATTCTTTAAGGAATAGGTCGACATTTTGTGAAATCCTCTTCTTCTCAGAGTCAGATGTTCAGATTGATACCACTACAGCCCACTGCACGTATTCAGTGTTAAGCAAACTATGGGGCACGGCACCACCTCTAAATAAAGAACAAACGGACACAAAAAGGATTAAAAACTACATGAATAATAATAATAATAATAATAAAAACTTCCCCCGTTAACAGCTCTGACTACCACCCAATTCTTAACTAATGCCTGTAATGCTGCATCATTAATAGTCAAATCTCAGAGGGACCAAGTGAAAAGTGCAGGTGAGGAGTTGTACCGTTGCTGATCTCAGGCAGGTCAAATTTGGTGAAGTCCCACCACTGCAGACGGTAGGTGGTGTTAGCGATGTTGCTGGCGACCGCAGACTGACCGTCCCCGATCGATGCACCTGAGGCAGACAACAGTAAACACTGTTAAACAGTGGAGAAATAAGAAACTAAAAAAAGTACAGATGAACAGCCGGTCAGGTGTTTTTCTGATAAAAATATAATAAAAATTACAAGAGTCGCAGATTATTTTCACGATCCTATCAGTCAACTCGACTTTAGGGCTGAATATTCAAACTAAATATAGTGGGGAAACTGAACAACATGCACCAAACCTTATCAGCATTTGGCTTGTAGCTGGTGGGTTTTTTTCCAAACCTAAAAAGGTATTTTTGGTAGCGGTGCAAAGTGTGTGTGTTTACCAGCGAGCACTCTGTTGACAGAGGAGTGTGTGGCCAGACCAGGCTGCCCCCTTTCATGAAAGATCCCAGCATAGGGCAGATACTCAGGGAGGAGGAAACGCCTGGAGCAGAACAGGACAAAAACAGAAAAACCAAACCTGGACTGAGAACCAGAAACTATTTCTGTATTTCAATTCTGCACACGTGACAATGAAAACCATTTAAAACTAAAACTTGCTCATCCAGGGCTACATAGTACAAGCTCAGGTATTCCTTCATCGTCTGAACTCCAAGGATCCTTATTGATATTGTTTGAAACAAAGGAGGACAGGGTCTGAAGGTTGTTCTGCACAGAGGAAGCAGAAAAGAGTTAAAGTTGCTGACTCACCGTGGGACAAAGCGACCCAGCGAGGGTGCAGACATCCTGGCGTTACGTGGCGTCCTGTGCCTCGCTCTGTCTCCATTATCACTGGATAAAAGAAGATGGTGAGGTTACAAAGAAGAACGCCACTACGTGCTGCATTGCTTTAGTACACAGTGCAGGTTGTACGGCTAGGAAAGACATACCTTCTGTACCGATAAATAAAAGATAAAACAATTACAAGAACACCATTACCTCCTCCTGACAAAATACTGGTTGTGCTGAAAATGTAGAAAAACCCGTTTAAAGCTTTTGCTGACGAGAGTTACGAGGGGACAAAACTACAATTTTAAATCTCAGAAAATCTAGAGACAGTGATTTCCTGCCAGTTATTAATGCAGAGAAATCAGATGTGTTAAAGGACACTTTCAGCTTTTTTGAATTCCATCTGAATACGATATTTACATGTTATGTGGATGTTGAAAGAGTTTTAGGTCGCCGACTACACCAGGCGAAGCTAATGATGCTTAAGCAGTTAAACAAATCGAGTGTTAAAGAACCTGACGACATCCCGCGGATACTTTAACAAAGTTAGAACTAATAACTAGAGATGTCCAGAGCCCATCCTATGGATCCCGGCACATCCGCCTGCTGCTGTTGCAGCGCTGCTCTCTTTACAACAGCTCTACACTGCGAGCATGTCGCTGCATCTCCAAGTGTGTAGCTCACAGACTGTGTATAAAGATGGCCGCCGCGTCTCCACTTCCTGTACTAGATGAAGCCAAAACGTCCCGGATACGGGAGCTGCCGTCTTGCGCTGGTGACGTCATTTGGAGCCAGAGTCTGCGCAGTAGTGATCGGGGGCGGAGCCGCGGTATTGAGGTCCCGCCCACACACCCGGCCGACCCAATGGCGAGCAGAGCTCAGCTGTCAATCGTGACGTGAAACCCGCTTTTTATAGCATCAGATAACTAATTAAAACCAGACTTATCAGAATATGAACACCTGAACAAACATCAGCGTGATAAGAACGACCCAAACTGACAGAAACCATCTTTATCTGACGTGAGCTTTGGGTTTTTAGTTTGGCTCGTGTCCCGGCCGCTAACATGGAGGGGGCGGGGCTTATGACCTGTACTGCAGCCCGCCACCAGGGGGCGATCCAGATGTTCTGGCTTCACTTTTAGGGAGCTGTCATGGCGTCCGTCTTTTATATACAGTCTGTGTTGTGAATATAGAAAATTATTCAGGTGCACCGGCGAGCGACTGGTTGGCAAAATGCACAGATTCGCTGAACTCCGATGCTAATTCTCTTTAGCAAAGAGCGAGAAGCGAGAGTCCAAAACATTCAGGTTGTAGCTGCTCATGTTTAGCCGGCGCAGACCGCTGTGTTCACCGGTTAAAATGAATTTCAGGAGTCTGAGCATTCTGTCAGTTAATCTTTCATCCATTTTATATAAATAATTTAAGCTTATAAACTTAATATTTTTGACTCAGGACCTTCAGTATTCGGATCAAGTAGTTTGGGAAAATAAGGTGTGTCAGATTTAGTTTCTACAGCTGTTATTTCAATGTGTCAGATACATATTTAACCATCATTTAAGTCAAAATTAAGTATCAGATCAGACTGATAACATATTAAAGGACTCAGATCGGGTCTAAATAAAACTCGGGACATCCCTACTCATAACATTATAGGTGATGAAGCAGCACGTAACATTACAGCAGTATAAACTCCACAGCACAATGAGCTTTGTGTTTTGAAAGAAGACGACATGACAGTGTGACATCAGTTTCCAGTTGTCTTGGCACAAATCAACCACTTGCATGCCATAACGCTTCAACTCCCTAGAGCTACGCTTTTGACAGAAACCAGCTTTGCTTAGTTTTGTGAAAAGCAAACAGTGTTTTTCTCCCTCCTCTTGCCTCAGACAACGTCCGCACTCGGCTAAATAGGATGAGGCTCAGTTTGTTATGTTTCATGCGATAAAAACAAGTTTAACCCATGTTAAAAAGATGCAAAAATTAAACTTACTCCAGCTCCTCAAAGTCCACATCACTGTTGTCCATGGAGTTGGACGGGTTGCTGGCCGGGCTGTCGGATGAAGACGACATGGCCCGCAGGCGGTTCTGCTGGTAGCGAAGCGAACGCTGACGAATGCTGTCCCGCCTCGACAGATACTGGATCATCCTCTGGGCGTAGTAAGCAGCTGGAGAAAGCCTGGACAGCACGGGGGACGAGTTCGGGTTCATTCTTTATACAAACTTCAAAAGTGGGTGTAAAAGGTGTGAAAGTAAGAATACTGTCAGCGTATGACTGACAGTAGAAACCGTTTTCTGTAGTCAGTCAGGAATTGCTCTGTTTAGTTCCAATTTCCTGAACCTCATGAGAAGAAAACCTCAGAAACAGGAAGGTGGGTGTCTTAACCATATTTTAATCGTTAGTCTTAGGTAAAATCTCATTATACCATCAGAGAGGCAAATCCCAAACTTTTGGTCTAATCCCTAGTGTCATATCTAATCTCAGAACCAGTGATTGTTTCGATGGGGAAGAGAGACCGGTCTACAAACTCAGTGACCCCTGGCATTCTGCCCTGGCACAGGCTTTTATCCACTGCTATAAGAAGTGAGTGTACTGCAGAGCCTGTGGGCAATAATTTAATGCAGACAAAGAGAAGTCCTACAGCTCAGTCTGAAAGTTGTTAAACAAAATAATTACAATGTTGTATTAACTTGTAAAACAGAGGGAGCTCCGTGCCACAGAGTCAGCCTTTCCAACTACTGTAACTGCTGACCGCGCAGTTTATAAAATCTCAAGGCACAAGCCCTTCGTCCCGCAATGACTCAGTCCCTCCAGAAAACGGCAATCGCAATGACGACTGCTAATTCAACAAATCCCTGCAACAGCTTTAAATATGTTAGAAAAACAAACCGTCTAGATGAGTAATGCTACATTACATGAAACTATCTGGGCTACAGTAAGCAGGGAGTAGTGTACCTGGCTGGATCGAGGTAAATGAAGTGTATTTGTCTACCTGGCTGGATCGAGGTAAATGAAGTGTATTTGTCTACCTGGCTGGATCGAGGTAAATGAAGTGTATTTGTCTACCTGGCTGGATCGAGGTAAATGAAGTGTATTAGTCTACCTGGCTGGATCGGGGTAAATGAAGTGTATTTGTGTACCTGGCTGGATCGGGGTAAATTAAGTGTATTAGTGTACCTGGCTGGATCGGGGTAAATGAAGTGTATTGTCTACCTGGCTGGATCGGGGTAAATGAAGTGTATTAGTCTACCTGGCTGGATCGAGGTAAATGAAGTGTATTAGTCTACCTGGCTGGATCGGGGTAAATGAAGTGTATTAGTGTACCTGGCTGGATCGGGGTAAATTAAGTGTATTAGTCTACCTGGCTGGATCGGGGTAAATGAAGTGTATTTGTGTACCTGGCTGGATCGGGGTAAATGAAGTGTATTAGTGTACCTGGCTGGATCGGGGTAAATGAAGTGTATTAGTGTACCTGGCTGGATCGGGGTAAATGAAGTGTATTTGTGTACCTGGCTGGATCGGGGTAAATTAAGTGTATTAGTGTACCTGGCTGGATCGGGGTAAATGAAGTGTATTAGTGTACCTGGCTGGATCGGGGTAAATGAAGTGTATTAGTGTACCTGGCTGGATCGGGGTAAATGAAGTGTATTAGTGTACCTGGCTGGATCGGGGTAAATGAAGTGTATTAGTGTACCTGGCTGGATCGGGGTAAATGAAGTGTATTTGTCTACCTGGCTGGATCGGGGTAAATGGGATGGTCTCTTGATCCTGACATGTCATAGCGAGACAACGATAACAGAGATGATTCCAACAGTCGCCTGTAGTCATAAGAAACAGAAGGACAGATATTATGACTAGAGATAATTACTGAACAAAATAATTTGAATAAATGTTTATATTTAACTCACCCTGTGGCTAAAAGTAGATGTTCAACAGCATGTCAGCCATAAGTCAACCAATGGTTGACAGGCTGTGAAACAGAGATGTCAGCCTTGCCCCAAACTAAGATTAACCCAAAGCCAGATATAAATGTCTACTTATCACACAAATGTGGTAATCACTTGAATCTCAGACTTCACACTTTCAGTGATTATTGTGACTTTAATTCAAAGTGAGAGTGTAGGTATGCTGGTATTTGCCACTGACAATGAAAGTGGTGACACAAAGACATCGTACCTCCTCAGGGAGTCCTCATCTGGGGGATCAACAGGCATTTCTTGGCTTAAGGCCTCCGGTGGCTCTGCTGATCTGCCGGCAGCGGCCTGCCGGTACACCCTCTCCCACTGCGCTGTGTCCTGGTTGTACACCAAACCCACTGTCTGCTCTCCAGACTGGCTGGGAGATGGGGCTATCGGGAAGGCCACTGTTCCTGCTCCTCCACCTCCAGAGGGAGGTGGCTGCTCGCTGGGCTCTGGAGGTGCCCTCCTCTCTTGGGGTTGGGCTTCTAGTGTCCTCCTGCTCTCCTCTGGCTGCCAAGGGGAAGAAGAAGAAGGGAAGGAGGGGGATGAAGAGGAGGGCTCCAGAGTGGACGCAGAGGTGGAGGAGGCTTGGTTGGTGCGCTCCCAGCGCTGAGAGTCATGGTTGAAGGTCAGCAGGTTGTGGCAGGCCCGGCAGCGGTTCAGATGGCCTCGGGAGGACGGGGGAGGAACATTGTTCTCCAGGCTGTGGGAGGCAGGGGAGGGGAGAGGAGGCTGGTAGTGGATTATAGTAGGGGAGGAGGTGGAGGAAGATGAGGAAGGCCCAGGTCTCTCTGGGTCCATGTTATTATTCAACAACTCTTGGCTCTGCTCCTGACTTCCATCCGCCATGCTGCCCCCCAACGGTGGCTCCAGGTCCTGCATGCGGTCAAACTCCATGAAGTAGCGGCTCAGGTTGCACTGCAGCACATTGCGGAAGGAGGCCGTGTTGCTGCGAGAGCCATCCCAAAATGGATGATGCCCGCTGCTTGTACCGGAACCATCTCTGGCCCCAGGCTCTCCTTGTTGGGGGAAACCCCGTCCTTCAGATGCAGAGGTGTAGACAGGGGACTGAGAGGAGCCGTCCTGCTGACGGAGCACTGAAAGGAGGCTGATGGAGGAAGAGGAGGTTCTGGGAGGCAGCATACCTGGACCAACCCCACCTTCCCTCATATTTAGCAGGCTGCGTGTCCAATCAGGTCCTGGCCTTGAGGTGGAGTGCGGCTCGACGCCGCTCGGTGCAGTGGGATTAAGAGAAGTGCCGGCACTGTAGTAGACTGAGGTAAAGGCAGAGGGTCGTTCTGGGGGCTGTCTGGGCTCTGTACGGGCCGAAGAGAAAGTGGAAGCTGGGGGGGGCTGGGGACTATCAGATGACACCCTGGGATCAGAGGGGGTCGCATTGGCAGCCAGGGAAGGGTTGCGATTGGCGGAGCAGCGACTGCACAGACAAACCATGCCCAGGTGCTGGGTGCAGCCCGGGAAGAGAGGCCCACGTTCAGAGGTGGGGTACTGGGCCAGAGGCATGCTGGGAGATTCTCCGACATTGCTTCCGTTTTCACCGAGAGGGCGTGGCTGCTCACCGCCCGTCTGAGCCCCTGGGGAGCGAGACGACAAGATGTGGAGGAAGTTGTGGAGGATGGGCGTGCGGCGAACTGGTTGGGAAGGCAAGAAAGAGCGCTGACGGAAGTGAGGCATCTCAACACTGTCCATAGGAACCTCAGAGTCCTCCTCATTCTGAAAGAGAGTTAACAGCTGTGAGAACTCCATTCAACCAGTGATTAACAACAGAAACACAGACAACGGCGCTCACCTGCTGATTGGACGGATTCACTATCGCCGTCAGTAGGTTGTGACCAAGAGGGTCAAACCTCACCAACCTGAAAGGAACAATGTGTACAAATAAATGACAAAAGGAAATCACAAGGTTTTCTTAATGTGTTTGTGCTTTTTTACCAGTATTCAAATAATAAAGTGGTCAGCACAAACAAATAAAAGGCCAGTCGCTAATAAAGTCCGGGCAAAAAAACTTTAAGTGGGGCGGAGTTATCTGTAGCATATAACAGCAGCTCACTTGGTAAATTCAGAATAATATCCATTTCCACAGCACTAACTCATCAGTACAACAACAGAGACATACTTACCACTCTGCTCAGAAAACTTTCTATTTTTAACAGAAATGCACGTTTTCATTCTCATTCATTCCAGTTGTTTCTTTTGCGCCGTACTCCTGACCCATGTCAAGCTACCGTCAACAAAACTAACACTTCCTGACATTTTTCACATTAATAGCCTAAATATAAAAAGGAAAGTGTTTCATTCGTGGTAACACCACTCGGGGAAAAAAGTCAAAGTCAATACCTGACATGACTGTGTTGTTAGAATTAGTGCTGGGGAAATGGATATTATACCGAATTTATCAAGACAACAGGTAAACATGGAGGACGCACTGAGTTTGTATTGACTGGGAAACAAGGGAAATAAGAAATAAAGGCCTGGTTCTTATACAAGCCTGTCCCAGATAAAGGCCTGGTTCTCTCTGCCAATGTAAGTAAATAAAAAGGTATGGTTATGATATGGCAGTGTTTCCCACACAGAGTTTACCTGGGCGGGCCACCCAGGTATATCAATTAAAACATTTTTTTTTAAATCCATCTGAGAGAACGACGCCATCCGCGATCGATTAACTAATGGACAATCTCCCTCGCTCTACCCCTTTCGTGTCGACTACTGACAATCGCACATGCTCTGCCGAGAGACACAGGGAGAGAGACAGGGTCTCCTATTTAATGTAGGCCTACCTATGCAGTTGTTTTGTAAAAGCTTGTAAGTGCACCTGGAGATTTCGATTGTTTCAATATCATTAATAACAAGCCCCCTCCACACGCGGCTCACCTGCTGAAAAAAAATCAAAAAACGTGAGTTTTTTGAGGCGACTTTATAAAACATATTGCTGACGAAGACAACAGAGCAGATACATTCAGGGAGAGCGAAACAGAAAGAGGCGGGGCAAGCAGGTGTTTGTGCAGCAGACCAGAGGTGTAGGTGTGTGGGGGGGGAAGAGAACTGAAGGGAACAGCAAGGTCAGCAGATTAAAGTAATAAGAAATAACCTACTAGAAATGTGTATTAATGTATTCTTTGACCCTGTCACTCTGTTGGAAACACTGTATGGTATATGATACGGTTCGCTGTTGAAAAAGAAAAATATATTTCGAAAGGAGGCTAAATTAAAAATAAAGTTCTTTGAGCTGCGTTGCGTTTTTAGGGAATTCAAGAGTAAAACATAAATCAGATATGCAACTCTTACTTTACAAAAAAACAATGCTGAGTCATGGAAACTCTACCACTTGGTATTTCACTTTTATTTTATACTTATACCCACCTGGTACTTAATTTATTTTCTGACCTGTTTTATAGTTTTTATAGTGTATTATATTGTTTGCTAGTACTTTCTCCTGTGTGCGCTGACGCAAAGGCGAGCTACTGTAACAAAGAGTTTCCCTTCGGGGATCAATAAAGTATTTCTGATTCTGAAATCTGTTTTTGGGTTATTATAGTAAGTATCATTCTTGTAAGTGCAAGCACCGTCCACCACAGTGACATGGACGAATGCTGTTGGTACAGTACGGTCGACTTGCAGCCAAATGTGCCGACTCTTACTCTCTAAACCTCACTGGCTAACTCTTAAAGCCACCGCAGCTGCTCTGTCCGATCCAACCCACCGGACTCTCTCCGTGTCGCTGCCCGTCTTGACCACGGCGAAGGGCTCTGGTCGGCTCCAGTCCCAGAAGTGGAGCTCGTTGTTGGTGGCGATGAGGAGGAGCTGAGCAGTCGGGTGGAAGGCCAGGGATGCGATGGCAACATTGCTCTCTGTAAACCAACTCTCACTACCGCCCTGCAGAAAGTAGACATACGCTTCGTTATCACTGCACATAAATCAAATACGAGTGCATTTAAAATGGTTATTTTCACAACTTCAGAACTGACTGTGCAAATCCTTAAATTGGTATTTTTAAATCACTTTATGTTGAGCAAGCAAGCGCAGTTTTGTATTTCACTCTTAGAGATCATTTCACCGCAATGAGTGAGAGGCATTCAGATAACGGAAATGTGTGTCTTATATAGTAGTGCAAATCTCTAGGGCCGCAACAAACAATTATTTTCATTATCAATTCATTTCTCGATGGATCATTTGGTCTATAAAATGTTTAAAAAAAACTGTGAAAAATGCACATCACAATATCCTAGAGTCCAAGGAGATGTCATCTACTGTCTTGTCCGACCAACAGTCCAAAACCCAAAGATATTCAGTTTACTATAAGACCAAGAAAAGAAGCAAATTCTCACATTTGAGTTTGTGTTGTTAAAAAAAAAAATTAGGTCAAACGATTTATCGATTATCAGAATAGTTGCTGATTAATTTTCTTTTGATTGACTAAAATCGATTAATTGACTTATTGTTGTAACTACAAATCTCTACGGGAAAAGTAAGACACGCTTCATCAAAATAAAATCAATAACTGCGACACAGAGCACATAAAAAGGAAACTTGAGGTAGTCAGTTAAACCTAAAGGACAAAATGGACGAAAGTAAAGGACGATACTACATCATTTTGTCCTTCACAGGGTCGCGTTACTTAGTATAGGACCTCAGAGGAAGGCTCTACCTGTTACACTACTTCAGAGGGCGATACTCACATGCAGATCCCAGATGCGGACTTCGCCATCAAGGCACCCAGAGGCCACCAGGCCGGGAATTGTGGGGTGAAAGGTCACACACCAGGGGGTTCTACGGTGGCCCACTAAGGAATGTAGGCACTTTCCAGTCTTCACCTCCGTTATGTAAATGTTGTGGTTGACATGTGTGGAAGCCATAAGGGTCCTATGAGAAGCAAAGAGTTCACAGTGCTATCATTAAAGAACTATTCAATACACGGTACTTCTTCGTCTTCACCGGTGATAACTGACTCGCTCATAAACAAATGCTTGTCTGTCAGCTGTGTAAACACACAGCCAAGCATGCAAATCTCACTGAGGAATCAAGTTCACGCGTCATTAAGAACAAGCCTTTTGCAAGTTGCTAAAAACAGCTGGAACCGAAATACTCACTGTGTTTACTACAAATCAGTCGACCATTTTAGTCTTACCGAGTCCCAGGTCAAATAAACACATTTCCAGAGTGATTTCTGAAATATTCTCTACGTTTCAAAGTGTGGGTGGATAATCTCACCTGTCGGGGCTGAATGCCAGCAGGAACGTTGACCGAGGGCTGTCCGGCAGCTCCACTTTCTGTCAGGGACACAAACAATTTTACACTGGGTTAAGTAGATTCAACTATGTAGTAGTTCTGGAGGAAAATAAAGGGAAGAGAACAGTATTAATCAAACCTAGGTGAACCGTACGTTAATGAAGTCCGTTCTGGATCCAAAAACCAATCAGACTTCAGTTAAAGGTGAGGAAAAGGACTTATTCACCACGAAGAGAGTAGACAATGTTTTAGCATACTGTTGCTTTTAATGGCTTTTTCAAACACATGTTGAATTTGTCCGTTACAGATAACACGTAATAATAGACTTTTTGTGTTAAATGGAGGAAATATTAAATATATAGGATCCGGATACACTACTCTCAAAGTCCAGCAGATAGCAGTCAAGACTTGCCAGGAGGCACCACACACTTTGACAACTTGCAGGGTTAAAGGCCGGGAAAATCCACAATAAACTGACTGCATCAAACAGGAATTCAAATTCACCTCTTTGGGTATGTTCTGCCTCTGTTCCAGAAGAAAAGAGCTAACCAGAGGATGTAACAGAGTCTTGACAGTAAGTCGAGTTTTTGTCCTTCTGCCCGGTCCTGATTTATTTAGTCTTATTTTCACTCTGTCCCATGACACCGTCTGTGCAGAGGAAAAACTTCTCACATGGACGAGTTACAATAAAGTTTCCATCTGAAGAACACGTGGAGGTCTAAACGTTTTTAAACGTAATAATGTTGAGGATTCTGTACCAAACGTATCTCTGAGCTACCGACGTGGATCTAATTTGTGATTTGTTTGTCGTTTATGTTAAGCAAATAATCCTGCTGAAATGGCTGTCAGGTGATTCATCCTGTCCCGCAGCTGTTATCAATTAGGACAGCGCAGCAGAGTCTGCCACACATCACCAACAATTTCATCAAAACATCACTCAGCCCTAAAAAGGCAGAGCACTTATTTTGCTAACACATAATTAGCTGAAAACGTGTCTCACGGACAGATCTGGGTTGTTTGTGACCCCTGGTCTTCGTTCCTGGTCTGCAGCCTGGACAGCACAGAGACTGGACATTAATTGTGAACAGGCCTCACTGGGCAACATCTGAATAGTCTCGTGGTCTGACCCTGGCTTTAGAGGTACATGCACAATAAGACCAGTGTTGGTGCAGAGAGGACCGGCGGGAGGTGGAGGACAGAGACGGGGGCCGACGGTCGGTTGGGAGCCTGGCTCATTTTGGTTTGAAACACACCAGTGACAGTGTTTAGTTTCCCCCGTTTGTGCTCACGTCAGTGGCTACAGTTTGAATATTAATGTCTGAAGCAGCCTGTAGTCATTGTATCACAGTGAACTGCATTTCCCCCTCGCATGTGTTTTGTTTTAAAATGTTAGCGAGTCTTCATCCGATTCTGTAACGTCACTGTGTCAGTCAGAGCTGAAGCAGCACTTACATCATCATCATCACGGCGTTACTGGCAGCCGATAGCCACGCCGGCGAGTAACCAACATGGCTATTAATTCAATATTATTGCATATCAGCTGTCTCGTGACGTTAAGTCCAAATCACTGCGTGCGAGCAGCCGTTACGAAACCTCAACAGGACGAGTGTGTGTTGCACGTGTGAACGGTTTGGCCTCGTGTAAACATCGGCAGTGGAACACGATGTGAAACTGGAGAACAGGCTCCAAATAATGAATGTCATATCAATTTATATCGTGATAAATATCAAAATCGACCAAAGTCACTACTTCTGTTGTGTTGCGTAACGCTAACGGGGATCCTCCTAACATCAGAGCCCAGCCTGCCGCGGGGGGGCAGCATGCGGTGCGTTGAACTCGGCTAACCCCACTGTGCCTTTTTTTGGGAAGGGGACTTTCTGTTCCTCAAAAGAAGGACACGTGATTGGTTAGAAACAGCTTTGTTCCTGTCTAGATGTTGGTTTGTTACTCTGTCCCAGAGTCCAAACTAAACCTGGAGAAGCAGCTTTCAGTTTTGATGCTCCACATATCTGGAACAAACTCCCAGAAAACGTGATCTGCTACAACTCACTTCTTTTAAATCAGGGCTTAAGACGTTTCTGTTTGCATTTTATTAAAATCAGATTTGGGACTATTTATTCATATCTTGCGCTACACTGTAATTATTAATCTCCTGTTTTAATTGTTTTATTTTAGCTTGTGTTTATCCTCCGTTTGATTCTTTTATAATTTACTACTTAACTATTTAAATGTGCCTTTTGACTTTGTTGCCCTGTTTCTTTTATATATTTTCTGTCTTCTGTAAATCACTTTGAAATACCTTGTTGTTGAAAGGCGCTATACAGTACAAATAAACTAGTACGTTGTCAATGTAACTTATCGGCAGCATGTTGGAAGTTTCAAATTTTCCTAATCGATTAAATGTTGTATCGCGATCAGTGTGTATGCTGTTGATATCGCCCGGCTCAATTTGTTGTTAGGTACGGCGAGCTGAAAGGAACAATTCAAAAGCCCAATTCACGCACTAATCCATCAATAATCTGCAAGACGACAGAAGAACATAACCGCACATCTGGTTCCCAGTTGTTCCTTTACTCTACATGGACGTGACCACGCCCCCTCCCTCAGGCGAAGGCGAGGGCGTGAGCACACCTGTAAATATAAATGAGCTGGTGGTTGATATTCAATTATTCAGTTAGTGAGCGTGATCACATGATGTCCATGTGAGTATCAAATCAACATTACGTTAAACGGACACCCCCGTAGCTCACCTGGCAGAGCGCGCACCGCGTATCAAGGCTGAGTCCTTGAATACCAAACACACAACAGGCCACGTTTACACAAGCCTTGTGTTTACATTCTTATCTGTGGCAGATTCATGGAAAATCATGTGAATGTGTTGAACAATGAAAGGCGAGGCTCTGGCCCGGGGGCCGCCGGCCGCCGTTTGCTCACCGCTGCGGTGAAGTCTGCCGTTTGTTCTCTGAGGTTTTTGGAATTTCTTGCGGTATCTGCTCGATGTCACGTGGCAGATACCTTACGGTCTTTCCCTGCCTCGCCTCACCTGATGCGTTTAGTTGTCTTTACGTGCGCACCACCCAGGTGCAACATACGCAGGTATGCTGTCAACGCTTGACGTTATATAAGGAACCACGGCCCCCCGCTCAGGTGGACTCTCCCCAGCCGCGCCCCGAGGAAGACCCAGCGAGGTCCAAACTGCTCGCCGTTTTCTCCTCTGTGACATTTTGAGACTCTGACTTGCCCTAATCAATAAAAAGGCCTTTTTAACTACATCCTTGGCTTGGTGCGAGTGTGCCTGAAGTAAGAAAGAGGCCACCCCCCCTTTTTCTACAGTTTATAATTCACCTGGCATTCACCTGGAGTTAACCGTTTCCCCCCCGTGAGCGGCCGGCATTCTTTCAGTAAACCTGGCAGCTCACAGCCGTGTAGCACAGCACGCTGCAACATCCCTACATTCAAAACTATAATGCAGCTCAGACCAAACCTTCAATGATGACTTCTAAAGCTCTTCACACACACACACACACACACACACACAGATAATTATGTTAAGGAGTGTTTTCTGCGTCACTGGTGGATTTTAAAACTTGCTGACCATCGCTCGCTTCCTCTTCACGGCGACACATTTTCCCATCAGTTTCATCACTTCATGTTATGAGAGAGTTGAGTCTGCTTCGTCGTCTGGGGCGACCGTGGCTTAGTGGTAGAGCGGGTCGCCCACCAAGCGGAAGGTCGGCGGTTCGATCCCGGCTTCCCTTCCTTGGGCAAGACACTGAACTGCTTTCAACTGAAGCTGTGTGAACGGGGTGATGTGTAGAAAGGCGCTACAGTCCATTTACTTCCTGTTTGACTGAGCACACTAATGACAGGACGTTAAGCTAACTTCCTGTTAGCTCTCAGGCTGAATGTGAAGAGATATTCATTTATTCATCCACAGTCGGCACGAGTGAAAAATGGAAACGTAAGGACAGACTGTTGGTCAGGTTATTAATTGGCTCTTTCACAGCGTTTCATATTTTATTACACTGATTTTAGTTTCTTTGTGCATAAGGGATGAAGACGGAGATGACACATTTATTACACGGATGTTAGAAGGTGGAACAAGACGCACATTTAATCTCACGTTTCAGTCTTTACGTGGATCCGAAGGCATTCGGTTCTGACTCGTGCCGTGTTGAAACTGTTACAGGTGCGACTCGGTAAGATGGCCGTCGGCTCTTTCGGGTAGAAGTGACTTATTCGTGACGTAGGATTACTTCTTGTTTACCTCATGTGGGGGGGAAAACTCCATATCTGAATTAATGCTGGAGTAAAACGAGTAATTGCGCCCAACTAACGAGTTATTTCCCCTCAGTAGATACATACCTGACTCTGCCATTTCATCCAGCGGACTTTCTCCTCCACCAGCAGCTGCAGGAGCCTCTGCGAGCCAAAGGTCTGGGAGCCTCGCTCCCGGCTGGACAGGATCCGGACCGAGTTCCTCTGACGGGACGCCATGTTGCTACCGGTGGCCTTGGCTGATTGGCTGCTCACTCCCACTGCTGCCAGTCCGTCGCCATGCAGAGTCTAGGCTGAGAGAGAGCAGAGCGGGTGGTTCGGTGTGAATACGCTGAATATTTTGTTGCTTGGACGAAACTGAAAATCTGAATACATCAACTTGCACTATGGGAAACTGTACCGGGCATTTTTCACTGTTTTCTGATATATCAGTAGATTAATCATTAATGAAAATAATCAATAATAATGGTGTCAGAGGGGCATCGTTCCTGTCGGTCGCTGATACACGCCAGCAGCTATTTAAACTTCTTTAGAGGTGAAAGCAAAGGTGGCTGTCACGCTGCAGCTAACAGTTCTCTTTATCGATTAATCCAACGATCATTTCTCCGATGAGTCGATTCATCTAACGACTAACTGATCGATTATTCTAAAGATTTTTTTTTTTTATTACTTGATTAATATAACAATTAATTTACCCAAAATAAATATCACAAACTTGTGTCATTAATATGTCAATATTTTATTCAATAATTAAAGTGAGCACTGCGGGGCGTTATTCCAGCTGCAATGATCAGCTGATTAATCGATTAGTTGTCAACTGTTAAATGAATCACTATTTAGATAGTCGATTAATCGGGTCGAGTCATTTTTTAAGACGTTTTCGCTTCTTAAATGTGAATATTTTCTGGTTTCTTGACTCCTCTGTGACAGGAAACTGAACGCTGACATTTGACGACGTCATCTTGGGCTTTGGAAAACGCCGGCCGACGTTTTCCACCATTTTCTGACATTTTATAGACCAAACAACTAATCGATCGATTTAGAAAATACTCGTTAGTTGCAGCCCTACTTGCGATTAAATTAAAAACAGAGAAAACAGAAAAAAGGAACAAGCTAATGTTGGTATTTCTGCAGGAAAAATGACTCCAGCGATAAATCGGTTATTAAGATAGTTGTCGATGAATCGTCTCAGCTCTCGGTGACTCCGGGTATCCAACCCTTCCCCGATGATCCTCCACTGCGGTGTCAAACTGTGGCCGAGCACAGCGCACGACAGCAGCTCTGCAGCAGTTTCATGCGGACTTTAATAAACTGAACTCTGAAGCCGCGTTCAGCAGCGTCACCGCGAACAGGTTGGTCCGTAACAACCGGCAGGAATAAAAAAGGCACAAAGCGATGAACGTGAGATCCGAGTCGTGAGATTCTGTTTGAGTGGAACGGCGAGAATCAGCTGGTGCTGTGATCTCCATCAGAGCGACCTGGAGGTTAAAGCCGCCCCCCACTGACCAGGGCCCATCTCATCGCCCCAAACGCAATTCACACCTCGACGCTGGACAGGAGGCCGGCTGGCAGGGGGGCGGCAGCTATTCTACACTTCAGTTACGTGCAAACGTTGGAAGGGAAACCTAATAAGATTCGACGAGGGAATCGCAAGGATCTGATGAGATACGTGGTTTCCACACTGGACTTTAGGGCTGCATCTAACAATTAATTATTATTATTATTATCATTTAATGTACAAAATGTCAACAAAAATAAATAAGTTCAGAATTCCTCAGAGCACAAGGTGACTAAATAAAACATTCAGTTTACTATAATGTAAGACGATGGAAGAACGGGAAGTGGTGAATGTTGAACGAAAGATGTCTAAAACGAATAATCGATTTTCCGTCTATCGACTTATTGATCGATCCTTCCAGCGCTCCTGGATTTGAATCGGGTGAAATGCTATCAAAGCTCATCCCGAGTCGACATCGCAAGATTATTTTTGTTATCGTGTACGTCTTGGTTCAGGTGGGATTTCCTTCTCTCGCTTTGGTCGAAACCATCAGGCGGGTAACCGATTAGCTGATCAACAGAAAGATAATCGATTAACGCTTTCTGTCATTTTTCCCGCAGAAACAGCGTCTGGTTTTTTAACGTGACAGTGAATTAAATGTGTTTTGGACTGCTGATCAGACGAAACACGACACGTGAAGACGTCACCGCGGGACTACCGGTGACCGACGCTGCCGTTTCACCGTCAGTGCGCCGTCGGCGTCGGCGTCAGCAGGTGCGGGCTGTCTGCGGCTTTTCCCTACAGAGTCCTGGATCATTTCCTCAGTTAGGCTGCTGCCAGAAATCCCAGCATGCAAAAACGGCAAAGATCGGATCTGAATCCCCACAAAGGAAGTGCCGATCCTCTGGAGTTTGACTGACAGCAAGTGAACTGCCAACTATTTCTTTTTAATAACAAATGAATAAAAGTTTAGATCACAGTTCACCGGTTGATGTTTGACAATGTGTTGCTTGTTCATTATAGTAAACTGAATACAAACAAGACATCCGATGACGTCATCCTGGGCTGCAGGACATTTTTAAACGGTTTGTGACGTTGAACGGACCAAGAGATTAATCCAGAAATAAATAAAAATCACTGGCAGATTAACGGATAGTGAAAATATAATCATTAGTTCCAGCCATATATATATTTATTATGTAAACAGGCAAACATTACATGCGTGAAGCTGTTACTACATTCATATTGCTGAATAGCTGCAAGGTGTTAGTTTTGTGAAATTTGAAAAGAAATGTCTGCAAACAGCCTGCAGTTCTGCGAGTTATTACAGAGTTGGCCTGAGTTTAGTTTCAATAAAGAGAAACAGAGATCAGCACCGTGCTCCTGGGATCACACAGGCTTTCCACAACCCCAGAGAGAGTACATCACATTACACCGCGACTCCACAACACAGCGCATCACAGGCTGCTCTTAGATTTTGCCATGTCATTTAATTTCCACATCTCTGTGACGGCAGCGGTCCGAAGCTTAGGGAGGAAGGACCGTAACTTGAAAAGCAAAAGTCTGGATCTCCAGCCCGGCTGGGAGAGCGTCCAGGCGAAGCACGGGCCGGCGAGGTCCAATCTCTCGACAGCTCTCATCAGGCGGCGCTGGAGCCCACCTGCTGCAGCGGCCAGCAGCAGATCTCTGCTGGTCACGCCGCTCGGTTCCCGCTGAGCATGTCTGGAATTTTTTTGGGAACAGTGTGAACGTGGAGGACAGCGGGGCCCGAAGGGAGAGTGGAGCTCAATCAGCTTCCACCGGGAAAAATAAAGTGCAAGGGGGGAAAAAACCACCAGTGCCTTAACAAGAACGTGAATTCATCAAGAAGTTTACTTCGGGGCTGCAACTCACAACGATTTCCCAGCACTGATTAAGATGTTGGATTCATTTAATAATTGTTTAAGCTGTAAGGTCTCAGAAAAAAGCTGCCCGACCACGAGAGTCCACGATGACGTCTTCAAATATCTTTTTTTTGTTGTTGTTGTTGTCCTACACCAAAAAGGTGTTCAGTTTATTGTGATATAAAATGAAAAACACTCACATTTGAGAAGCTGGAAACAGCAAATGTTTGACAACCGAGGCGGACGCTGTTGGACTGAAATCATCAGTCAATTAATCAAATCAATAAGTTGTCATTTTTCAAGCAAAAACGCCAAACATCCCGCGCTTCCAGCCTGTCAGCTGAGGTTTTTCTTTGTCTTTTGTGACAGTGAACTGAATATCAGAGGTTTTCAGGGAAAGCATCTTCAAACTCTTTTCTGGCATTTCACGGACCAAAGGATTAAATCGAGAAGACAATCAATAGATTAATAAAATAACAGTTACTTGCAGCCCTAAAAGCCATACATACCCTCAAAATACAGTGCCAGACCCAAAGAGGTGCTCCTCTGCACACAACTTCCATGAGTTTGAAGCTCTAGAGGAAGAGCCAGCCCACCATTTAAACTGCCCCAACTTTATTCATTCACACTGTATAATACAGAGCAGCTACACATCTTTTATGAATACTGACAGCGAGGCCAAAGGGGCGCAATAACCTGAAACATGTACATATTACGTTAATTGTATGTCCTCTGACACAAAGCATAAGCTAGCTAAGTTTAAATGATTCCTTCCAATATCAATACTAAGCCTTACCGAATCAATGAGAGGCTCGTTACTATCAAACTAATTTCGCCGTCTCAAAAGTCTGATTAATGTAAAGACATATAAGCTATTTTAGCTGCAAGCCACACCGGAACAAACACTGGACAGTTGTGTACATTACAAGCAGATGCCAATTTGTTACTGGCAGCGGTTTTATAATGTTAATGTTAGCTAGATGTGTGCTTTTATTTAGCTTGAGAGCTAGTGACGTTACTCTGGCTAACATGCCACCCGGCTACACGCTGATTTTTTGTTTTGTTTTAACAGAACCAGTAACAAACCCCTTAAAAAAAAAAAAAAAAAAAAAGTGAATTTAGGTGATGTTAGCTAGCCATTTAAACCCGCTCCGAGGCAGCTAGCCAAAGAGCTAAATTAGCCCATTCCGGATATAGTTACCAAGCCAACGATCTGGAAAACGAAGCGCCAAGTACTTTGTGATTTTAATACGATTGGCGTAAACACACGAGCGTAAATACATTGTTAACGTCTGATTTCGACGTCACTGATATAACAAAAACAATCAATAAAACCGAAGTGTACGGCCTACCTTCCTTTATCGAGTCGCTCTCCGGCGGTGCCATCATAGGCGTTGCTAACAGGCTATCTTGAATTAACAGTAGCTGTGCTAGCTAGTTAGCTAGCTCGGCCAAAAACGGAAAATGTGGCCACTACAAAATAATAAGCCTTCTAACGCTAACATCGGTGTTTTGCGGTTATTCTAATGAATACCGTCCACTGAAATCAATGGACAACATTCATATTATCTGAGGCAGGCAAAGAAAAAGTGTTTTCTAAGGCATTGGTCCAATGTTTTACTAGCTGCCAGACGCGAAACTGCTACTGCGTAACTAGCTAGCTGCTAGCTAGTCACACACAGGGTTATCAACAGAGCACCGAGTACAACTAATCGAACGCGCCGTAACGCAACCCTCCATTCACTAAAATTACAATTTTTACGGTGCAATCCAGTATCAAATGAAACAATATTCGTAGTATTTCTAGAAGTGTTTCAGTTCGTTTGGGATACAATTAAATCCACCGGGAAATACCAGCATTTGTAGCAGCGAGAAGCTACTCTTGCATCGACTACAAATCCTGGAAATAGTTGCTTTTTTTTTTTCTGTCTGGCTCATTTTTTATTTATTTATATATTTTAGTGAATAAAACAAAACTGGTCTCGTTAAGGAAATGAGCAAATCTATTCCAATCGTTTAGAGGACATTCACTGATATAATCAATCATTACCAACTAAAAAAAAAAAAAACATTTAAAATTCACTTTCATGAAACACAGCTCGAAAAAGAAAATGTTAGTATTCGTGGTTACAATGATCTAAATGTAAAACTGATGTTTTATTAACAGTGTAAAACTGCAAACAGCATATTATGTTAAAGTCACAGTCCTACTGTTATTACCAGCTGACTGAAAGGTGTTGTCAGAATTTTAGCCTCAGATATATTTGGATGCAAAGTTCCTCATTGGTCACTTTTCATCAACACATAACTGTTTACCTTTACTGTTGATGAGGAGCAGCAGGCCAGCATGTCATTCCCAGAGCTGGGAGCAGGCGATGGGGGCTCATCCAAAGCTCACTTAGACGACTACCACTGAAAATCAGTGAAATGACGTGCCATGTGCTCACCATCCAGCCTGACCTGGCGTGAGATCCAGCCTGAGCTGGCGTGAGATCCAGCCCGACCTGGCGTGAGATCCAGCCTGAGCTGGTGTGAGATCCAGCCCGAGCTGGCGTGAGATCCAGCCCGAGCTGGCGTGAGATCCAGCCTGGTGTGAGATCCAGCCCGAGCTGGTGTGAGCTGACCTGGTGTGAGATCCAGCCTGAGCTGGTGTGAGATCCAGCCCGAGCTGGTGTGAGATCCAGCCCGAGCTGGCGTGAGATCCAGCCCGAGCTGGCGTGAGATCCAGCCCGACCTGGTGTGAGATCCAGCCCGAGCTGGCGTGAGATCCAGCCTGACCTGGTGTGAGAGATCCAGCCTGAGCTGGCGTGAGATCCAGCCCGAGCTGGCGTGAGATCCAGCCCGAGCTGGCGTGAGATCCAGCCCGAGCTGGCGTGAGATCCAGCCCGAGCTGGCGTGAGATCCAGCCTGAGCTGGTGTGAGATCCAGTCCGAGCTGGTGTGAGATCCAGCCCGAGCTGGTGTGAGATCCAGCCCGAGCTGGTGTGAGATCCAGCCCGAGCTGGCGTGAGATCCAGCCTGAGCTGGTGTGAGATCCAGCCCGAGCTGGCGTGAGATCCAGCCTGAGCTGGTGTGAGATCCAGTCCGAGCTGGTGTGAGATCCAGCCTGAGCTGGTGTGAGATCCAGTCCGAGCTGGTGTGAGATCCAGCCTGAGCTGGTGTGAGATCCAGTCCGAGCTGGTGTGAGATCCAGCCTGACCTGGTGTGAGATCCAGCCTGACCTGGTGTGAGATCCAGCCTGAGCTGGTGTGAGACTGATGTGAGGATGCTAGATTCAGTCTATCTGTATGTCAGAAGGTCAGTCTGTGAGTTGGGAGTGAAGTACTTTGCGAGGGTGCGTGCTGCTCACGGAGGTCTGAGTCCGGCGGCTCGTCTTTCCCCGTAGAGTTCTGCAGTTTTCCTGATGCTGCCAGATGTTCGGCTGATTGCAGGAGGTCCTCACTAAAGCGCAGATGCGTTTCAGTTTTTATGTGTGGAAATGCTAAGAAGAGTTTTCCTGGACTCAAGTACTGTACTTAGGTACAGTATTAAGGTACTTTATACTTCTACATTTCAGAAGTGGAAATATTGTACTTTGTACTCAGCTATCTCTATCTGACAGCTGTAGTTACCAGTTACTTCTCAGATTACAGGTTTTTCTCGATTGCTAAGACACATTTCTTGAAAGCTGCTCTCCTTTTCTCTAAACTGTGAACACAAAACACAATTTTCAAGCTACATTCACAAAACCTCAGACTCTTCTTGCAAAAACCAAACTTTCACCTCAAAACAGTTCGATCTGTGCTCAAAACTGAACCGTGTTGTCAAATCGTGCCCGAGTCAATCAAAATTAAACACACTACTGAACAGCCGCTAAACACTACGTAGAAAAATGGAAAACACAATGCTCAGGACACGAAGCCGGAGGAATAAGTGTTTATTGTTCACTGTGGGCTAAATGCATGTTGCAAAACAAAAAAAACAAAAAGACAAAACAGAAGTCTTATGCGTTTGCCGCTGGTGTACAGGAAGCCCATGTAAAAATAAAGTACACAAATATACATGAATACCAGGCCTACAAACAGTTAGACCAGCCCTCCATTACAACACTGCAGTATGTCGGTACAGCGATGTACTGAAACATATATTTACTGACAGTGTACTGTGGTACAGGATATAA
Organism: Siniperca scherzeri; assembly: GCA_027580175.1. Classification (NCBI taxonomy): domain Eukaryota; kingdom Metazoa; phylum Chordata; class Actinopteri; order Centrarchiformes; family Sinipercidae; genus Siniperca; species Siniperca scherzeri. The sequence goes on along the minus strand of CM050844.1, from coordinate 33,717,829 downwards.
CATGTCATACAGTGATTGCTGTCAACATTTACATGCTGTACTATAATGTCAAAAAAAGGTAATTACCTGTCCTGTCTCTAAATCTTGGGATCGTGGTGGACACAGTGAATCTACTGATGTTTGGTTGGACCCTTTGTCCGGCCTCCCTCATGCTCACACCACGGACAGGAACGTGGTCCGTCCCAGTCGCTCTGAGTTCATCAGATGTTACTGTTCCTGGTCTTCGCCGACCACCTCGACCTCCTCTTCCTCTCAGGTTTCTGTCCATCGCAGGGCCTCACAGACCGGCGCTCTCTGAGCTGGCTTACTGTACATGTTCCCTCGCATCATTCGCCACAGGTGGGATCGATTTTGAGTTGTTGTGTTCAAGTGGTGACGTCTGCGCTTTAACTGTGTTTGACTTTTGTCACCTGTGCTCACCGTCATGCAGCACGGGTGCATCACAGTGAAGACGTGTTGGCAAGTTGCGTCTGAACAGGTGAGAAGCGCTGATGGTTTTGCCAAAAGAGCGACTGATTCAGTCGGTGGGTTCAGGCAGCTGAGCGTTTGGTTCAGACAGTAGGGTTTAGTGTTTCAGCAATTGAGAAAAACTGTAAGATTTTACATTAAAAAGCATACAATCAGTTTATAAAACCCAACACACTGTTAAAGATTAACCCAGCGGTTCCCAACCGTTTTCTAAACGTCTCACTTCAGTCATTTTCTATCACAAAAAAAGAGAAACGTCGAACAAACTGAAAATGCTTGCGACCTTTCTCCTAGCATGTAGCCGCTAACAGCCTTACGTGTACAAACCATTATAATATCACGCAGAGCTGCTTTCCTGTGGACTTGACTTGTAGAGGAGAGAGATTAAATGAAAGAAAGTTCAACAAAAATGCTAAGTGACGTCACCTGAACTGTGACGAATGTCAAAAAAAAAAAGATCAGATCAGAGGGAATGATCCTTTAATGAGAGAAAACATTTATTACCTGGTTCTTTCTCTATATGCAGACATAAATGAGTCATCACAAGCTCTACACAGGTGCATCATGTGAGTGACGTGTCACCAGTTACACCACACCAGTGCATATATGATTCAACAGCTAACACGATGGAGCATCGTCTACTGTCCAACAAACAGGCAGAGCACAACACAGACGGTTGTTATGGAGAAAAACAATCACGGTATAAAGCGCACACACACACACACACACACACACACACACAGGATGGCACAGCAGGAGCTGTGTGCTGAACAGCAGGTGAGCCCCTCAGAAGTTTTCCTTGTAGAAGTTGAAGCCGAAGTGTTCGCACTGGGCTTTGATGACTTTAGCCAGCGCAGGAGAGCCGCAGTAAAACACGTGGACTTTCCCTTTCTTCTCCTCCGACACTTTCTGAAACACCTGACGCACGACAACAACATCACAGGAGCATCACAGGAGAAACCAAGCAGTGTACTTTCTGAACAAGCAGTGGTGGGAAACAGTCTCCCCAATGTGCTTCAGCCCCACCGCAGTCGTACTCTTTAAAGGCCCCATTAAATGAGGAAGAGACGGTACTTTAGGCCTCACCTCAACATGCAACGTGCTTTAAGATAGGAAACTACAGCTTCTGAGTGACCCAGACAACGGCGGTTTAAACCCGGCTAAGCTAACGGCGGAGCAGCAGCACCCCCTCCTTCAGGAAGCCGTGTTGCTGCAGCTGCTCCTCTGATCATTCATTATATTCATTATATTATAACGTTATTGAACATGTTCGTGCTGGAAATGGCGGTTTAACATTAATGCCTTTCTTTTCTTCTCCTGGATTTATACAAAGTTGTTGTTTTTTTTGGTGGTCAAATGCAATGATGTGTTTACTTTTCATGGAATGAAATATTTACTCTCTGTTGAGTAAATTAAATTACAGCTGACACAATCGATTGATTAGTCAATCAACAGAACATTTATCAGCAACACTAATCTGATGATAAATGAACTGTTTAAGTCATTTGTCAAGCAAACGTCCTCGGGTTTGTCTCAGTAAACTGAATCTCTTCGGGTTTTTAACTGTTGGTGGGACACAACGAGACATTAGAAGACGTCTCCTTGGACTCTGGGAACCTGTGATGGACGTGTGTCACTGTTTTATTTTATTAACTGAAGGATTAATCAAAAAATACACCGATTAATCAATAATGAAAATAATCATTAGTAACAGCCCTAAATTATCAGGTATATCACACATCAGGTGTCCAGTTAAGAACTTTGCATACTGAAACTCTCCCAATTGGCAGAAGAAAACCAAAAAACCAAAAAAGTAAACTGCGCAGGTGTTGTGACCGTGTGCTCACCTTCCCCCACTCGGGTCGTCCAGGTTGGGTTCTGGTCCTCAGTCCAGTGATGGAGTCTCTCTTCTCCTTCTTGGCCAGAAGGTCCAGCGCCATCTGCAGGCCGATGGCCTTCATGTCATTCTTGCTGAGCGCTGACGTCATGTACATGTGCATCTCCAGGAAGCGGCCTGACAGACGACAGAGGTTCATCAGAGGTTTTATTTCTGTCTCTACATCATCACGATTATCTCTCTACATGATCCGTGAGGCCGGAGGCACTGTGGGGGCGGAGCTGGACTCTCTGGAGGTGGTGTCAGAGAGGAAGATGCTGGCCAAACTACACGCCATCTTGGACGGCGTCTCCCACCCGCTCCATGACGCGCTGGTCAAACAAAGGAGCGCCTTCAGCGGAAGACTCGTCCCCCCACAATGCACCACAGAGCGCCACAGGAAGTCATCAGACTCTTTAGCTCCTCCCTCTAAGGGTCAGTCTGTATGACCCGAAGTCACTAAACTGGACATCGATCATTAACATCTCTGCCATAATTAATACCTGACATAATTGTGCAATATTCTGTGTTAATACAGCTGTGCAATATACTCTGTTCAGTTTAAAATTCCCTATTTATTGATATTTATTCATACTTCTATTCCTGCTGTGCAGTATCCTCCGCCTCATTATAATCTTAATAAGCTTAACTCAACAGTTCATGCTCTATTACTTTATACTGTATTATTATCATCAGCCGGTAAACCCACTTTGTACTTCACACTTATTTTATTTTATACTTACACCCACCTGGTACTTAATGTATCTGACCTGTATTATAGTGTGTTATATGTTTTGCTCAGTGCTTCTCTTCCTGTGTGACTGACGTGACAGCGAGCTGCTGTAACGAAGAGTTTCCCCTCGGGGATCAATAAAGTCTTTCTGATTGTGACGGCTCTCTGTTTATTTCACTCTCTCCCACCTTCTGGCTCTTCGTCGGCCTGGTCCATCTCCAGGTTGGTCAGTAAACTGACAAACCATTCGAACGACTTCTGGTCTCTGTTGATCCAGATGAAGTCGACCTGCAGGGTCCAAAACAGACCAATGTCCACGTCTGTTCGCATCAAATACATTTTCCCAATCGTTTCATTAAACTGCAACAAAATCTGTGTAACGAGCCGTCACTGAACCTTTATGGTGCTTTCTTACTTTGCGTAGCTTCATGTCGCTGTCCTTGATGTTTTCACACCAGGAGTAGCTGCAGTTGGGACAGTTCTGCTTCCTCCTGCGGTATCTGTAGAAAACAAACACAGTATCAAGTTACATATGAAGTTATTTTTACACATTGATTTGAAGAACTTCATTCCTTCTTCTCGTCTGCTCTGCCCCTGCCCTTAGATCTGACCTCTGACCTCATGCAGTCCAGCTGTGTAGTGTCATCATCTCTTAACTCTCCGATGTCTAATAGTAAAAGCATTAAATGCCCCCAAAATATTTAAAATGGACCCATAGAGAAGCCACTGTTTCCTCCAATAGAGAAAGAGCCAACCAATCAGAGCTCTGTAGGCGGGACTAAGGACGGGGACGTCATGTCACTTCCTGGCTACCTAGCTACATGGCTACATTTATATTTATATTTACATTTATATTTGCCAGTGATGAGATCAACTCGACTGTACAGGTTGTTGCGAGTTAAATTACAGAGATAACAGCTCTTAAACAGACACATTGCTTTGAACGTATAATAATAAACTTTATTTATAAAGCACCTTGCATACACAAAATGCTTCGCATCGGTTAATCATTGTTTTCAGCACCAGTGTTGTCAGTCTCATTATCAGATGACAACGAAACTACATCCCTCAACATTTGGACAAAACAATCCCAACTCAAGGTCCACTTACTCGCTTATTCCCGAGCTTTCAGCCATAGCACGCAGCCCTATTTAGCGCTCAGTTGTCATGGAGACGGATCTGCTCGTATGCGCGCTGGGCAAACACAGACGAGAAGTCCCGGTGGTGCTGTGGATGTCATCAGATCTATCTCCATGACAACTGGGCAAAATCCTTCCACTGACGAAGACCGTGGCGGTACAGTTGAGAGCTCAGGAAAAAGCTTTAAGTGCACCTTGAGTTGGGATTGTTTTTGTTTGATTGCTAATTTCAAGGTGAAGGCTGAACTTTGAACATGCTTGGGTCTGCCCCGGAGATAGTTGTTATTTACTCTTTATTCCAGCTACTCATCTGAAGCATGCTGGGAGATGTAGTTTCTCCCATTTCTCTCAGCGAACCTGGAGGAAGTTTCTTGAGAAAAGGAGGCGTGGGATGCTGGACTTGACCTGCAGGTGTCTGGTATCTTACCGGTACATGATGCTCTGCAGGATGGAGGCGAATGGTGTGATCCCGATACCGGCCCCGATCAGGACGGCATGTTCAGAGGCAAAGATCTGTCTCGTAGGAGTCCCATACGGTCCGTCTACATAACACTGACACATAACATAGAATACTCTATATATGTATATATATATGTTTAGTTCTGGTGGCTGTCTGTGTTTGTGTTTATGTGTTGAAAAGCATGATAAAAATGTTGCTCAGTTATGTCTTTGTAAGTGCACTGATGCTAAATGGGGTATCTGCTCACCTTGATGTTACAGAACCTGTGATTCTCGCCGAACTTGGCAGAAACCTGCAGTTTAAAAAGGAGAACCAGTTGACAGCAGATAAAAGTCCATCTGATATTTGTTAACATACTGAAGACACTTTTCTGGACCTCTTTGAGCGGAGGAGCCTCTCCTCTCTCTGCCGGCCCCAGCTCGTCCGGAAGAGGCTCCGCTGGCCCCGGAGACTCAGACGCCGGGCCGCGGCCTCATCGGCCTGGGAGCCGTTCTGACGGTACATCATCAGCTCGATGGCGTCGTCCTCATTAGAAGCTACTCCTCCGCCGCAGTTTGTGGAGCTGAACAACTCCTCCTGTAAGGAAAAGCAAGACAGACGGGACGCATCATGAAATAAAACCTGGCTGACGGAGACAGCGATTCACAGAAAAGTGTGTGTGTGTGTGTTTTGAACCTGGGCCTTCAGCAGCTGCCTCCGGTTCCTCAGGCTGGTGCCCAGTCTCTTGGGCTGACCGCCGGGCTCTCTGGCTGTCTGAAGTACTCGTACAGACGGTTGGTCCACTGACCCATCGAGCGGACGTGAAGCCACAGAACATCTGCAGGTCAAAGGTTTTAAACGTTAAAGCCTCAACTGAGGATCCTCACACCGTACAACGGAAACCAACCTCTGCCCAGCTCGCTTTGCAGAACATAGCAAACGCATTATCTGTGTGAATTATTAAATCTCACTACATCTATTAACTTAGCCAAAATGAAAAAAGCAAAAGCTTGTCTCCACAAATAAATCTGGTAGATATTATTAATATTAAATGGCTATCCCTGCCAGCCACATATCTTTTAAAGCCCACTGTGTTTGTCTTTGCTGCCTGGAGGGTCCCACTATTTTACTGTAGAGTTATCTCTCTTTAGTTACTGGGAGAAGGACCAGGTAAGAGTGGGGGGCCACTTTACACTGCGTCGTCTGTGCTCCTGTTAAACACACTGGTTTACAAAAAGTATGGCAACCTATGGAGTCCTGTAATGGCCCTATTAATGCAATAATGTCACACTCTTTCAGACTATTCACGTGCTGTCCATTCATACACGACCCTCTCTCTTCCGCCTCTCTCAGCACCTACGTTGTACACACACAGCTCTTCTTTATTTCATTGCTTTATTATTTCCTCCCTTCCCGTTGACGTCTCTGCGTTACTGATTGTATTTGGCTCCTTTCGTTCGGTTTTGTAAAATACATTTTAATGTTGTATGAGATGCTAAAGTTAAAACAAACACATGCTAGTTTGCTGATGAAGAACGTTTTCCACCCTGAAAAGCATCAACATCTTGGAAGAGACACTGGTTAAGGACGTTAACTTCAGCATCACTTTGAACAGATTGGTCTTCCCCAGTAACCAAGTGTAATTCCTCTACAACACATTTGTTTCTAACATGACGTTTCTATTAAGACGTCTTGCGTCAGTCAGTGCAGTTTGTCTCTGGGCAGTTTTTCACTAATTTGCCTTATTGCAAAAAAAGGCATCTGTGTGTGAGAGAGAGGTGGAAGAAATACTTCAGTGAAAGCACTAATACTACAGTTTAAAGTCCTGCATTCAAAACTTTACTCATGTAAAAGTACAAACGCATTGGCATAAAAATATAGTTAAAGTACCAAAAGGTAAAAGTACTCATTATGCAGAATAATATATATATATATCATATTATTGGAGTGTTCATCACTTTAATGTTGCAGCTGGTGAAGGTGGAGCTACTTTTAATGACTTTATTTACTGCTGGGTAGCTTCACCTATAATAATACATCATCGTTTATTAAGCGTTTTATATTTTCTATTAATAGTCTGAATCTGCAAAGTAACTAGTAATAAACGTCCAATAAATGTAGTGGAGTAAAACGTTCTGGATTTCCCTCTGAGATGCGGTGGAGTAGAAGTACAAAGTGGCAGAAAATGGAAGTAGTAACTTGAGTAAATGTACTCAGGTACTTTCCACCGCCGTGTGTGGGAGCGGGGAGGTGCACCTGACTGCTCTGGAGCGCTGCTGATGGTGAACGGATGCCACTCGTACTTGGCGATCACTGGGATGTTGATGTAGACGTAATCTCCGGGTTTGAAATGGAAGAACTGAGGACGTTTGATCACCAGGTGAGTCACCTGCACACACACACACACACACACACAGAACAACACAGGTATTCCTCCAGTGACCACGTTCTGCTGATACTGAAGCTTTCCACGGTGACAGAACTACAAAATCAGCCATTTCTGACCTCACACTCGTTACGGCTGACACCATCAGACGTCGGTGAAGCTGGGAATGTGCGTTTGGCAAACTGGTTCCATTAGAAGACGTGAAACCACCACACACATCTGGCCAGCTGTTAACGCACAGTAAACACTTTCTAGGGGGGAAAAAGGGGGGACTGGAGCTCACTGACTGATCTGCAGCCATTAACTCCCACTCTTGGATCTGGAATCTTGTGATCCTGAATCTCAGATCCATTATCCAATAGATTTGAAATCCTGTTCGACCAGTTATCCAATGACAATTGTCCACCTGTTCTAGGTTGACACTATATGTGTTTGCTTTATGTCTTTGTCCATGTCGACTCCGACGAAGACGCAGTCGTCGAGACATTGGTCTGTTTGCACAGTTAAAGGCTGCAGATCAATCAGTGTGATCCGGTCTCTTTTGTCCGTCTGAAGGTTTCTGTCCTCCAACCGAGAAGCTCCTGATTCAGCTGCGAACTGCTGGAAGATGCACGATACTCTTTCTATCACCTGTAACGGTATGTCTGATCGTCGCATGTTGGCCACGACAAGAGCTGCAAATCTCCCTGCAGTCTGTCGACGTCAAAGACTGAGAGGTTCAGTCATTTACAAAATGGAACCATCTACAGAAATTAAAATGGATTTTTAATGTACTTTATTCATTTTTTATTTTGTTGTGATCATTTTGAGAGATAAACGACGACAAGATGAACAACACGAGTTAATAATGATTATTCTGACGCTGGGAAACTGAGGACACGTCTCACGTTGGGACATTCCCAGTACGTCTGCAAATTCATCTTATAGGTGTCTGAGGACAGAAGCTGCAATTTGCATTTCTAGTGGAAATTTAAAAGAGTAAATCTCTCGGACCAATCAGCGACGAGATGCTCAACTCTCTAAACTTTGAAAACGCGTTGTGTCGCTTTCAGATTTTAAACACAGAGACAATCTGTAATTGAAATAATGCTGCTGTCTGAAATCTAAGTATTTATATTCATGACGTGCGCTGAATAATCAATAAACTGTCAGCAGGTGTCAGTTTGCGTGCGGCACCTTGGACGGCAGCAGGTTGACCTCCACGATGTAAAGCCCTCCCATACGGGAAACTGCGATTCCTACAATCTTCTCCAGCAGGAAGAGCAAACCAGGAACCACAAACCACTTCCAGAAGTTTGCACAGTGGACCATCAGCAGAGACCAGACCCACACGTAGGACAGGTGAGACCAGTAAAACACCTGGAGGACAAACAGCACACAGTGTCACACAGCTGTTTGCAGGTTTATCATCTCATCCCATGAAACAAACAAGTATTAGAAAGACTGAGACTGGAATCATTAAAGTCTTCGGCTCAAAAATCTTTATATCTAATAATCTTTAGCTTTTACTTTTCAATCTAACATACAGACGTTCAGTGATTTTTCAGTTCATTTTTCTATCCAGTCTTTTTAAGATTTTGCTCACGGAGAGTTCGACGTTACCCCGTCTACTGTGCGTGTAGCTCTACTTCAGGGACCGGACAATGAAACAATATCTGTGGCCTGAGAATAAAAACGGACGATTGTAGTTCTGTCATTGCTGCAATAAGTGACCACAGACACAAGAGGGAGCCCGTCCAACACCACACTCACTGTATGTGGGCTGGACACAGCACGGCAGTAAAAACAAGCTTATTATGGGCGAAGGTGGAGAAAGTAATGTTTTATATACAGAGACAGAGAAAGACACAAAAAGACACATCGGTAAGGACTGAATATTTACCTACATTCAGAAACAGGTGGAAAAATGTCCTAAATGTTTTAAAAGAAAACTCACAATGCACTTAAAAGTTACATTTTTTGTGTCTTTTATACTGTTAAAAGGTTTTTAGCCCTGCTAGCGGCATGGCTCTATGAATGTCAGTCCGTCAGTCCGTCTGTCCGTCCTCCACTTTGTCCAGACTGAAGCATCTCCACAACTGTTGAACATGAATGATGAGACGTGCTTCATCGTTCACGCTCCCCTCAGGATGAACTGTAATCACTCTGCTGATCCTCTGACTTTCCTCTAGCGCCACCATCAGGTCGACACGTCAACGCGTCCGACGCTTTGGTTTCTGACCTGCAGAGCCGATGGCGTTCCCATCAGCCTCAGCTGCACTCTGTGTTCACTGCTAACTAGCTAATGTTAGCATGCTAACATGCTAAGCTAAGATGGTGAACATGGACAGGTTCGCAGTTTTTCAAGTCCGCCTCAGAACTATAGTCAGGTGTCCATATGAAGCTTCGACAGTCAGAGTTTGACACATCAGGTGGAAAGTTTCGGTGTTTTTAGTACGAACTTCAGGCTGCTGAAGCGTCGCACTAACTTCAGATAAACCGTCGAAGCGTTTTACTCAGAAACTGTGGATTTCGTCCTCCATCACTTCCACTGAAATCCCATCGTGAAGAGATCTTTTAACGTCCAGCATGGACAGCAGGAACCATTCCAGCAAGAAAGACCTGGTTCAGTGTTCACGTGGACGCCGGACTGTTGTTTTAAGACAGACTGAACCTGTCCTTTATGGCACTTTAGCACATTTATGAACTTTATGAATAAAAACATTGATGTAGTGCAGTTTTGTAGTCGCACATCTGCCAACACACATTCTGAACCAGTATCAGCACGCCGACTCTTACTTCAAAGTGTCCGCTGCGTCGTACGAAGGTGCTGGAGCAGAGCACCATGAGGCAGATCACCACCTGCAGAATGACTCCGGTCACCGAGGCCGTCCCCTTCACCCAGCCGATCCCCGGCCTCGTGGTCAGCAGGTACTCCCACAGCCTGAACTCGCTGCTCTCGGACAGCTGCACTGAAACACACACAGACGCAGCGTCAACGCGACTCACTGCTCACGTGTTCATGTGTGTGAATACGTGCACGTTTGCCCCCGCAGACTAATAAAAACTGCATTTTCTTACAAATATAAATAAATAAACAATGCGATGCTGTAATCCACTTCTCTCCCTCCCCTCGACTAAACCGCCTCCTGCACCTGCGACTTGTTCTATCGATTGTGAATTAAAATAACAGAAAGAAACTAAAAAGAATCCCAACATGCATCGACGAGACATCGAAGTGAATGAATGAAACAGTCGGCAAAAATAAAGAATAAAATAAATAAGTACATCTACGCTCGATTTCAGTTCGGCTTTCATTAGCACCTTTGTGTTTACATACATAAGAAATGAACCAGAAGTATTTATGCGAGTATTGATCCTGTAAAGAACTAGGAGCCCGAAGTCATGATTTAACAGCATTATAATCAGGATATTAAACCATACAACATCTGAAATGATGCTTGCAGTCCCCATCAGCTGAAATCAAACCTAAATAAGGGACACTCTGATCCGATCGACACTCAGTTTGTACCGAAGTTGAAGATGTGAGCGGTGGTGTGCACCAGCGTGAAGCAGAGGACAGCGTAGCCCACGATCTGATGCAGCAAGATGTTCTGGTCCAGAGGTAAGACCCTCACCACCCAGGTGGCCCTCAGCCAGGTGAAACAGCGACGCAGCATCAGCACCTGCACACGCACACGCACGCACACGCACACAAGGTATATAATAAGTAGTAAAATCCACAATCCCACCTGCAGGCGAGTCATGGTCAGTTTTAAGAAACGGAAAACTTACAGTGAGTTTGGATTCCCCAAAGAAACCACGAGAGTGAAAACAAATCTAAATCTGCATCCAAAGCATTTCAAAGAGCCAGATATTACAGGGACTCGCATGTAATTCATTTATATAGCTTTTATATGGAACTGGCCTTTATGCTGTTGTTTTTGTAGATTAGATCAGATGTTCCACTCCACTTAGCAGCATAAACAAATAAGAATGAAAAATATAACAATAATTACAGTAATTACATGTGAGATTGTCTTTTTATGCTTCCAGAAAGCCCTGTGTGCTCCTTGCTCGAAATAAAACTGTTATTATCACGAAGTGCAGATGTTTTCACGTGTAACCGGCTGGTGTCGTACCATGACGAAGGTGCAGTTGAAGTTGAGACACTGTCCGCAGCCCTTGGCCACCATGTACCAGGCGCCGCCGTGACTGTGCTGCAGCACGGCCACGATGAAGAGCAGCAGAGTGAGGCAGGCGTACAGGCACAGGAACAGCAGCTTACGGCTGTTGTTGTGCCAGTAGGCTCGGGTCAGGTAACGCGGAGCGTGGCGCTTCTTCTGCTCCACGTCAGGAGGCTTCAACCAGTTAGCAGCACTGAGGAGGGGAGGACGGGCGAGGGGAGAGAGGAGGAGAGAGAGAGAGGAGGGGAGGGAGAGAGGAGGAGAGGTATATATATATATATATATATATATATATATATATATATATATATATACATATATATATATATATATATATATATATATATATATATATATATATATATATATATGTATACATATATATATACAAGTTTCAGATCATCAAACTAATTTAAATATTAATTTAAATATGACCCCACAACAGCATCCAGAGAGCTGCAGGCCTCACACACAGTTAGGGTCAGGGTTCATGACTGCACCGTAATGGGATTATTCAGACACATTACAAAGCAAAGACACGTCGAAAAGGGATTCAGTTAAAGCTGAAAAGTCTGGTTCTGCATAATGTTTCGGCAGACTGGACGCAGGACATGCTGCCCCCACAGGTTAAGCAGAATTCAGTTAACTGTGTTTTGTGGGAATAAATCACAAGAATAATAAACAGGAAATATCAGTAATAAGTTCAGTTCGCAGCGGAGGACAACATGCAGACAGTAAGTGTTAGTGTTGTCGGACCTGATGGTGAGGTTCTCCATCACCTCGGGGAAGTTCTCCAGCTCGGCCTTGAGCTCCTCGAAGGTGATGGCGCCGCTGTTGTCTTTATCGGCCGACTCGAACAGCACCAGCGTCAGGTCGTCCAGCTTCTCCTCCGGCAGAGAGATGGCGCTCTCACGCAGACACGACTTCAAAACCGTTCGCAGCTCGTCTGGGTCGATAGAACCGCTGCCTGCGAGCAAAAACAACCTCCTGGAGTTAAAAGAGGAGCGTTGACGGGACTTTCTGCAGTTTGTTTGTTGCCGAGTGGACGGAGAAAAAACTTTAGAAAACTGTAAACGTGTGAGGAGGAAAAACTGTGAACAAGTGATAGAACAGAATCCAACTTTATTGTCCACACAAGTGGAAAATTGTCTTTTATTCCATCCGGCAGTTCATTAAAACATTAAAACAGACACAGACAACACATTACAACTACACCGACTGTATAAACGATCAAATCTGAGTCTCTAAGAACTGACTGACGAGTGACTTTGCAGCCTGATGCGTCCTGTAGCTGCTACACTGAGCCTTCCTCCTCGCCTTCCTCCTCCTCGTATTCCACACAGTGATGACGTGCGGCTCTGACTTACACCAAAACTATAAAGTTGTTTGAGCAAATAAATACTTTAATTGGCGATTGATTACGTCGGGTCCTCTTCAGGTAATCAGCTCTTCACGGATCCTTCAGTCTGAACGTAAAGTCCTTCAGTTCTCAGTGACTAGTTTCAGACTAGTGATGCACTGAACCAGGTCGCACCATTAAAACGTCTCAGCGAGTAAAGACTTTGGTCACGTGTAAATCTGTTGCTAGGAAACATCTTCAGCGCCGCCCAATCAGGAGCAGTCAGCTATGCAAACAGGAAGTCGCTGTAGCATCAGGAGCTAGCATAACTTCCAAACATGACAGTTTCAGATAAAGATGAATCTGTGTAAATGTGTTAGTTTTATTTCTGTTAGTGGGATTCATACAGTTTATAATGAGAGGGAAATATGCGCCTATGCTAAGCTAACTATTTACTCATTTAGTCAAATGTCATTAGCATAACGTTTCATAATTTGAGGTGTGTTGTGTTATTTTAGTGAAATGTAATTTAAAATCTTCCAGACTGTCTGCTGGTTCAGTTAGCTAACAAGTTCCACCTGCAGCTAGCGGCCGTAAACATTTCCTAACAACTGATCCGTACGCGAGAACTAGTCAGCGAGCTGCGACCTGTTTCAATGCAGCGACGATGAAACGAGGCTCAGTCTGAACTGAGCTGCTGACACCGACTCCAGTTCTTTTGTTTTACTGGAGTGAAGGTCCAGTTCAGTCTGCTGACACCAGGTCTGAGCGCAGTCACATGCCCTCATATAAAAGGCCATCAGAGGCCACATCGTCTGCATATCTGTATAAACCACAGTTCAAAATCCTGCGTGTCTATATGTGTGTTTGTTTAACTGGATCACTGACCGTCCACATCGTAGACCTGGAAGAGGAACTTGAGCTTGTCCGTCTCGCTGCCGTGGATCAGGAGGTCCAGAGCTTTCAGCAGCTCGTCCAGACTGATGGAGCTGCTGCCGTCCGAGTCAAAGAGCGCAAAGAAACGCTCGGCAAAGAAAGACTGCACACAACACACGCATTATAACACATCTCATGACAACCACAGCAAAGGTCAGTGTGTCAAACACCAACTCTGTCTGTGAGAGAGACGTTTATTCTCTAAACTTCTCACATGGTTTCATTTCAATAACTGGTCAATGATCATGAATGTTATGAAGCAGTTAAAACTAGCTAACCGTATATAAAGTAGTTAAAACTAGCTAACTGTATAAAGCAGTTAAAACTAGCTAACCGTATATAAAGTAGTTAAAACTAGCTAACTGTATAAAGCAGTTAAAACTAGCTAACCGTATATAAAGTAGTTAAAACTAGCTAACTGTATAAAGCAGTTAAAACTAGCTAACCGTATCTAAAGCAGTTAAAACTAGCTAACTGTATAAAGCAGTTAAAACTAGCTAACCGTATATAAAGTAGTTAAAACTAGTTAACCGTATCTAAAGCAGTTAAAACCAGTTAACCGTATCTAAAGCAGTTAAAACCAGCTAACAGTATATAAAGTAGTTAAAACCAGCTAACCGTATATAAAGCAGTTAAAACCAGCTAACCGTATATAAAGCAGTTAAAACCAGCTAACTGTATATAAACTAGTTAAAACTAGCTAACTGTATATAAAGCAGTTGAAACTAGCTAACTGTATAAAGCAGTTAAAACTAGCTAACTGTATATAAAGCAGTTAAAACTAGCTAACTGTATAAAGCAGTTAAAAATAGCTAACTGTATATAAACTAGTTAAAACTAGCTAACCGTATCTAAAGCAGTTAAAACTAGCTAACTGTATCTAAACTAGTTAAAACTAGCTAACTGTATATAAAGCAGTTAAAACTAGCTAACTGTATATAAACTAGTTAAAACTAGCTAACTGTATTTAAAGCAGTTAAACTAGCTGACTGTATATAAACTAGTTAAAACTAGCTAACTGTATATAAAGCAGTTAAAACTAGCTAACTGTATATAAAGCAGTTAAAACTAGCTAACTGTATCTAAACTAGTTAAAACTAGCTAACTGTATATAAACTAGTTAAAACTAGCTAACTGTATATAAAGCAGTTAAAACTAGCTAACTGTATCTAAACTAGTTAAAACTAGCTAACTGTATATAAACTAGTTAAAACTAGCTAACTGTATATAAAGCAGTTAAAACTAGCTAACCGTATCTAAAGCAGTTAAAACTAGCTAACCGTATATAAAGCAGTTAAAACTAGCTAACTGTATATAAACTAGTTAAAACTAGCTAACTGTATAAAGCAGTTAAAACTAGCTAACTGTATATAAACTAGTTAAAACCAGCTAACTGTATATAAACTAGTTAAAACTAACTCCACCTCGAGCAGCTACAGCAGTAAAATGCAGATAATTCTTCTGTACTTTCACTCCTGATACTTTAAGTACATGAAGCTGATAATACAATATTTTTACTTTGTTGTATTGGTACTTTTGCTTAAAGGGTCAGTTCACCCCAACATCAAAACTACGTATTTTCCCGCTTACCTGTAGCGCTATTTATCCGTTTGGACTGTCTTGGCGTGAGACGGATAAACAGCACTACAGGTAAGAGGGAAAGCATTTATTTTTGATGCTGGGGTGAACCTTTAAGTAAAGGATCTGAATATTTCTTCCACCTCTGTCTTTCTCACCTCTTTGACCTTGAGAGCCGTTTTAAACTCGTCGATGTCGATCTCTTTGTCGTCTCCGGCGATGCTCTCAAACTGTTTGGTCATCCAGTCCAGCCAGCGGGCGTCCTCGTCCAGACTCATGGTGACCGGCTCTGCTGCTGCTGCTGGAGGACAGAAACCAACTGTCTTAATGCTGGATTCATTGTCACAGTGCTTATTTAATGTACATCCACAGGTCTGAAAAAGGTTGAGGTTCAGTTAGACCAGATCCAGAATAAGAGGGGACATTGTTTAAAGTGTCCGTGCTCCTCTGACCTGTGGAGTTCCTCAGGGGTCGGTCCCGAGTTAAATAATTGTCCTTTTAAACTACCTCCCTGTCCAGCCCACTGACCTCAGTACGCTGAGTTCTCTGCAGGACGGCCTGTCTGACATAAAACACTGGATGTCGATAAATTTTCTTCAGCTCAACTCAAATGAAACTGAAATCCTTGTTATTGGGCCCCAACACATCACTACACAAACACTGCCATCTGCTGGTAACCTGTCGCAACACGTCAAGCCTGTTGCAGGAAACCTCGGTGTCCTGTTTGATAGCAGTTTATGTTTTGAGCAACGTGTCACTGAGCTCGTCCAATCATGTTTCTATCACCTCAGAAACAAAAATCCGATCTATTTTAAATCTCAGTGATGCAGAAACTGTTGCTCGTGCTTTTATCTCCTCACGTCTCGATTCCTGTAACGGCCCGTTCACTAAATCTAAACACTCTGACAGACTGCAGACTGTACAGGACTCAGCTGCTCGGCTGTAAACCAGCGACCACGTCACACCTGGTTCAGCCTCTTTACATCGGCTCCCTGTTGGTTTCAGGATCGATTTTAAGATCTTGTTGATTACTTTTAAGGCTCTTCATGGCTCCAGACTGTATCTTAGACCTTGTAATCCCTTATGAACCTTCACGTAGTCTGAGATCTTCGGGCAGGGGTCTCCTGTCTGTTCCTGAGTCCAGGATGGAAACTAAGGGGGACGGAGCTTTGGCCATCAGGGCCCCGAGGCTCTGGATCAACCTGCCCGAAGACATCAGGCTGTCTGAGTCAGAGTCTTCGTTTAAGTCTCGTCTCAAAACACATTTTTATCTGAAAGCAGATCCTGATTTTACCTGAACTGTTTATTTTATTGCTTTATATTTCATCATTCACTGTATTTTATTTCTCTTGTTGTGAAGCGCTTTGTACTCTGTTCTGATAAGTGCTCTATAAATAAAGTTTTATTATTATTATTAAACACATCTTTTGTTGAATTATTCCAAAGTAAATGTCTACATAAAAAGAAAAAATACATCTAACAATGTGCGTTGTATTTCACTTTGTTTCTGTGTTTGATTTGTTTTAATTTAGGACATTTTTTAAATGTCCAAATGTCCAATTATCAAAACAGTTGATTAATTTTCTGTCAGTTGACTAACTGATTAATCAACTAATCATTTCAGCTTTGTAAAAGGGTAAAAAAAGGTGAGTTTCAAGCGGTGGCACAAACTGAAAAACATTTCAAACTGTAAAGAAACTAACGGATCCAAGGTTGCTTTGGTTTTATTTGTTCGAGGCTGTAAAGTCCTGCAGAGGTTAACCGAGCTGTGTGAGGTCCGCAGAACTGTCCGGGACAGTCCAACCCAGCCGGTTCGGCTCCGGAGAGGGACGACAGGACGCAAACTAGCAGAATCAAAGACGCCGCGTTTGGTGAAACCAAGAGAAGAAGAAGGTGGACGTGTCGTGATCCGGTCTGCCATCACAGAGTGAGGATGGACGAGACAAGGTGGTTTCTCAAAATAAAATTCACCCAAATTATGATTCACACAGCAAGTGCTTTTCATGATACTTCCTGTTCGTAAGTGCAACTGTAAATGAGCACAAAGAAGCACAAAGAGTCAGATTTTAGATCTCTGGGTCATGTTTAGATATTAAAACTGAACTGTAGCAGCCGAAAGTAGAAGAACAGACGTAAAACATCGTTAATGGTCAGTACTCCGCACGTGTGTTGACGTGACGTTAAATATGAAGAGGACGTTTAGAAGTCAGGTTAGAGCTTATTTGTGAAGAGGGATGAGAGCTTTGTTGCGTCGCTTTATTTTGCACTGATGTTATTTTGGTTTTGTGTTCCAGTTTATGTTACGTATTGTATGTCTGTCTGTCTTTTAACATAAGTGTCTCAATTTCACACGTCATCTTTTAGATTAGTGTGCTTTTGTAGATCCATAAATAGGTCAAATCAAAAGTGTAGACGATGTCAGAGTTTCTGCAGGTCAATTTGAGACTTTTTAATACCGCAGAGAAGGTTTTGTCTGTACTTCCAGCAGCATAGAACAATAATTCCTAATGATATACAGTAATGAATTCAATTAACGCGAGCAGATGAGCAGCAGAAGATGGATGGATGGATCAACCACTTCCTAATAAATGAATTAATGCAAGTTTAAAGGCTGACTTGTCTGAGCTGCTGACACTTTGACTGAAACTCCACTGCAGCTCCGTCCACCGTCGCAACAACAGCTGACAGGTGGAGGGACGTTTTCTAACCGACATCACTGCCGACAGCAGGCTGGAGACTCGGAAAGGCCTTTAGGGGGAAACTGGATTCAGCGCAGACTCCCCGGATGGTCTGAGGAAGGCGAAGAGTGAAACGAAACATCTACGCGGAGACGGACGTGGGTCGTTGCCGGCGGGGTTAGTGGTCACCGTTTACCTCGTGGCATCGCAGCTGGCGATGTCTGAGTCACCTGATGAACACAATACGGGTTTCGTCACACTTAAGGCCTGAAAGAAGAGTTCGGTCCCGTTCCCGAACAACCCAAACTGGCCGAGTTCAGACACGAGTTATTCCACAAGTGTTAGTGCTGTTCGCAGGGAGAGAATGGGCTGTCAGAGGGCTAAACTCTTATCTTAAGGCTCCATGCAAACACAGAGCAGCCAGATCAGAGCTCTAAGGAACCTCACAAGGTGATCCTCTCTTTCATTTCTTATTTCGTTTCAGTTCTTTGTCCGCAGTCTGATGTTCCAGCAGCGGGGCCTTCCTTTCTCTCATCTACCTCGTAATCTAACTCGCGTGCGTCTACGAGGCCAACCTTCACGAACAGCTGAAGTCCTGCGGACGCCCTGCTGTATTCCTACGGAGGGGCCGCTATTGATAGCCTGCAGCAGCATTTAGGACGTTGCCATGGAGATGTCAGCCACAGAGAAAGCAAAAAATAACACACACACACACACACACACACACACACACACACACACAACAAACCTTTCCCATTCAGACTGTACAACCGCACCGGCTTCTTTTTTCACTGTTATATAAAACTATCTCCAAATTAAAAAAAAGCCCTTTTCTACGTTTTGCAATGAAAACACAACACAGTGTTTCTGTGGAACAGTTCAGGTTATTTTTACAATAATAAACGGCAGACTGTAACGGCTCACTTCACCATTTTCTGGATTCACTTGGGCTAAAAAACATCTGCAAGCCGTGAAAAATGCCCACTATAACCTCCTGAAGCACATTAAATGTCTTGTTTGGTTCCAAAATATTCACTTTTCTGTGAATAAAGACCAAAAAAAAGCAGCAAATTCTCACATTTGAGAACCTGGAACCATCAAATGTTGGAAAAAACGACTTTAACAATTAATCGAACACCAAAATAGTTGCAGATTCATTCTGTTTCCGATCGGCTGATTAATTTAACGGACCGACAGTTGCAGCTCTACGTGTTGTAACTTCACAGCGAGCACAGAGAGAAGGTTTTACCTGCTGCGTCCTCGGCGCTGTGTCCTGGGAGTCTGACGTTCCTGCGTTCGCTCCTCTTCGTCAGCTCCTCCTGTTCCTCAGCTCCTCCTGTCCGTCAGCTCCTCCTGTCCGTCAGCTCCTCCTGTCCTCCTCCTCCCGTTCGTCAGCTCCTCCTGTTCTTCAGCTCCTCCCGTTCGTCAGCTCCTCCTGTTCTTCAGCTCCTCCTGTTCTCCTCCTCCTCCTGTTCTTCAGCTCCTCCTGTTCTCCTCCTCCTCCTGTTCTTCAGCTCCTCCCGTTCTTCAGCTCCTCCTGTTCTCAGCTCCTCCCGTTCTTCAGCTCCTGTTCGTCAGCTCCTCCTGTTCGTCAGCTCCTCCTGTTCTCCTCCTCCTGTCCTCCTCCTCCTCCTGTTCTCCTCCTCCTGTTCGTCAGCTCCTCATGTTCGTCAGCTCCTCCTCTCCTCCTCCTCCTCCTGTCCTCCTCCTCCTGTCCTCCTCCTCCTCCTGTCCGTCAGACGTGCAGGCTGTCAGCTGGAGCTGACATACCGTGTGGATAAACTGGGCCACTGCAACATGAGAGCACAGCAGCAGTCACCGAGCGAGCAGCACGGGAACTAAAGTAAACCTCGGACTCACTGCAGCGAGTCCAGAGTTCAGGCTTCACACTTTAAAACCTTTACAACTAATGATTATTTTTACTATTTTTTACTATTTTCTAGTCTATGAAATGTTACAAACCTGTGGAAAAGCGCACGGCGACGTCTTCACATGTCTCGTTTTGTCCGACAGATTCGGTTCAAATTCAGATCCTCTCATCCGAGCAGCTGAAAGCAGATTATTTGGCATTTTGCTTGTAAAATGACTGAATGATTAATCAATAACCCAAATGACCCAATTGCTGAATATATATATATATATATATATTTTTATAACTGATCACAATAATAACAAAGACAATGTGCAACTTATATAAACACACAGAAGAAAACAAACAGCACACACACACACACACTAATAATAATAATAATAATATTAATAATCAAACTTGGATTTATTCCATAATCATTTAGCTTCCCTCGTCTGTTTGCAGTTGCACCCCCTAAATAAAATCGCGCCAAACGAAAAGCTGCTGCTGATCTCTCGTCGATCGGTTAATCGATCGATCGTTGCCCGTTTCTTATAGAACCTGCTGTTATTTAATTAATACTTTATGGGAACTGATCGCATTATTGCAGCTTCTGCATTTTCGTACCGAAGTTAAAAAGGACAGATTCACATTTTTGCAAGTCCGTCGTAAAACAGTTCTCGCGTGGAAATACCAAGTTATCGATCCCCTGTTGAAATTGTCCCTCGACAGATCCCGTCCCAAAGTGAAGGAGACAAAATCCACAGTAAAAATACATCTCAACGTTCAGCTGAAGTGCATGTGATACGCTGTACAATAAACTTTATTTATACATCACTCTTCAGAACGGTCTGAGTTCAACACGATATCGTCTCTCTGTGCGAGTTAGGAATCACTTTGCTGATCCGAAACGTTTCCCTCGGTTCAAAGATTCAGTCGCTGCTCATCATCGCTCACACCTCAGCGTTGATTCAGTGCACGAGTTCATTTTGTTGCTCGTTCAAACTCAAGTTCAGTTTAGTACAAAACGAGGCCTTTATGAGCACCGTTAGCTTAGCAGCTCAGAAACATCGTTAATAATTAATGAACATAAGTGCACAGAAATAAAGACAGGACGTGTTAATCAGGGAGCTTCAGAGGAGCTGGGAGGTGGATTCTGTTACATTCGGGCAGAGCCGGGCTAGCTGTTTCCCCCTGTTTCCAGTCTTTATGCTAAGCTAAGCTAACCAGCTGAGAGTGGACTTCTCAGGATTTCACAAAATGCCGAACGTTTGCTTTAAAGCCTTCAGCAGAACTCAGGAAGGAGGCTTCAGTTAAAGTCCAGAGCTCTCAGTCGACCTTTTCTGTATCTTTTGTTATTTAATACTTTATGAAAATGAATATTTATACGATTTTAAATGTGGAGCTTTTATTACCAAATTCGATCTCAGGTTGCGACTGTGTTCTTTTGACCTTTGAAATGAAGAGGTCACTTCACACTTCCAACTGTCTTTAGCAGCTTCATCACGTTTAAGAACACTCAGGCTGTTTACAGGAAGGGCCAGAGCCGCCTCTGTTTCCTGAGGAGGCTGAGGTTTTATGAGTCTGTGGCGGCCGGTGCTGTCCTGTATGCTGTTGCATGCTGGGGCAGCAGGCTGAGGGTAGCGGACGCCAACAGACTCAACAAACTGATCCGTAAGGCCGGTGGCATCGTGGGGGCGGAGCCGGACTCTCTGGCGGTGGTGTCAGAGAGGAGGATGCTGGGTAAACTACACGCCATCTTGGACGGCGTCTCCCACCCGCTCCATGATGTGCTGGTCAAACAAAGGAGCGCCTTCAGCGGAAGACTCATCCCCCCACAATGCACCACAGAGCACCACAGGAAGTCATCAGACTCTTTAGCTCCTCCCTCTAAGTGTCAGTCTGTCTGACCCGAAGTCACTAAACTGGACACGGATCATTAACATCTCTGCAATACTTGAATAACTGTGCAATATTAGTTTTCCCATGTTAGTTTTCTTATTTATTGTTATTGATACTATAGACCTCTATTACTCTCGACAGTACATGCACCTCCACTTATTACTTATTTTATTACATTGTATTATTATACCGTATTATCATCATCAACCAGTAAACCCACCTGGTACTTCATTTATTTTCTGACCTGTTTTATAGTTTTTATAGTGTTTATAGTGTATCATATTGTTTGCTAGTACTTCCTCCTGTGTGCGCTGACGTAAAGGCGAGCTGCTGTAACAAAGAGTTTCCCTTCGGGGATCAATAAAGGATTTCTGGTTCTGGTTCTGAATAATTAATGAACATAAGTGCACAGAAATAAAGACAGGACGTGTTAATCAGGGAGCTTCAGAGGAGCTGGGAGGTGGATTCTGTTACATTCGGGCAGAGCCGGGCTAGCTGTTTCCCCCTGTTTCCAGTCTTTATGCTAAGCTAAGCTAACCAGCTGAGAGTGGACTTCTCAGGATTTCACAAAATGCCGAACGTTTGCTTTAAAGCCTTCAGCAGAACTCAGGAAGGAGGCTTCAGTTAAAGTCCAGAGCTCTCAGTCGACCTTTTCTGTATCTTTTGTTATTTAATACTTTATGAAAATGAATATTTATACGATTTTAAATGTGGAGCTTTTATTACCAAATTCGATCTCAGGTTGCGACTGTGTCCTTTTGACCTTTGAAATGAAGAGGTCACTTCACACTTCCAACTGTCTTTAGCAGCTTCATCACGTTCGTGAAGCTAAATGTGTGTAAAATGAGTAATTTGGTTCCCCACGTATACAGAAAAAACACTCTTTATTAGAGCACAATACAAAACATCATACAGGAAGTTTCAAATTTAAGGCACGCTTGGAAGACTCCTTTCTCTCCAATAAACAACATTACAAACATTATTCTGCAGGTTTGGAGCAGCGTCTAAATTAAATGAAACTGCTGCTCGTCGTCCCCCGAACCCGAGCCACAGGAAATATCCCAGCAACGGGTGAAGACTCACTGACGGATCCCCTCTGCCTAAAATACATTAAATAACTGCAGTGCATCAACGCAGTACAAACTTTAAATTAATTTCACATTTAAAAACAGATCATTGTAACAGCACGTTTTATCAACAAACCTTTACATACGTCATAATAGCTTCTGGATGTAAGGATACAGTTATATATTAACGTCTCCCTAATCGTACCGCAGTAGATTTGTCTTCATACAGTACAGTCCTCTCGAACAGGGAAGGAAACTACACTTTATCTTTATGTTCACTTTTTATTGAGACTTCCACATGGTGACTGTTCACCTGCCGACATCAGCCAAATCTGACCAGCTTCTTTACCATCTTTGCATCACACGGAGCAGCCGTTTGGTGAGAACTGGGATCGATCCGGTCACACGTAACGACTGAATTTCAATATGAAACAAATCCTTAGTACACACTAAAGTATCGTCACTGAAATGCTGTTGAAACAATTGCTAAATGTAACCTAGATGTCTGAAATATATGAGGCTGCGCTCAGACACAGCGGCGCTTCGAGCTAAATGCTAACATGCTGATGTTCAGCAGACGCGTCAACGTGTCGACCTGATGGTGGCGCTAGATGGAAAGTCAGAGGATCAGCAGAGTTATTACAGTTCATCCTGAGGGGAGCGTGAACGATGAAGCACGTCTCGTCGCAGTCCAGCAGCTGCTGAGACGCTTGAGTCTGGACCGAAGTGGCGGACCAACAAACAGACAGACATTAACATCCACAGAGCCGCGCTGCTAACGTGGTTAAAAGCCCTGCATTTATTTTGACCTGCAAATAACCAAATCTGCGCCTCCTGGGCAAAGAAACAGCTGAAGTGACCTGAACAGTCATTCAGTTCAAACACTCCGAGTCGCCTTCTGCTTAGAAACGTGTGAAGATGCAGTAACTGACATGCTTCACAGTGCAAATATCTACTAAAAACCACCAGAGTGCAAAACCTGAATGAACCCCCGTTCACCAAGCACTGAGTCGGTCCTGCCGTGTCGGTGGTGTCAGGTGATGTTGAGTCAGTGTCGTTGCCTCATGCTGATGTAAGCAGAGAGGAGACGGGGGTTTGCTCCTGCTCCTGGTCCTGGTCCTGGTCCTCCATGATGGCCCGCAGAGCCTCCAGTCCCTCCACGGACACGGTCAGACTGCCGACCACCTCGCTGCCGTCCTCCACGTCCAGAACTGCAGGAAACAGAGACAGACACTGACTGCCAGCAGCGACCAACCCAGCTGTCAATCAACTGGTCCTAATAAGCTAAATGAGCTGTCGCGCTCGGTTGTAACCGCTCCTTGTGTGTTTTTACGACGATCCAATCAAAGTTCGCCTGTGTCCCACTCTGCTTCCTGCTGTTAGAGGCTGCACAGACTCACCGTTCGCCTGTTATTGATTGGCTACGCTGCTGTTCTGAGCTCACTGTCGCTTCACCGAAAACCTCCCCGACGCCACTGATTAGTCGTGTTACTGTTCTGTTGTTTGACGTGTGTGTGTGTGTGTGCGCGCGTGCTGACCGCTCAGGCTGGTCTCAGTCAGGTCTCGTTGTTTCTCCAGGATTTCGGGGATCCTGAGGAAGGCCACTCCCACGTCCTCACACTCCCTCTCCTGCTCCTCTTCCTCCGGAGGCTCGCTCACCACCGTGAACCGGATTCTGTCCAACAACAACAACAACAACCACACTTATTATTAATACCGTCACTCATTTCACGACCCTCAGTTTACGGCTGCAAATCAGGACTATTCTCCTAATCAAATAATTAGTCGCTTCTTTTTTTTTTAGGATTAATCAACTTTAAAATGTCAGAAAATAGTGAAAACTTCCCGTCGCAATATTTCTTCAGTCGTTGCTTATTCTGTCTGATCAGCAGCACGAAACCCAAACCCAACTTTAACATTTCATCATTGTTCTGACGCGCCGAGAGTGAACCGAAACAGCAAAGTTCATTTATTAGTCAGACTGTGAACTCCGTAAACACGAATACGTCTGTATGAAGAGCCAAAAGACGCAAAACAGACAGAAGCTTTAAAGAGCGAGCAGGTTCTTTTCATCCATTGCTTTCTATAGGCGGCGCTCTGTTTGTGCTTCTTCGTTTCTTTCATTCACAACACACAGGAAATACACACTGCATCGCTTCCTGTGCAGCAGGACTTGAGAGCGGTTTTCTGAATTTTCAAGTGTAATTTTGTTTTTTTCGGGTGGAGGCAGGAAAGCTATCTGCATGACTAGATGCCACCGAAGGAAGGCGATAGTGAAGCCGAGGCGTTTCCTTCCTTTACTGCAAACTGAATACTTCTTATAATCTCAGTTTGTACAGAACAGCGCAGTAAAAACGATAAGAATTCATTAGAACTGACAGATCTGAGATCTGCTGTGACTGTTTCTCCAGCTGCCGCGCTCTCAGCCTTCTCACTTCCTGTCTCAACAAGGAAAAACAAAAACGTCCTTTTCCCCATCAGTCCTGTCTGCACCCACCTCTCCATCTCAGGGTTTCGTCCCTGCAGGACGCCCCTCAGCAGCCGCCGCCTCGCCCCGTTGTTCTCTGCGTCCACAGGAATGACTGAAAGGGCAGAACAACAGACGGTCAAACCTCGCACATTAAAAACACGACACACTGGAGTCTGAAGTTGACTGGAAAACAGAGCGCTGCTTCTCATATTCTCCGGATTTCACACGACCCAAAAGCAACATTTACCGCTGCAAAAGAAATATTTAAAGTTATATTTAAAATGAGCCGAGAGAACTTTAATATTTCACCAGTGGGACTAAAATGGTGGACGTGTTGTTATCCAGTGAGCGTGCTCAGATGTGTGCTGGTATCCCAGTAATGCTCAGCTGTTCGGAGAGTCCCTGTTACGTCTTGTTAATATGTTCTGGTTCTGACAGAACGAACAGACAAGGAAAGAGGAGATTCAGACGACACTAACTTTCCGACAGGAACCCATGCTGTGACCCTGGAAAGCTCTTAGAGGGAGACATACTGACGTCACTGGGCTTCACTAATAAACTAGACTTTTTAGTTCTTTGTAAAACCAACACGTTTTATCGCGACCCAAAATGCGGGAAAGCTGGAGAGGAATATTGCTGGAGGGAAACACTCTGGAACAGAAACGGACGTCAGGCAGGACCAGATTCCCTCCATGGCTGTTGTTCTGTTGACCTTTTGCTTTCAGGGAATGACAGTTTCAGTCGAACCCTCCTGACGACTCACAGAGCAGAGCCGTCATTCACTCGGGAAACAGACTCTGCTGTTATTTCAATAGAATCATTTTGTAAAAAGTGTCCAAACACCTTTCAGGTGTGATCGCCGCGCTTCAGTTTCAGTTTGACTGGAAATGAAGTCAACGGAAAGACGGGAATTAAAGATCTGCACCTGGTGGCACGAACTGAGAGGACGGTGAAACTGTTTCGACTACACGAATGTACACAGACAGAAGCCAGAGGTTTTTAAAGCTGCTTTACTTCACGCGTCCTGTTTGGGAGACAACAGACATGTTTTCCAGCTCCATGATGCATATCGCTGTGTTTCTGTACAGCGACACATCGTGTTACACCTCAGGTCGGCTGATATGACATTAAACATAACGATCAAAATGTGTCCGCAGTTGTTTTTCTACTGAGGTAGCTTTCCCTTTAATATCTCTGGTTGTATTAGACCACTGCAGATCAAAGATCAAAGTTTATACGATTTTTGCATCAATGTGATGAAGCAGCTTGATGTGTAAAGGAATTGAATCTGCTGGATTTACCCAAAACAAACATTTGCCATGTGCAGGTTCTTACCTTTGCTGTAGTTGTAGTTGATGCTCTTGCCCCGGGGGGGTTTGGGCAGAGACAGGGGGGTTTCCTCCGTGGGCAGATCCAGGAGAGAGTACTCCACAAACAGACGCACCACGCTGCCGTCCCGGGCCACCCGAGACTCCGGCCTCAAGCTCAGAGACATAATTTCCACCCGCACTCGCTGGGAGGGCTGAGGGCCAACGCACGGACCACAGTTAGTTCAGACAAAGAGTTCGATCACAGCGCTAACTCCTGTCGAGTGGCACATTCATCACGCTGCGGAAAAACTGCTATAAAACACTGTAAAACAGGTCAGAAAATACATCAAGTACCAGGTGGGTTTACTGGTATAATAATGCAATGTAATAATATAAGTAATAAGCAGTATTGCAGCAGCAGTAATGGAGGTGTGAATAATAAATAGGAAAAAGCTAAATATTGCACGGGAGTATTAACACAGAATATTGCACAGTTATTATTAATTATGGCAGAGATGTTAATGATCAGTGTCCAGTTCAGTGACTTGGTCATACAGACTGACACTTAGAGGAGGAGTTAAAGAGTCTGATGGCCGCAGGCAGGAGTGACTTCCTGTGGCGCTCTGTGGTGCATTGTGGGGGACTTTATTCCTCAGCTATGAGCAGGACGCACACTTTGTTTTTCTGTGTGGAAATCTGATGCAGACGATGAACAAAGACATTAAAACCTGAGTCTGACCAGTAAAACACGAGACTCGTGTAGCTGAATTATATATTTCATAATCATAGGTGGGGCGTATTGACGAAAAAGCATCAGTAATACGTTGAACACCCCCACCCCCACCCCAGAGGCATTTCCACGCCTCGACAGTGAATCAAACGTTGGGAGTTTTCCTCTAACGAAGGATCTGGGCTGGGAATAAAAGACACAGTGAACTCTGTCTCTGAGTGTGGTCATGGGTTGAATGTGAATAAAAACGTCCCGCTGCTCCGGCTGAACATCTGGAAAGTGTTTGACTGACGGAGAACTGCTGGAAGAGTCATCTCATCAGCTGTTACTATGTTGTGCAATCTGTATAAATGAATATGGATTTATTTAGTAACTCTCTAAGTCCATCACTCAATCAGAGCTGCAACGATAAGTTGATTAATCGATTAGTCGACTGACAGAAGATTATTCTTTTGATAATCCAAAGCGGTAAACCCACTTGGTACTTCACACTTATTTTATCTTATACTTATACAGACCTGGTACTTAATTTATTTTCTGACCTGTTTTATAGTGTTTATAGTGTATCATATTGTTTGCTAGTACTTCCTCCTGTGTGCGCTGACGTAAAGGCGAGCTGCTGGAACAAAGAGTTTCCCTTCGGGGATCAATAAAGGATTTCTGGTTCTGGTTCTGAATAATTAATGAACATAAGTGCACAGAAATAAAGACAGGACGTGTTAATCAGGGAGCTTCAGAGGAGCTGGGAGGTGGATTCTGTTACATTCGGGCAGAGCCGGGCTAGCTGTTTCCCCCTGTTTCCAGTCTTTATGCTAAGCTAAGCTAACCAGCTGAGAGTGGACTTCTCAGGATTTCACAAAATGCCGAACGTTTGCTTTAAAGCCTTCAGCAGAACTCAGGAAGGAGGCTTCAGTTAAAGTCCAGAGCTCTCAGTCGACCTTTTCTGTATCTTTTGTTATTTAATACTTTATGAAAATGAATATTTATACGATTTTAAATGTGGAGCTTTTATTACCAAATTCGATCTCAGGTTGCGACTGTGTCCTTTTGACCTTTGAAATGAAGAGGTCACTTCACACTTCCAACTGTCTTTAGCAGCTTCATCACGTTCGTGAAGCTAAATGTGTGTAAAATGAGTAATTTGGTTCCCCACGTATACAGAAAAAACACTCTTTATTAGAGCACAATACAAAACATCATACAGGAAGTTTCAAATTTAAGGCACGCTTGGAAGACTCCTTTCTCTCCTACAAACAACATTACAAACATTATTCTGCAGGTTTGGAGCAGCGTCTAAATTAAATGAAACTGCTGCTCGTCGTCCCCCGAACCCGAGCCACAGGAAATATCCCAGCAACGGGTGAAGACTCACTGACGGATCCCCTCTGCCTAAAATACATTAAATAACTGCAGTGCATCAACGCAGTACAAACTTTAAATTAATTTCACATTTAAAAACAGATCATTGTAACAGCACGTTTTATCAACAAACCTTTACATACGTCATAATAGCTTCTGGATGTAAGGATACAGTTATATATTAACGTCTTCCTAATCGTACCGCAGTAGATTTGTCTTCATACAGTACAGTCCTCTCGAACAGGGAAGGAAACTACACTTTATCTTTATGTTCACTTTTTATTGAGACTTCCACATGGTGACTGTTCACCTGCCGACGTGACAGAAGGTCACTTTTTCAGCCAAATCTGACCAGCTTCTTTACCATCTTTGCATCACACGGAGCAGCCGTTTGGTGAGTTCCAGGTCAAAACACGTGTCGAAGTTCACATTAAAACTGGGATCGGTCCGGTCACACGTAACGACTGAATTTCAATATGAAACAAATCCTTAGTACACACTAAAGTATCGTCACTGAAATGCTGTTGAAACAATTGCTAAATGTAACCTAGATGTCTGAAATATATGAGGCTGCGCTCAGACACAGCGGCGCTTCGAGCTAAATGCTAACATGCTGATGTTCAGCAGACGCGTCAACGTGTCGACCTGATGGTGGCGCTAGATGGAAAGTCAGAGGATCAGCAGAGTTATTACAGTTCATCCTGAGGGGAGCGTGAACGATGAAGCACGTCTCGTCGCAGTCCAGCAGCTGCTGAGACGCTTCAGTCTGGACCGAAGTGGCGGACCAACAAACAGACAGACATTAACATCCACAGAGCCGCGCTGCTAACGTGGTTAAAAGCCCTGCATTTATTTTGACCTGCAAATAACCAAATCTGCGCCTCCTGGGCAAAGAAACAGCTGAAGTGACCTGAACAGTCATTCAGTTCAAACACTCCGAGTCGCCTTCTGCTTAGAAACGTGTGAAGATGCAGTAACTGACATGCTTCACAGTGCAAATATCTACTAAAAACCACCAGAGTGCAAAACCTGAATGAACCCCCGTTCACCAAGCACTGAGTCGGTCCTGCCGTGTCGGTGGTGTCAGGTGATGTTGAGTCAGTGTCGTTGCCTCATGCTGATGTAAGCAGAGAGGAGACGGGGGTTTGCTCCTGCTCCTGGTCCTGGTCCTGGTCCTCCATGATGGCCCGCAGAGCCTCCAGTCCCTCCACGGACACGGTCAGACTGCCGACCACCTCGCTGCCGTCCTCCACGTCCAGAACTGCAGGAAACAGAGACAGACACTGACTGCCAGCAGCGACCAACCCAGCTGTCAAGCAACTGGTCCTTATAAGCTAAATGAGCTGTCGCGCTCGGTTGTAACCGCTCCTTGTGTGTTTTTACGACGATCCAATCAAAGTTCGCCTGTGTCCCACTCTGCTTCCTGCTGTTAGAGGCTGCACAGACTCACCGTTCGCCTGTTATTGATTGGCTACGCTGCTGTTCTGAGCTCACTGTCGCTTCACCGAAAACCTCCCCGACGCCACTGATTAGTCGTGTTACTGTTCTGTTGTTTGACGTGTGTGTGTGTGTGTGTGTGTGTGTGTGTGTGCGCGTGCTGACCGCTCAGGCTGGTCTCAGTCAGGTCTCGTTGTTTCTCCAGGATGTCGGGGATCCTGAGGAAGGCCACTCCCACGTCCTCACACTCCCTCTCCTGCTCCTCTTCCTCCGGAGGCTCGCTCACCACCGTGAACCGGATTCTGTCCAACAACAACAACAACAGCCACACTTATTATTAATACCGTCACTCATTTCACGACCCTCAGTTTACGGCTGCAAATCAGGACTATTCTCCTAATCAAATAATTAGTCGCTTCTTTTTTTTTTTTAGGATTAATCAATTGATGGTTTGGTCTTTAAAATGTCAGAAAATAGTGAAAACTTCCCGTCGCAATATTTCTTCAGTCGTTGCTTATTCTGTCTGATCAGCAGCACGAAACCCAAACCCAACTTTAACATTTCATCATCTTATGAAGTTGTTCTGACGCGCCGAGAGTGAACCGAAACAGTAAAGTTCATTTATTAGTCAGACTGAACTCCGTAAACACGAATACGTCTGTATGAAGAGCCAAAAGACGCAAAACAGACAGAAGCTTTAAAGAGCGAGCAGGTTCTTTTCATCCATTGCTTTCTATAGGCGGCGCTCTGTTTGTGCTTCTTCGTTTCTTTCATTCACAACACACAGGAAATACACACTGCATCGCTTCCTGTGCAGCAGGACTTGAGAGCGGTTTTCTGAATTTTCAAATAAAATTCCATTAATCTATATTGTATCGGGTGGAGGCAGGAAAGCTATCTGCATGACTAGATGCCACCGAAGGAAGGCGATAGTGAAGCCGAGGCGTTTCCTTCCTTTACTGCAAACTGAATACTTCTTATAATCTCAGTTTGTACAGAACAGCGCAGTAAAAACGATAAGAATTCATTAGAACTGACAGATCTGAGATCTGCTGTGACTGTTTCTCCAGCTGCCGCGCTCTCAGCCTTCTCACTTCCTGTCTCAACAAGGAAAAACAAAAACGTCCTTCATCAGTCCTGTCTGCACCCACCTCTCCATCTCAGGGTTTCGTCCCTGCAGGACGCCCCTCAGCAGCCGCCGCCTCGCCCCGTTGTTCTCTGCGTCCACAGGAATGACTGAAAGGGCAGAACAACAGACGGTCAAACCTCGCACATTAAAAACACGACACACTGGAGTCTGAAGTTGACTGGAAAACAGAGCGCTGCTTCTCATATTCTCCGGATTTCACACGACCCAAAAGCAACATTTACCGCTGCAAAAGAAATATTACGTTATATTTAAAATGAGCCGAGAGAACTTTAATATTTCACCAGTGGGACTAAAATGGTGGACGTGTTGTTATCCAGTGAGCGTGCTCAGATGCGTGCTGGTATCCCAGTAATGCTCAGCTGTTCGGAGAGTCCCTGTTACGTCTTGTTAATACGTTCTGGTTCTGACAGAACGAACAGACAAGGAAAGAGGAGATTCAGACGACACTAACTTTCCGACAGGAACCCATGCTGTGACCCTGGAAAGCTCTTAGAGAGAGACATACTGACGTCACTGGGCTTCACTAATAAACTAGACTTTTTAGTTCTTTGTAAAACCAACACGTTCTATCGCGACCCAAAATGCGGGAAAGCTGGAGAGGATTATTGCTGGAGGGAAACACTCTGGAACAGAAACGGACGTCAGGCAGGACCAGATTCCCTCCATGGCTGTTGTTCTGTTGACCTTTGCTTTCAGGGAATGACAGTTTCAGTCGAACCCTCCTGACGACTCACAGAGCAGAGCCGTCATTCACTCGGAAACAGACTCTGCTGTTATTTCAATAGAATCATTTTGTAAAAGTGTCCAAACACCTTTCAGGTGTGATCGCCGCTTCAGTTTCAGTTTGACTGGAAATGAAGTCAACGGAAAGACGGAATTAAAGATCTGCACCTGGTGCCACGAACTGAGAGGACGGTGAAACTGTTTCGACTACACGAAAGTACACAGACAGAAGCCAGAGGTTTTAAAGCTGCTTTACTTCACGCGTCCTGTTTGGGAGACAACAGACATGTTTTCCAGCTCCATGATGCATATCGCTGTGTTTCTGTACAGCGACACATCGTGTTACACCTCAGGTCGGCTGATATGACATTAAACATAACGATCAAAATGTGTCCGCAGTTGTTTTTCTACTGAGGTAGCTTTCCCTTTAATATCTCTGGTTGTATTAGACCACTGCAGATCAAAGATCAAAGTTTATACGATTTTTGCATCAATGTGATGAAGCAGCTTGATGTGTAAAGGAATTGAATCTGCTGGATTTACCCAAAACAAACATTTGCCATGTGCAGGCTCTTACCTTTGCTGTAGTTGTAGTTGATGCTCTTGCCCCGGGGGGGTTTGGGCAGAGACAGGGGGGTTTCCTCCGTGGGCAGATCCAGGAGAGAGTACTCCACAAACAGACGCACCACGCTGCCGTCCCGGGCCGCCCGAGACTCCGGCCTCAAGCTCAGAGACATAATTTCCACCCGCACTCGCTGGGAGGGCTGAGGGCCAACGCACGGACCACAGTTAGTTCAGACAAAGAGTTCGATCACAGCGCTAACTCCTGTCGAGTGGCACATTCATCACGCTGCGGAAAAACTGCTATAAAACACTGTAAAACAGGTCAGAAAATACATCAAGTACCAGGTGGGTTTACTGGTATAATAATGCAATGTAATAATATAAGTAATAAGCAGTATTGCAGCAGCAGTAATGGAGGTGTGAATAATAAATAGGAAAAAGCTAAATATTGCACGGGAGTATTAACACAGAATATTGCACAGTTATTATTAATTATGGCAGAGATGTTAATGATCAGTGTCCAGTTCAGTGACTTCGGGTCATACAGACTGACACTTAGAGGGAGGAGTTAAAGAGTCTGATGGCCGCAGGCAGGAGTGACTTCCTGTGGCGCTCTGTGGTGCATTGTGGGGGACTTTATTCCTCAGCTATGAGCAGGACGCACACTTTGTTTTTCTGTGTGGAAATCTGATGCAGACGATGAACAAAGACATTAAAACCCGAGTCTGACCAGTAAAACACGAGACTCGTGTAGCTGAATTATATATTTCATAATCATAGGTGGGGCGTATTGACGAAAAAGCATCAGTAATACGTTGAACACCCCCACCCCCACCCCAGAGGCATTTCCACGCCTCGACAGTGAATCAAACGTTGGGAGTTTTCCTCTAACGAAGGATCTGGGCTGGGAATAAAAGACACAGTGAACTCTGTCTCTGAGTGTGGTCATGGGTTGAATGTGAATAAAAACGTCCCGCTGCTCCGGCTGAACATCTGGAAAGTGTTTGACTGACGGAGAACTGCTGGAAGAGTCATCTCATCAGCTGTTACTATGTTGTGCAATCTGTATAAATGAATATGGATTTATTTAGTAACTCTCTAAGTCCATCACTCAATCAGAGCTGCAACGATAAGTTGATTAATCGATTAGTCGACTGACAGAAAATTATTCTTTTGATAGTGATTTTGATAATCCAAACCGGTAAACCCACTTGGTACTTCACACTTAGTTTATTTTATACTTACACCCACCTGGTACTTAATCTATCTGACCTGTATTATAGTGGATTATATGTTTTGCTCAGTGCTTCTCCTCCTGTGTGACTGACGTGAAGACGAGCTGCTGTAACAAAGAGTTTCCCCTCGGGGATCAATAAAGTCTTTCTGATTCTGATTCTGATTTAGCGCTTAAGTAATTTCTCAGTTAAAAATCCAAACGTTCTCTTGTTTAAGCTTCTCTAACATGAAAACGTGCTGCTTTTCCTTCTTAACGTTACGGTAAATTGACATTTTTATCTCTTTCTGATGTAATAATAATAATTAGCAGGTTAATCGATAGTGAGAAGAATTGGCAGCTGCAGCCTCACGTTCAGTTTGACCGTCTTCTGTATAACAACAGCAGAGAATGAGAAATAACCCGCTGCCTTCAGCCGGCCGTTTGTGGTGTTAACAAACAGAGCGAGCGAGCGAGCGAGCGGCGCTCGGGAGACAGAAACGAGCTCCTGCCTGTACGCAGAACAAAATCGAACTCAACAAAAACAAAACACCTTCACAAATCACTCCACAATCAAAACATGAGTGCAACTGCGGTCCCGGGCTGTAACGCTCCCTGCACATCGACTGCGTCCTCTGTCCAAGGTTGTCTCTCACTTCTGTGGAAGGTAAACAGGCGATTCACTGACCTTCCTCCCCGTGGCCTGTCCGTGAACAATGCAGTCATCGCTGTCGGACTGAATCGATTCACTCTGATCCTCTTTGGCTGCTGGAGCCTCCTCGACATCTGGACCGATCCGGACAGCGAGCAGGAGAGGAGGAAAAAAGACAGGAGTGACATGAATCAGACTGATTCTGGAGGACTGATAAACGGCTCCGAGCGTGTTCTTTAAGAAGGAAATAAAAAGCGAATGATAAAGATTTGAAGGATGATGCTGAGAAACAAGGTGAGTAACATTTATGAAGCCCGGTCTAAAGATTATTGGCAGCCGCATTCAATATTTATGTCTGTTCTGCTCAGGAAGCCTTGTCAGAAAACAAAAACATTAGCACCTTTAAGACAGAGCGCAGGGCGTTTGGGGAGACGATGTCGGAGTTTGACTCACAATTAAAAACAAACTGGCTCAACACGCGTTTTCTTTCCACAGTGTGAATCTTATATGTATGATAGTTATTGTGTTTGGAAACAGAAAAGCAGGAAACTTTGGTAGGATGGACACAAAAACAACATATTTCTTTTCCTTCTGTAATATTGCCAGTGAATTATTATTTTTTGATGAAATTGGTGTTTGTTTTTTTGTTTGTTTGCTTTTTCACCCCTTAAACATTATAAATAAATAAATGAATAAATAAGGTAATACAATATAACCAACCCATGTGGCTGCACCACAGCTGTGCAGAGAGAATTCTATAATATACAGAGTAATATAATAATAGTAAATAATAAAA
This sequence comes from Siniperca scherzeri, assembly GCA_027580175.1. Lineage (NCBI taxonomy): Eukaryota > Metazoa > Chordata > Actinopteri > Centrarchiformes > Sinipercidae > Siniperca > Siniperca scherzeri. Next base: position 33,682,869 of record CM050844.1, on the reverse strand, counting down.
CATATAATAATAACCATTGCCACACATTTCTTGTAGCTAATAGCTTAGAATAAATAATGACTCTTCTCTTATTTTAAATGATCATCAGTATTATATTCAGGAGGAAACGTATATTAAACCCTGACACGCTGACAACCGCAGGGCAGGCCCACATCACATCCAGTACTGCAGGTGATTCTAATAATCAATACTTCCTTACCTTCGACGATTTCCTCAGAGATTTCAGAATCGTCGGAGCAGGACTGAGAGCTCGTTGGGACCAGCTGTCCTTCAGAGAAGTGAGACTCTTCTTCTTCATCCTCTTCCTCTGCGGTGCTTTGAGGAGTCGCTTCTGACAAAACCTGCAAATACAAAACACACGGTTTCAAAAAGGCACACACTGATTGATTTCACATCAGCTGTAATTTAAAATATGAGTTATACTTCAGCAGAGTAAACTCCTTTTTCTCTAATTCACTTAACATTTAGATTAAAAGGCTCCACTTGTTGAACATTAACCCTCTAATGGTAAATTATGCTCAAATATATTAACTTTGAAAAGAGAATCTTTGAAGGAAAGTGTCCATACAACCCTATTATTATTATTATTATTATTTATAGGTGAAGTGAAGAATCTTTATACGGTTTGACTGCGACCCTCTTCACAGTCAGACAGTGACCCTGTAGGTTTACCTGTACAACAGGTGACCTGGTGAGCTCTTGTCCTCAACCAAACGCAAAAACATTCAACGGATTTGGTGGTTTCTGGTTTCTAACAGTTGAAAAATATTTCCACATCAACACCTTTTATTATCTGCTGTACAAGTTAAAGCCCCTATATGAAGGATTTAGAGATTTCTGACCTGGGGAAGCTTTGATGGACGGGCTGAAAGCAACACATAGACTGAGATTGTTTCATTTGCCCACAAACAAGAGCAGAATACATTTAAAGATGCTATAATGACATATGGGGGCTATAGATTAATAAATAACCACGGTAACCTTGGCTGCAGCCCCACGCTCTACTGTCAAAATCTCTAATATGTCTCCTGACAGCCGGAGCGGGACTCTTCAGCAGAACGGATACGTGCCATCACTGCAGCTCGAAGCAGTTTCCCTCCCCATTATAAAACCTTGTTATTAGTAATTACACTAGTCATTAAAGCCATTTCTGCATTATGACGGTGTCGTCCCTCATTCGTCCAGTAGTGCTCTATCGTAGGAAAGGTTTCAGTCGTAGTCGTCTGGACGCTGTTTTCAGAATCGAGACGTTTCGGCTCCCATCCGGAAGTCATTCTCGATTGTGAAAAAATGGGACGGGAACTCAGAAATTTAAGCTACTCTGTGTTGTTTAAGCCCCGCCCTCAGGGAGGAGTCTACCTGAGTATCTGTTGATTAGCTAGTTTCACCTGAAACTGACCTAATAGTTTCCATGATGGCCCAGTAATCAGTAATCAGGCCTGTTGTTTTCTGGCTGCACCTCCCTCATCACTGTTCAGTACCTGATTAGCATGTGATTGGCTTGACCACGGTGTTAACACGCTGTGGTAAACTTTGGGCAGATTGAATCTCAGACCACCATTTCTGTTCAGAGAGGGGTTTTCTTTTTTCACAAAAACGGCTTCTTTGACTCCTCGTTCAAACCAACTCTTCTCTCTAATTAGACTCTCCACCTCGCTGTCTTCAAACGTGCGGTTTGTAGCTTTTAGATGCAAACGCACGGCGCTCTGCGATCCCGAGTTAGCGTGTCGTCTGTGCTGATAAAGTCTTCTGTGAAGCGGCTGTTTGGTCTCACCTATGTACCGCTCTTTGCAGTTTTCCTCGCTGCACTGAATGGAGTAAACTACAATCCTCTGTTTCTGTGTGGGCATCTTGTCCTTAGGGTGAACGAGTTTCTGTCTCAAAGTGTTGCCTGGTTTAAAGAAGACAGGAACATCGTGCTGTCTAAAGATCCTTTGTAGTTTTTCAGACAGTCCAGATACATAAGGGATGGAGACACCGTTCCTTCTTGGTTCTGTTGCACTTTTGTCCTGTTTTTTTGGCTCTTTTAACTTTGTTGATAGCCCAAGTAGGATAACCACAGGCTGAGAGTGCACTCTGGACATGCCTTTCCTCTTTCTTCTTACCCTCCGAGCCGGTGGGCACTTCTTTGGCTCTGTGTTGTAATGTCCGGATTACACCCAGCTTGTGCTGTAGTGGATGGTGTGAGTCAAAGAGCAAGTATTGATCCGTATACTGTGTTGGTTTCCTGTACACTTCTATCTCCAGATAGAAGTGTACAGGAAACCAACACAGTGTCCAGATGACTACGACTGAAACCTCTTCTACGATTTCTGTATTATCCGAATCGGTTCTGCAACCCTGTTCTTCAATCAGAAAGCAGAGGAGGAAGTCAGTCAGTGACGCCTGTTGATCGGCGGTCTGTGGTCTTAGTCTGGTTCACAGCTTTCAGAAACAAAACACATAAAATAGGACGTGCACGGGCCACAGTAACTCACTTCTTATTTAAAAATCTCACCTGGTCGTTCGCAGCCGTGGGATCTACAAATGTGACTTTTTTGGCCGTCAGTCCCTCCTTTACTTGTGTCTTGTGTCTGAGTTTGGGCAGCGGGGCCTGGAGGTGAGAAAACACTCACATTAGGGAATGTAGTTTGTAGGAATGCACCTTTACAGGTAGACATCGACATTTCAGACTGGGCTCCTCTCAGCTTTGCTCACATATCTTTGGGTTCTGAAGGCAAACAGAGAGCAGACTTCTCTTTTCTACACAATTAAAACTTTGTGGCTCCAGAGAAGCCAGAAAGAAAAGACACAAAAGGAAAACGAACCGTTTGACATTTGGTTGCACTGTTGTGGATAAATTTATCTCCTGACCTTAGACGCAGTGGCGGCCTCAGGCAGAGAGGCGGAGTGATGAAAAAGGTCTTGGCTTCCTCCTGCAGCGTCTCGGCTTCTTTCTTCTCTTCCTCCGCGCTGTGCTGTTGCCGCCTCGGCTCAGCCGTTAACTCGGCGTGCTTCTCTTTTGGGATGAGCTTTGGCTCTTTGACGGTCATGACGGAGCCCGGCGGAGGGAGGTAAGTGAACTTCCACTTCAGCGTCACTTCAATATGGCCGGCGGGGAGTCCGGAGGGATCGGTCAGCCCAAACACACCTGAAGGACAAACAAGAGAAATGATCTGACTTGTTACAAAAACTTTGGGCGTCTCAGATCCTCAAACTGTGGTGAGGTCATCGTTACGAGGAGACAGACGTAACATCCAGAGATTTTTCAGGTTTGGTATTTTTGGAGCGTACGGCATTCAAAACAGTGAAAAGGACCCAAATGCAGCTGTTTCTTCATGTAGTCCTAACTATTATGAACAGCAGAGAAGGTGAATTACGGCAAAGTCAATCCATCGTATTTATCTAAAAGGCACAGAGACAGAAATCAGATTTGGTTTGACTTCCTGTGGCTCAAAAATCTGACGTTTTGTTCAGATCATTTCTTAAAAAGATTACGTGTCAGGGTTCCCCCAGGAAACAGCAGACATTTTGCCACAGCAGGAAAAGCACAGGTGGATCTACGAACACTAATAACGGCTCTGTTCCATTAAGTGTCCCGGTAAGTCATGACAGTGAGCCGGCATCTAAATGTAATGCAGCCATCGTTGATGTCTTTAATTACACCTTTGCTTTTCCTGCTTCGACACGTCAAAATGTCTGCTGTTTGTTGAGCGGAAGACTCATCCCCCCACAATGCACCACAGAGCGCCACAGGAAGTCATTCCTGCCTGTGGCCATCAGACTCTTTAGCTCCTCCCTCTAAGTGTCAGTCTGTATGACCCGAAGTCACTAAACTGGACATTGATCATTAACATCTCTGCAATACTTGAATAACTGTGCAATATTAGTTTCCCTTGTTAGGTTTTTCTTATTTATTGTTACTGATACTATAGACCTCTATTACTCTCGACAGCACATGCACCTCCGCTTATAACTATTACATATTTAGTTACATTGTATTTTATACTGTACTTCATCATCAGCCAGTAAACCCACTTGGTACTCGACACTTAGTTTATCTTATACCGACATGATACTTAATTTATTTTCTGACCTGCTTATAGTGTTTATAGTGTATCATATTGTTTGCTAGTACTTCCTCCTGTGTGCACTGACGTAAAGGCGAGCTGCTGTAACAAAGAGTTTCACTTCGGGGATCAATAAAGTATTTCTGATTCTGATTCTGGTTCTGGTTTAGTCGAGGTGGGAAACCAACACGGACCCTGACACATCTCAGTTTAGTTAGTAAGTTACAGCCACACTCACTAAATATGTGGCATTTTCTGCTCTTTTTCCCTAAAAAGTTAACGTTATATTTCACAGAAGTGTGTTCATCTTCATGATGTCATACTTCATTGATCCCCGAGGGGAAAGTCTTTCGTTACAGCGGAGGTGGTCTTTGTTACGAGCACAGCGAGATGTAACTATTCATTCATGACTGAGCAGATTGAATCTCACCGAACCAAACTGGGCTGCAACTAACAATAATCTGCCAGTTATTTCCTCCATTAATCGCTTCAACGTTTGGTCCATAAAACATCACAAAACAGTGAAAACTCCCAGTTTCACCAGACTCAAATGTCGTGTTGTCTGCAGCCAGCAGCCTAAAACCCCAAAGTATTTAACTCACTGTAATATAACAGGCCGAGAAAAGCAGCACGTTATCAAAATAGTTGCTGATAAATGTTCTTTTGGTCAACTAATCAATTCATTGACTAATTGTTGCAGCTCTGTTGTAGCTAAAAAGCTGCAACTTGAAAAAACAGTGATGTGATCGTTGACGACACAATCTCGCCTCAAGGTCTGTTTAGTAGCTGTTCCGGAGCTTTCAATCACATCATATGATCTTCAGTTGTCGTGGGACAGCAGATGTCTTTCAGGGCTTCTATTCTTATTTTATTTTTTTATTTATTTGCTATAAAGTAAGGTAAAGAAAAGCAGCAAAAGTCTGAAAACCTGTCATTTTTGCTTAAAAATGACTGAAACGATTGATCGATTATCAAAATAGTTGCAGACTAATCGATAAATCGACTTATCGTTGCAGCTACAACCAAACAGGAAAACACAACACAGCATATTTTTTACAAGATTTCTGAAACTATAGAAAACCGAATTTAGATTGATTAGATTAGATTTAAGACTGCACCGTGAGAAAGGTGCAAGTCTAGGAGCAAGAGCCCCGACGCCGAGGCCCCGGCAGAGTAACACAAACCCAGTAAACCCTCACCAGTGACCCCCTTGTCCTGGGCCAGTGACAGCAGAGGCACTCTGGCCTTCCCCAGGTACGTGTCCATCCGCTCCTCTTTGTAGTCGAACACGTAAAACTGAAGGACCTCAGACTTCAGGTGCTGGTCCAGATCTACATCCATCTGGACGGAGTAGGACTTGAGGTCGTTGAAGTGGGGGTCGCAGCAGTCGTGAACGGTGGCGGTCGGGTGGTCTGGGAAGTCAAAGACCTTGTAGACCACGTAGGGGCTCGGCTGCCGGGAGCTTCTGGACTGCAGGTCTCGGCAGCGTTGGACAGTGACGTAGAGTTCATTCCAGCTGCTGCTGGGTGGCTGCAGCTGCGGTGCGACGTTGGACAGAAATGATTGGTTTATGTAGAGGTTACATCATTCTGCAGGAACTCAACTGAAACTTCTGCCGTTGCAGTTACTGTGAGTCGTTCTAGATACGAGAACAAGACAATTAAAGTAAAACTACATGGGTTTCAGATTTGGAGCGGTTCTGATAATCGCAAAATGAACTGCTAAGATCTCGGACTGCAGAAACGTTGCTAAAAAATAAGTCAAATGAGTCCAGAAACGCGATCAGACAGGACGCAAACAAACTCCCGGCTCAGCCAAACTTACCTGGGAGAGAAAACAAAGGAAAACGTTGAAACCGTGACTGAAACTGCCGGTTCGAAACATCCATCACAGTTCACAGGCACGTTCAACTTTGACCTTCCGAACTTACTGTATTTGTGCTAATATTTAGTTTTATCTGTATGGTATTGTATTTTGTGAAGCGCCTTGTAACTCTGGTTTGTAAAGGCGCTTTATAAATAAAGCTAATTTATTATTATTATCATTACTCCTCACAGCTTTGTATTGTGTATTTGTGTAATGAGGAGTTTCAGTTTTACCTCCGAGTAAAGTGGAAGCTAATCTGGCAAACCTGCTGCTTTGTTTACAACCTGTCTGATCGTCTGACTGCTCGTGTTTGTTGCCCCGATGCACCTTCGGTTAGCGATGTTGCTGCTTTCTGAGATTTCAGCAGTTGCTTTGGTGGTATTATATTACTATGTACAATGTTATTATAACTAATAGAAATGATGGACAGAAATAAAACCCCTCGCTGTAATAAACGTAATTAAAGGTTCCCTTTAGTGCCGGTACCTGTGCGTCTTCGTTCAGTGCAGTGTTGATGTAGCCGACGGCCTTCACCTTCTCTTTGTACAGACGGATGGTCTCTGTCATGGGGATCCTCAGCCTCAGCCAGTAATCCACTGAGCCAAAGGACCACGCCTTATCGGACGTACCTGAGAAAGAGTTGCAAACGTGTTTTAAATGCAACTGCAAAGGTCTGTGCAAGTCTGCGTTCTGCTGACTCTCTCTATATTTTAACTGGAAAGTTGTTTTTATATTTTAACCTCATCCACAGTATTTATTATCACTTGCTGTTAATTTTACTTGTTTTAAATGTCTCTTCTACTGGTCCTTTCTGCTATATACAGGGAAGCACTGCGGAGTACAACCACAACCTTCTGCCACACTGGAGAAGGTGAGGGTTAAGTGCCTTGCTCAAGTGTTTTCTACTTTTAACACCTACATTTTCACGGTGGATCTGGGGATTTGGACCTGCCTCTTTACTTGGCAAATTGCCTCCAGTTACAAAACACTTGTACAGGTCTGCTCACTCTGTGTGTCTCTTTCGCAGTTTGCATTGTGTTTTCCTTTGCCATATTCTGTTACTACCTGCCAACAGGGATCGTTAGTTTGATCTAAACTCACCGACCAGCGGCACGCTCCCATGAACTTTTCCGTCTTGCTCTAGTAGCTGCTGCAGCCGAAGCTGACCAGTCGCCACTGTCCTCCAGTCTAAACCCAGGGCCTGATGCAGCTCGATGGTGACGGAGCATCTATGGAGATAGTCCAGGAACCGGTCGTCCATGCTCACCACGTACTTAGATGTGAACCCATATTTTGGTTTCTGGCCCGTCACCACCGGAGTGGAGTGCAGCTCAAACAAATAGAAGGAGTAGGTGCAGAAGGTGGAGGGTTCAGGGTCGCCCAGAGCCTCCAGGGCGGACGGAGACAGCGTGGCGGCGACTATCTGAAGTTCAACAAGGTTCTCTCCACGCTCGAACTGAAGAGTTTCATCAAACTCATCTGTCTCGCCTTCATCGGTGATGCCTGGTTTGAAGACGTAGGTTTTGTTGCCGTAGGCGATGTCTCTGAGCTGAGCTGAGGAGCAGCAACAGGACAAAACAGAAAGTTTGAGTTCATAAATGATCACAGCTGATGGAGAACAGACACAAAAACAAACAAAGACGGAGGAGATATAAAACAACCTCTTACTAGACAGTTATGCATCAAAAACCTGTTTTTCATGGGACGTTTCTACACTATAGAGTTGTATGTGAGTGTTTTTCCCAATTTTGTATACCCTTTCTCATTGTTTTCACATTGTCATTTCATACATAGAGCCTCATAGTGAGTTTCAGCTCGTTGTTCATCTGTCCGGCTGCAACTTTACTGAACACGAGCTGCTCAGCAGCAGACAGCAGACAGACGCAGTCAGAGTCAGCTGCTGAACGTAGCGGAGCATCTAGCAGCTAAAGAGCCAGATGTTTCCCTCAGCATCTGCTGAACATAGCGGAGCATCTAGCAGCTAAAGAGCCAGATGTTTCCCTCAGCAGCTGCTGAACATAGCGGAGCATCTAGCAGCTAAAGAGCCAGATGTTTCCCTCAGCAGCTGCTGAACATAGCGGAGCATCTAGCAGCTAAAGAGCCAGATGTTTCCCTCAGCAGCTGCTGAACGTAGCGGAGCATCTAGCAGCTAAAGAGCCAGATGTTTCCCTCAGCAGCTGCTGAACGTAGCGGAGCATCTAGCAGCTAAAGAGCCAGATGTTTCCCTCAGCAGCTGCTGAACATAGCGGAGCATCTAGCAGCTAAAGAGCCAGATGTTTCCCTCAGCAGCTGCTGAACATAGCGGAGCATCTAGCAGCTAAAGAGCCAGATGTTTCAGCAGCTGCTGAACGTAGCGGAGCATCTAGCAGCTAAAGAGCCAGATGTTTCCCTCAGCAGCTGCTGAACATAGCGGAGCATCTAGCAGCTAAAGAGCCAGATGTTTCCCTCAGGAGCTGCTGAACTTAGCGGAGCATCTAGCAGCTAAAGAGCCAGATGTTTCCCTCAGCATCTGCTGAACATAGCGGAGCATCTAGCAGCTAAAGAGCCAGATGTTTCCCTCAGCAGCTGCTGAACGTAGCGGAGCATCTAGCAGCTAAAGAGCCAGATGTTTCCCTCAGGAGCTGCTGAACTTAGCGGAGCATCTAGCAGCTAAAGAGCCGGATGTTTCCCTCAGCAGCTGCTGAACGTAGCGGAGCATCTAGCAGCTAAAGAGCCAGATGTTTCCCTCAGGAGCTGCTGAACTTAGCGGAGCATCTAGCAGCTAAAGAGCCAGATGTTTCCCTCAGGAGCTGCTGAACTTAGCGGAGCATCTAGCAGCTAAAGAGCCAGATGTTTCCCTCAGCATCTGCTGAACATAGCGGAGCATCTAGCAGCTAAAGAGCCAGATGTTTCCCTCAGCATCTGCTGAACATAGCGGAGCATCTAGCTGCTAAAGAGCCAGATGTTTCCCTCAGCAGCTGCTGAACATAGCGGAGCATCTAGCAGCTAAAGAGCCAGATGTTTCCCCTCAGCAGCTGCTGAACATAGCGGAGCATCTAGCAGCTAAAGAGCCAGACGTTTCCCTCAGCAGCTGCTGAACGTAGCGGAGCATCTAGCAGCTAAAGAGCCAGACGTTTCCCTCAGCATCTGCTGAACATAGCGGAGCATCTAGCTGCTAAAGAGCCAGACGTTTCCCTCAGCAGCTGCTGAACGTAGCGGAGCATCTAGCAGCTAAAGAGCCAGACGTTTCCCTCAGCAGCTGCTGAACGTAGCGGAGCATCTAGCAGCTAAAGAGCCAGATGTTTCCCTCAGCATCTGCTGAACATAGCGGAGCATCTAGCTGCTAAAGAGCCAGATGTTTCCCTCAGCAGCTGCTGAACATAGCGGAGCATCTAGCAGCTAAAGAGCCAGATGTTTCCCTCAGCAGCTGCTGAACATAGCGGAGCATCTAGCAGCTAAAGAGCCAGATGTTTCCCTCAGCAGCTGCTGAACATAGCGGAGCATCTAGCGGCTAAAGAGCCAGATGTTTCCCTCAGCAGCTGCTGAACATAGCGGAGCATCTAGCTGCTAAAGAGCCAGATGTTTCCCTCAGCAGCTGCTGAACATAGCGGAGCATCTAGCAGCTAAAGAGCCAGATGTTTCCCTCAGCAGCTGCTGAACATAGCGGAGCATCTAGCTGCTAAAGAGCCAGATGTTTCCCTCAGCAGCTGCTGAACGTAGCGGAGCATCTAGCAGCTAAAGAGCCAGACGTTTCCCTCAGCAGCTGCTGAACGTAGCGGAGCATCTAGCAGCTAAAGAGCCAGATGTTTCCCTCAGCATCTGCTGAACATAGCGGAGCATCTAGCTGCTAAAGAGCCAGATGTTTCCCTCAGCAGCTGCTGAACATAGCGGAGCATCTAGCAGCTAAAGAGCCAGATGTTTCCCTCAGCAGCTGCTGAACATAGCGGAGCATCTAGCAGCTAAAGAGCCAGATGTTTCCCTCAGCAGCTGCTGAACATAGCGGAGCATCTAGCGGCTAAAGAGCCAGATGTTTCCCTCAGCAGCTGCTGAACATAGCGGAGCATCTAGCTGCTAAAGAGCCAGATGTTTCCCTCAGCAGCTGCTGAACATAGCGGAGCATCTAGCAGCTAAAGAGCCAGATGTTTCCCTCAGCAGCTGCTGAACATAGCGGAGCATCTAGCTGCTAAAGAGCCAGATGTTTCCCTCAGCAGCTGCTGGATCTCCTCAAGTGACTGAACATAATAACTCAAGACTCTCCTGGATGACTTTTTATCATAAAACAGATATTTTCTAACACAGTTGTTCATCTTTTATTTTGATGATTCAGCCAGTTTCATGTCCATGCAAGACTTGAAGAGAGAGAACTACATTGCGAAGTGCTGCGCTGACCGGCAGGCAGCAACCAGGATTATCCGCCTGGGTGTAGTTACTCTGTTTAAACAATCTATTGGGAAACACACTTATTTGCCTTCTTTTTAATGAGTGAGCTTTAGAGCTGCTGGGAGGTGGATTGTGTTGCCTTTGGACAGAGCCAGGCTAGCTGTTTCCCCCTGTTTCCAGTCTTTATGCTAAGCTAAGCTAACTAGCTGCTGGCTGTCGCTTCATATTTAGCGCACAGACATGAGAGGCATCAATCTGAACATCTGACTCTCTGAGAGAAAGAGAAGAAGAGGATTTACTGTTGAACTGTTCCTTTAAACAATATAATTTTCAAGATTAATAATACAAAAGATTAATAACCACATGCCAAAAAGACTCCGATCCTTTGAAAGTTAGATTAAAGATGTGGATGAACTGCAGGGTGTTTGGGAACTTTCTCTTAGATGAAGGTTTGTTGAAAGCCTGGATAAATGAATACCTTCCAGTTTCTTGATCTTCGCTGCCCTCGTGTCCAGCAGTTGGGCCTGCCGCTCCAGCTTCTGCTCATACTCGACTCTGTCGCTGTCCATCTTCTTTGACACAGCTTCCAGCTCCGCCTCATCGCCAAGAGATTCAGAACAAAGTCGACTGAGCATGTACACTTCTGGCAATAAGGAGACTTTCTTATCAGATCTCATTGATGGTTTGCGTCGTGCGTCAAAGTTCCCCAGCCGGACTCGAACCAGGGATGTTATGATTACACGGTCAGGGTCTAAACCCCTTGGCCACCAGGACGCTCCTAGCACTAGGGCGATTCATCGAAGTAATCGACCTACTAGAAGCAGGGTAATATATTAATTTATTCTTTCAAATATTATAATATTTTCAGTAGACGAATATATTTTTGCTGCAGAATAACGCCCCGGAGTGCACACTTTGTTTCTTTTTAAGGGAAATATTGAAATATTAACGAGACATGTTTTTGATATTTATTTTGGGTAAATTAATTGTTAAATTAATCAAGTAATAAAAAAATTATCTTTAGAATAATTGTTAAATTAGTCGTTAGATTAACTGATAAACTAAATAATCGTAGGTGCAGCCCTGCCTAGCACAGTGGATCTGAATTACAACAATGACAATGAGGTTCAAGTGCTGCCCATCAGCTCTGAGGGTGTTTCAGGAGTCCCACATATTTTAGGACAACGCAGCAACTAAAATGCAGACAAGGCAACCAAAGACTTTTTGGGGCCAAACAGCTGAATGTTCTTGACTGGTCAAATCAAATAACATAAACTGCTGACGTCTTTCACTGCTGAAGACCAGACTGAAGGCAAAAAGCCCCTGAAACAAGCACAAACCATCACCACCTCCAAAACCTGGAAGCATCCAAAGTGTCTGCTGATGTCTGTGGGTTGGAAACGTCAGTTTTTTAAAACGAGTTTGGTCTGAAAAATACTACGCTAATAAAAAGAAAAATAAACGACAATGAAAAGATAATAAAGGATAAAAAAGGAAGATAAGCAGGAAGATATAAAGTTTGCTGGTCTGCATGTGACCCCCTCCACCTTGTAGTCTTTGCAGATCTTGCTCTCCATGCTGAGGAGGTTTCTGGTCTTGCCCAGCTCCTGGATGGTTTCAGCGTGAGCGGCTCGCAGCTCTCGGACGGTGCTCTCTGCGTTGCCGCTCGCTCCCTCCTCCACCTCCTTCAGGAAGTCCAGATGTCCGCTCCTCTGGGAGTTACGCGTCTGTGGGGGCGACACATTTTACTGTATTCACCGGATAGTTTGAAAGGTTTCTTTTCCTTAGAAAACCATCCCAAAGACACTATTAAAACCTTTATATAATGAAAGCGTTGAATACCTCACAGACATAACTTTCTGCAATAAAATTTAAATTAAAAAAAGGAAGGTTTATTTTCCACTTACCTTAATGAGCAGCAGCGCCTCGGTGAGTTCGGCCACGTCGTACTCACTCTCCTTTAAAGAACACGATACGAGTCCATTATATTAACTATTTACTAACTTTAAGATTACAGGATTCATTTTAAAATCTTACCCTGCTGTAGAATTTCAAACGATCACTGAGTTCCTCCAGCTGCTGCTTCTGTTCCAGAAACTGGATCTGAAGTTTCTTATTCTCTTCTGTCAGCTTCTCACTTGTATCTGAAAAAACAACCACGTAGATTAAATCGGGGGTTAAATCTCTTCATCATTGTTCATATATTTTCTTTAAAAGGACTCTGTATGACAATACATTAAATGACATCAGTGAGGAACGTGAAATGATTTATTTTGTATATTCAGATCAGACAAAAGTCCAGTTACAAATTATTAATAAGTAGAACATTATCATGTCAATTTTGTTTACTCTTCTGGACTTTCTAAACCTGCACAGCAACAGTGAATCTACTTAGTAAGCAACATGCAGAGCAGCTATAATATTCAAGTAACGGAAGTAGAAGTACCTCTCTCAGCCTTGATTTTGTCGAGGATTTCGTTTTTGTCGACGAGGTCAGCCTTCAGCGCCGTCTCTAGCTGGGCGATCTGTAACTTCAGCTGCTGCTCCTGAATCTGCCACTTTTGTTGCCGAGACACATCAAAGGCACTGGAAACATTTGGATTAGGTGGCATGTAAGCGTGGAGACTGAAACGCCTCTGAAGGTACAGCTGAGTCGTGATATTTGAACTGTCAGTAGATGTGCAGCTCTGTACATCGAGCAGTGCGGCTGAAAACGTACACTGTGTAATAGCTGTGATCACCATCGAGCATGCTAACATGCTAATTATAATTAGCACTAAACACACCAGCTTTTAGTAAGAAATCAAGATTTGTGGGTTAAAATAAAATAATGTTAAATCAAGGACTTGCTGGAAAGTGATCTGACATTCAAAAGCGCCATTTTAGGGAGAGGTGCAGCCTGAGGACTGTGCTGCATGGCCCCCCTGTGATTGGCTGATTGGCAGTGGGACCTCGACATGTAGATGATAACCAGGTGTTGAAACTCAGTAATGGGGAGAATCGCCCCGTGGATTAGAACAGGCCTAGTACACACCTGTGTAACAGACTCAACATCTCCCCGACATAAACCATCAGAACCGCAGCAGAGGCTGAGGCTGCTTACCTGTTGACCAGTTTCTCATTGTTCTCCCTCAGCAGGTCCTTCTCCTGCTCCAGTTCACTGATCTGCTCCTGCAACTAGAGAACGCACAGGATGGAAAGAAGAGATGAGTCTGTCCTGCGGTTCATCTCCACCACAGACCGACCACAGAAGGTCCGGCCCCGCTGCCTGATTATACGATCCACTGGACTGAAACCTTAAACGTAACGACTGACAGAAAGCAGCTTCAGAGACTTTCCAGACTATAAAAAGCTTTATTTATATGACGTTCACCCTTTATATTTTAAATTCAGTCAGTCTGATCAAAGTATTAATCATATTAATAATAATAATAATAGCTTTATTTCTACAGCACTTTTCAATACAGGATGACAAACATACATACATTAGCAGACAAACAGCTGAATATCCATCGACAGATCAAACTGTTCTGTTCTCAATATATTTCAGTTAAAGGTGGGGTACGCGATTCTGGAGGAATCCAATACCGTGACAAATACCGTGATATACAGAGAACAACGTTAGCTAGGCTGCGGGTTAGCTTAGCTAGGCTGCGGGTTAGCAAACTGTCGCTACAGCTGCTGCTGCGAAGCTAACAGCCAGAGAGGACGAGACGGTTTCCCAGAGCCAGCACAGCAGCTCCAGACAGCGACGCTCACAACTCTCCTGCTGCTGTAGCTAACATCACCACAACAGCAGATCTCTGCAAACTAGAAAGTCAGCTGAATGTCCGTGGGCAAGTCGTTTAACGTCACCTGACGCACAAATCGTGGCTGGAACAGTGTTGTGCAGCCCGGTCCGTTCACAGAGCCGGGGCTGAGTACGAACACCGGAGTGTCTTTCAGCGCTCACGCTGAACGCACAGCTAGCGGGCCGAGAGGAGAGATTCAAAGAATTTCACAGAAAGAGGCGTACTGGATTAGAATCGCTGACCACACCTTTAATAATCCTGAATTGATTGTTTGAGTATTTTTTATTGCCGATTATTATTACAAGCACAAGTACTCTCTTTCAGCAGTTGTTGGGGCAGAGCTGGGTTAATACTGCAGAAATAATAATTTTATGCAAGGATTAAGATTTTCTTTGCTGTCACTTAGTGATTCAGGTTGTTTAGCAGTGTTCACTGGAGGGCCAATGTTTGGAGGGAGGGAGGTGGAGACACAGGTCTGCTTTTTTTAATATATGGTTTCATTCATTTAGGAATAAAAGTGATTTATAATAGTGATGGTTTTCGGATTGTGGCCTGAAAAGGTGAATTTTCAGCCACCACTGCGGGGCAAAAATAGAGAAGAGCCTTAATGAAGATGAGAGAGCTCTGGCTCCTCGGAGCGACGAGATCGTCCGGAGGCAGAGGAGGAGTGTGTTACTGTCCAGACTCTTCAACTGGATGAAGATGCAGCAGAGAGCCATCTTCCAAACAAACGTGAGGCATTTCACCTTTCTGTGTATAACCAAGCAGCCACAGTGTAGTGTAGCGGTCACCTGCTCCATCTTCATCTTGGATATGGTCGAACTCTGCAGCCGTTTCTCCAGGTCCAAACTCTTCTGCCTCTCGTCTTTCAGCTGACCCGACAGCTCGTCCACCTTCAGCATCGCTGCATCGTGACTGACCTTCAGAGTCCTCTGACTCTGAAATCCACAAGTTAAGATTCAGCAAAAACACACAACATATTTTAAAGTATAAGTCTGGTAATATTTTACATTTTTCTTCTTGTCAACAAACCTCACGTTCAGACTCAAACCAGCAGTGAACGTCTCTGCTAACAGGTGTGTGTGTGTATCGCAGCCTCCACTGTCGTCCAGAAACTATTAAAACACATCAGCGAGCTGCTCTGCTGCACTGTTGTTCCTTCATCACCACGAACACACACACTGTAGTTTATTCTGACTCAGCCCCACACACACCGTCCTGCTGCCCCAAACACTCACTACAGCACCACATGTGGATTCATCCGCCGCTGGAAATAGTCCCCGACAGATGCACCGTTTCCTCCTGTTGGTCTGATAAAACTACAGCGAGCAGCAGTTTGAGGAAACTACTGAGCCTTTTCAAACAGGAAACTATATATTTAAAGGTTTACGTCTTCAGCAGGAACCAACGGGCTCGCAGCCGAGAGCCGCAGACAGGAAGTGAGACGGTGCTGAGAGACGGACCGACGTGTTGCTGGTCTGGATCTTTTCATGAGGTTTGTAGAAAAATATAGAATAACACCAGCCTGATCCTTTAATCCTTCCATCAACGTCTTTCTCCTGAAACTCTACTGCTGTGATTCTGATGTGTGTCCTGCAACTCAAAATCAGCTTAGATACATTCTGGGTAGTGAGATGTGGAGAAAGTCAAACATTTTCCAATCTTTCATTTACTAACTTTTAGTAGTGTGGCCAGAAAATAGTAACCTGCTTCTGTTCTGCTGCAGGTTGTTTCTGATGAAATGACGGATACGTCTCCTCAGACATAGAACACTTTGATTGGTGGGATTTGGGCAATTATTTAAACCAAGGACAAACAGAGCAGAGGAAGGATTAAGATCCTGGCCGTGTACAGGGCCCTGTTCATCGAATGTGGTTTAACTAATTCAGACTAACATGCTGATATCAGGCTACAATAATCCTGTTAGTTCTCATCCAGCTAATCTGGTCCTTTGAAAGCAGTTTGACTGAGTAGCACTGCGCTCTTATTTTGAAGTAAAGGCTAAATGAGTAGAGAGTTGAAACCATGATCAGCTCTCTTATGATTGGCTGAGTAACTGAGATTGGCAAGTACATGAGGTCGGTGTGTTGTGGACCCTCCCAGCATGCACTGGGGCAACAGATTCATGGACATCATGTCCCTGCGTTGTTACCGATGTGTTCAGACAGCGAGCGACGGTGGCTGCGTGACTGGTGAGGTTCTCAGTTATAGGCCTAACATAAATCCAAAACCTTCCAAACATCTTGCCAACAATAACTGTACTTGCAATGACCATTTTTAGCAAAGAGTCCCGCAGTTCATCCAAGTTTTGTTGTTTATCTTATCGCCAAATGAAATGCTCCATTAGATGACTCGGTTCGTCTTTTACTCGTCAGAATCTCTTAGCGGAGTTTGTCTTTTTGCTCACAGTATCTCAAACTACTGTACATTTGAACTGGTTCTATTAAAGTGTACAAACATTTATTTAGTTGTATTATTTGATCACGTATAAGTATGTGCAACTCTTCGTTTCGATGATTAAATTATGATAACTACACCAACAGATCATAGTGATCTCTCTCATCTAAAATCATAATTAAGTCGACACTTAAGTCATTATAAATCTGAGGAATCCGTTTGTGTCTGAACATCAGTTCATGTTCGGAGCTCATTGTCAAACGTCTTGGTCGTGATCCAGCTGCACTTTTGCAGGTTTGGGCTTAAGGACTTGTTGCTATGACAACAGTTCCAGATGAATTTTAAAACCAGCTTCGAAAGAAACAAAAAATCCAGACCCGTGTCAAAGTCATCAACAGTTTAATCTGGACGACTCGGTTATCCACGGAGGAAGAACGGGCCGGTGGTCTCAGCTGACTCGCTGTGAGGCTGAAATTATTCATAACGAGAAGCAGCTTTTCTTCTTTTCTTCAGAGATCTGTTGTCTCAGAAACGACAGGGGAAGACTGCTCCCCACAGGGCTACAAGTATTGATTTGTCATTATTGGATTTCACTGTTTGCCCTGCGAGTTGCGGTAACTGCAGGATTCCAGCCGTAAAGGCTTCTCACCTCTTGTAGTTGTAGAAATCGGCCCTCCAGCTCTGTTACGCTGCTGGACCTGTCAGCCAGCTGCTTCTGCAGTTTGATCATCGTCACGTTGCTGTTGACATGTGACCTGAGAGACGACACAGCGCACGGGAGTTACTGTGCATTCATACAGATACATGTGTGCACCCTCTCTCCTCTGTCTGGTATAACGGAAAGGTCCCACCGAACACAATCAAGACTTCTCACATTCAGGTTCTGCTCAAACAGTGTTTGCAAAACGCTGCAGTCATACAGATACACTGTGATTTGTGATACTGGCCTATATAAATAAAACTGACTTGACTACAGCTACTGTTGCTGCTCTGGTTGTGGTTTCAATTGACAGATGATATCAGGGACCATTTATGCACTTAAATATTGTTTTTTAGCAACGACAACTTTCTAAAACTGTCAAAACGTAATTAAATTACATATTTGAAGGATTTGAAAATGGTGACATTTCACTGGTATAAATATAATATTGGAAGAGCGAAGCATATTCCAGTATGAGTGGAATGACAAGAGGTCCTGGTACTGAGGTAGTGAGAGCAACACTGGCCACATAACAGCTTTTAAAGGGTGAGTTCACTCAAATGACGAAATATCGTTTTACCTCAGTTTGGAGGTCTGCTGCTGTCGGACCTCCAGAAGCCTCTCCTGATATTCTGCCTCCTTCTTCCTCAGTTCGTCCCGCAGCTGCTCCGAGACTCCCTCCATCTCCTCCATGTGGCTCCGCTGGAGCTCGATCACATTCTCTCTGGTGCACAAAGAAAGTTTACTGGTTAGCTTCAGTTATTTCAGCTTAATACGGACATGGCAAATATAACACGGTCTCCAGTCAGATGAGTAAAAACCCTGCATTTCAGAGACTAGAACAAAGGTGTCAAACTCTGGCCCGCAGTGTAATTATATTTGGCGTGCCAGGCAAAACCAAATGGCTACTAGAGCTGGCCCGCTGGTATTATACAGCGCATTCACCGCTAATACTACAAATCCCACAATGCTCTGCTGTTGTTTTGGCGTGTCAATCTTGACAGGACCCAGAAACGCCCTCTCCTCTGCGACAGCAGTCAGAGCGACCTCGTGCTGCAGCTGTCAGATGGGCGTTCAGATGTGACTCTTGGGCACGGAAAGTCAATAAATGATTAATTAATTAATTTCACTATATTTTTGTCGGAATAAAAACATAAAAAAAAAATGTTTTGATCTTTTTATAAAAGAAATTGCATCATATAGAAAACTAAAAAATACATAAAAATATCAAAAATAAATATATTTTACGTTGAAATTTGGTTCAAAGCAAATGTCAATTCAAATATTTTCATTTCCCTGTAATGTAGTCAGGGACTGTATATTGAACGGTAATAAGCGTTGCTTGTTCCATATTCAATGTTAAAGCAAAACTTGTTTGGGTTCATGTTGAAAGGTTCATTTGTTCAGTGTTGGCCCGCGACTTTGTTCAAGTTTTAAATTTTGGCCCGCTGTGTTTTTGAGTTTGACACCTCTGGACCAGAACAAAAAGCTTCGTTTTGTCCCGCACAGCGTTTCATGTTCCCTGAAAGATGTAATCAATCGCTCATTTCGTAATACTAATTGAAAAATGTATTTACTAATCACTCAACAGCAAGAGTAATTAGTTATATTACGCTTTACTTTCGTCACTCAGCCCTCAGCTCTGTCAGAGGTGTCTTCAAACAACTTCACAGCCTCCACACATTTCATATTCTGTATTTAAAAAGAGACGTCGTGGTTTAACCAGCAGCCGACAGTTTGGAGGGATTTACTGTTGAAGCTTCGGGCTTCACACAATGTAGGCCTACCAGTGGCTAATGTTAGCAAGCCAGCTAAGAACACACAACATGTAAATAAGACTTAGTAGGTAGAAACATTTGTCCTCTTTTGGTAGAGGTTAACCTCCTCGTGTTCTGTGTGTCCTCGGATCAAACGAGGTGAAGCCCACCCCCAGAATGTCAAAGTAAAGGAGCGTTACTGGGATTAGTAACTGTAATGTAACTATTGAATTTCAAATTGTAATCCCTTGCACTACTGTTACGGGAAAAAATAATCACCCACCGGTGTTTATTTTGATAAATGAGCCGAGTAACAAAGTGTGTAAAGAGCTGTGGATTTCTGTAATCCCAGTGCAGCAGAGTGCGGTCCTTTACTTTGAGATAAACATCGGAGTTACGTGGGTTTCAAACTGCTTTGAGAGATGAGAGACAGAGAATATAAGCTGAGACAAAGTCTGACGGTTAAAGCACAGCACTAACTCACAAGCTGAGAGGTTCAATTCTTTGGCAATCATGGTAAAATATGGATGCGACCAGAAA
Source organism: Siniperca scherzeri (assembly GCA_027580175.1). NCBI lineage: Eukaryota > Metazoa > Chordata > Actinopteri > Centrarchiformes > Sinipercidae > Siniperca > Siniperca scherzeri. Next base: position 33,663,410 of record CM050844.1, on the reverse strand, counting down.
AAGAAGATTTGTCTTGATTATTCAAATTCACCACTGTGGTTAATTTGTGGCATTTGTAAAAACAACGCGCTGCAAAGCAGCAGAGGAATCTCGTTCCAGGTTATAAATGCGACCTTTAAACCGGCTGATATAAAAGAGAGTCTGACGGACAGATGCTTGGCGATGGCGCGCAGCACTCACAGGTTGCGGATCTCGGCCCTCGCCTCCTCCAGCAGGTTGTGTCCGAATCGAGGTGCGAGGCCGGTCGGGGGTCTCCCACCTCCCTCCAAACTCCTGGTACCTGCAGGAGTCAAAACCGAAGAGTTTGTTCACAGAGGATCAGTACAATCGCTGTGACATCCATGAGAGAGATGTAGGAAAAACAAACAGCAGGAGGACAAACGGGGTTAAATAAATATATCGTATAAGTGATATTGTTTAGTTACAGAACATTTGAATTATGCTTCACAAGCTGTTTCGTCTGCAGACGAATCAACGAATCAACAAACTTGTAATTAGGGCTGCACGAGATGGTAAAAAAAAAAAAAATCATACTGCCATTCTGACAGATATTACGATTGTGATTCACGATTAGTGGAAATGATCATTTTTGCGTCACAATTTTCCTTTCAAGTCATGATGATGTCACGTTTGTTGGGGTGGGTACCAAACAAACATGTTTTCTTACACCTGGAGAACCAGGTGTGCAGGGCGGGGCGTCTCTGCAGCTCTGCAGTCCGTCATTATGACGTCATTATGACGTCATTATGACGCTGTTTTGTCGCATTTTACTTTCATCAAAAAATTGCAGCTTACGCGATTTTGATACTGCACTTGGCCATATCGTGATTTTGATAATATTTCAATTAATTGTGCGGCCCTACTTGCAATCCATGATTTCTGCATTACAATCAGTTGAAATAAAAACTAAAATATATATGAATTTGTAAAAGTAGAATTCTGGCCAGGAAACTTATGGAGCGCATCGCGCCCAGCAAGCAAGAGATCAACGGGACACCGCAGGCCGCTCGGCCCCCGGTGGGTCCGCGGCCGGCAGCCGCTCAAACGGGAGGGACTAATGAAGAAGAATTCAATTTAAATGGATTTCATGTGACAGAGGCTGGTGGATTTTGCCTCAGCTGATAACAGCACCGAACAGTCAGCGTGGTTTTGATGATTTGCAGATGAAAATCTACCCGTCGTTGAAAACATGTTTCAGATTCTAACCTTTATTTTAACGGTATTTCATGTATCATATTTTCAACATGTAACGGGTTCTACAGGATCTCCTGCGCAGACTTTCAGGTAAAAGCAGATACAAAGTTAAATAAATTTTAATTAATTTAATATCACTGTGGTCATTTCAAACCGAGCTGGGTACTCTACCGGACACTTCTCGGATAAATATCTGTGACGTACTTTTTGGTCGTGTGCGAGAAGGAGACGAAGCGTCATCTCGCAGCTTCTTTAACCCAGAGCTGACTCGTGATTGGACGTGGCTGTATGGCGTCGACCTCCTGCTCTGCGAGTTGATGAGCTGCTGCTTGGCCACGAGGAGGCGCTGTTTCAGTCCCTCGTTCTCGGCCTGCAGTCCCCGGACTCTCTCCTGGAGCTCCTCTATCATCTCCTCCATCTCCACGTCCCGCACTCTGGAGGCCGGCTGGCCTCCCCCCACTGCCAGCTGCTCGATACGACCCCGGTCCTTCACCAGCCTCATCAGCTTAGTGCCCAGCCTGGAGGAGGAGGAGGAGGAGGAGGAGGAGGAGGAGGAGGAGGAGGAGGAGGAGGAGGAGGAGGAGGAGGAGGAGGAGGAGGAGGAGGAGGAGGAGGAGGAGGAGGAGGACGGAGGAGGAGGAGTAGGAGTAGGAGGAGGAGGAGGAGGAGGCGGAGGAGGAGGAGGAGGAGGAGGAGGAGGAGGAGGAGGAGGAGGAGGCGGAGGAGGAGGAGGAGGAGGAGGAGGAGACGGACGATTACAGGTGAGAATTATAGACAAAGTAAAGTCATAACGTCGCTGTGATGAAGTTCACTTTACTCATGAGGGTTATTATACAGCCGGTGAAAACAGCTGTATAATGTCTTCTGAGGATCTGGAGGGAGCTTTAAAAAGTTTGAAAAAAATAACCCTGATGATGTCATAGTGATGTCACCTGGGTTATCGGCTTGAGACTTAAAATTTTTAACATACAGCCTGCGTTACAAAGTGGAGTCGGGGGCATTTTGAAAAAGGAAGCCATCTAATGGCGGAGGGGGGGGGGGACCTAATGAAAAACACCATCAAGATGCATTATGGGAAATGTAGGATCCAGCGTTTTTGGCGTTTGATCTCCACCGATCCACAGATTTCGGCCGTCCTGTTTTTAATGCGTCTCTTGTGAGTCCCCCAACTTTATGGAAGTGACATCACGTGACAGACATTTTTCATTACTTTTGGACAGTTCATAGACCTAATGGTTAATAAATGAATAAATCAGCAGTTTAATCAATAATGAAAATAACCGTTAGCCGTAATTTAAAGGACAAGTGCATTTACAAACCCTGAACTTCTCTTTAGGGAGAGTAGGGATTTCTGGCACAGCTTCACAGCCTTCGAGGAGACGAAGAAACTCCAGAAACACTTACAGTGTAAAGAGCAACTTTATCGTGAGACCAACATGTTCTGGCTCGTGGGCTTCAGCAGGGTCATCCAACTTTTCTGAAATACAAACTTTTAGTCCTAACTGACATTTTTAAAAGTAGAAAATCTCATTTTATTTTAAAACTGAGCAAAGCGTAAGAAAGTCTTCATTTTATTTTGCTCCTGGCCCTTGAAATGTGTCTCAACACTTTAATTACAACTGTTTTCAAATGATGAAGATGTTTATATTATAGTGATAATATTCAGAAAAGGCCTGTATATTTTTGGTGTGTGTGTGTGTGTGTGTGTGTGCGTCTCACTTCTTGATCTTGTCATCCTGTTTGTGAATATGCTGTTTGAGGTGCAGTGTCTCCTCATGGAGGCGCAGGAACCGGTCCTCCAGCTCCTCCCTGGACACCCGCGAGATGTCTTGTCGCGCCCGAGCATTTTGATACACGGATGAATCTGTCACCATAAAAAAAAAAAAAAAAAAATTTGTTGTTCTTTTTATATTTTCAAGCACGTAGCTGTGAGTAAACAAACTGCAACTCTAAGACGAAAACACTCTCGAGGAAGGAAGACGTAGCAACACGAGGCTGCATGTGCAGTGCGATCGTCCTCAGAGAGCTCAGCCTGAATTAAACCCCATTCATGCTGTTTTCTTTCTTCGGATGGGACTTACGGTCACATCGACCTGCTTCTTCTTCTCCTCTCGGCTGTTCCCTTTCAGGGGTCGCCACAGCGAATCACGTGCCTCCATCTAACCCTGTCCTCTGCGTCCTCTTCACTCACACCAGTTAGCTTCATGTCCTCTCTCACTGCATCCATAAACCTCCTCTCTGGTCTTCCTCTAGACCTCCTGCCTGGCAGCTCCAACCTCAGCATCCTTCTACCAATATATTCACAGTCTGTCCTCTGAACGCGTCCAAACCGCCTCGATCTGGCCTCTCTGACTTTATCTCCGAAACATCTAACACGAGCCGTCCCTCTGATGTCCTCGTTCCTGATCCTGTCCGTCCTCGTCCCTGATCCTGTCCGTCCTCATCCCTGATCCCGTCCGTCCTCGTCCCTCCCAAAGAGAACCTCAGCATCTTCAGCTCTGCTGCCTCCAGCTCTGCCTCTCGTCTTTCCTTCAGCGCCGCTGTCTCTAAGCTGTACGACATCGCTGGTCTCACCGCCGTCTCCAACACCTTTCCTTTCATTCCTGCTGAGACTCTTTTATCACACAACACACCTGACACTTTTCTCCACCCGCTCCAACCTGCTACTTTTCGCCTCTTCACCTCTTTTCCACAGTCTCCATCGCTCTGAACCGTTGACCCTAAGTACTTAAAGTCCTGCACCTTCTTCACCTCTGCTCCCTGTGACCTCACCGTCCCACCTGGGTCCCTCTCACTGACGCACCTGTATTCTGTCTTACTGCGGCTGAGCTTCATTCCTCTGTTTTCCAGAGCAGACCTCCGTCTCTCTAGATTTTCCTCCACCTGCTCCCTGCTCTCACTGCAAATCACAACGTCATCCGCAAACATCGCAGTCCACGGAGATTCCCGCTTCCTGTTTATACAGCACACACTCTTACTCACAGTGATTTCTCTGTTTATCTAAGCATCATGTCATTCATTTACACCAGATGCAATTTCAAGTTTCCATACAGCAATACCAACATAAAAAGTACAGCAAATATTCAGATATATTTCTTTCCACACAGTCAGTCAGGTTAAGCGCTCTCTGATGGCTTCCAAAGCGCCTCTTGGTGGAAACAGAACGCAGAACACAACATCAGGGATATAACAATGCATGATTTCACAGACTAATGTGCTAAAAATGAACAGTATCACACAGAGAACATGTAGTTACTGCAGTCACATAAGTTGCTCGGTTGGACAGACCTTGTGGACCTGCTGAAAGTCGGGACAGAGTTACTGTGATGTCTCTGACTGGCACATCTGCTGCTGTCTCATCAAGTAGAGTGGACATATTTCAGTCTGAAAATGAAAAGGTACAACATTTACATTCACCTCATCAGCCACCTTAGACCAAACACTGGGTCGGTATACAGCCCTGACTAAAGTAATATAAACCGTTCTGTAGTGTTGGGAGAAAACAGTTACGCCAAACTCCATTTGAAATATGTTAGATTAAAACTAATGTCCTTGTGGAGATAAAAACGACAAACGGCAGAACAAGATTCAAGGGTTTTAACTGACAGCATGTGTCTTCTAATGTATTCGGCATACAAGTGACCTACCAATAGCATTTCATTTTAATATTACATCAAATTTTATTGCGAGATTCCCCCTGCTGCCACCGCCATCAGTCTGTGCAAAAACTGGAGCATTTCACTGAAATACGTGCAGCTTGCTGTCACGTCCTCTACACTGATTTTAAAAAAGCATCTTTATTTAAATGAACTCATTCACATATCTGCGCGTAGCACAAGTAACTGTATCGACGACGGTCAGAAATGTTTTGCGTGGTATAAAAATGAGGTTTTGTTGTTTGTTGTGGTGTATTTCAATCAAATCTCATACGAGCGGCGAGTTAACTTCAGCTAACGTTAGCTAGCTCAGCTCGGCACTCTTGAGGCAGCTAGCTGACGGGCTAGCTCATTCTTCTAATTATGATAAGACATTATAGTAGTGGCGTTTGTGTCTTCGTATTTACAAAAACACGTTTCAAGGATTTCCGTGTTTACTTTTTAAACATTTCTTACCTTTTACAACGACTTTATTCAGTCCAGATTGACGGTTGCTACTGAAAACATAACAGTTCTTCATGTCGTTATGACGCTCCTACGCATGCGCCACGCCAGGAGATTTGTGGGAAATGTAGTTTTATCCGAACCGAGAGCCTTTCGGCCACTGCAGGTGGCGCTTCCAGGCTGCTTTGTTGATATTTTAAACACATTCTGCTTTCACTCCACAGATGTAAGGTTTTCCATCAAACATAACATGAAGAAAGATGGTGACTTTGGATGTGAGTCAATCTGTAACTCTAACCTCTTTTTTTTTTTTAATTCAGTTCAATTCAAAGAGCTTTACTGAAAGTTTCAAGAACAATGTTGCCAAAGCATCAGAATATAATTCGTCCAAATATTTGCACAACACACATTAACAGTAATGTGAACATTACCACAGACGTGTTCCCGATGTTTGGTGTATATTTCCATTCCAGTGCTCCCTCATATGTCTCCTGTGTGTATCCATCAGCTGTATTTCAGCCGCTTCACGTCATCGTTTACCCATGACAGTCTTTCTGGAGGGACACTGGGCCAATTTGAGGACTTTGTCTGACCTGACTTTACATGTAGGCCTATTTATGAGCAGCGTGGGGGTGCGATGGCTCGCTAGTATACATGTATCTCCCGGGGAATCTGACAGGCACGCTGTCAGACGTCTGCCTTTCATGAATTGGCAATGGATCTAATTTAGTAGCCTGAGACGAGCGTGCTGGCTGGACAGAATGAGTTCAACCTGCATGTCAGGCTCACGGTTTGCCACGCAGCGATCGCTGGGCCGTGACAGTCTCCCATCACTGCTGCTTCTTCCAGCCATGACCTTTGACCCCTCCCCCCGTCTCTTTAGGCTGGGACTGTGCGGCAAAGGCTGGCAGTGGAGCGAAATGTGTGTCTGTCAGAGAGTCAGCCTGTCGTTGAAGTCTATGATGCCTGCCGACCTTCTGCTCAACAGGCCGTGCCCACCGCCGTGCAACAACCGTCTGGTGCACGATCTGCCTTCGCCTCAGCCCCGTATTTCCCCTCCAACAGCCTCTGTCTTCAGGACAGTTCAGACCTGTAATGCCACTTTAGATGTTGTGCCATCTGAATATATAATAGACTTCTACAATTCGACAGTAGCGGAAGATCTTTCACTTAAAGCGTGTTTTGCATCTCGTCACTTCACGGTGCCGAATGATGTGTTCATCTGCTGAAGGAGGAAAGTTTCTCTGAGCTCACCTTAAATTTCCTGGACGTACCTGCAGGACTCATGACATCGCTACTAGTTTGGAGCCAATCGTTGTCCAGTTTGAAGCGTGAAGCCTCCGGGTCACAGGAGGAGGCGGCTTGTGTCCAGCAGTTCCACTTTATTTGTACACGAGAGAGACACTAATTATTATTCCAAGCAGAGCATTTCTCTGTGTCTGGAGTGGATCTTTAATTAAAGTATAATAGCACTGCGTAAAAAAGTCCTGCATTAAAAGTGTTACTAAAAGTTCCAAATTAAAAGTACACATTATTACATTACTTCAGAATAATATTTATTACTGGATTAACATATATATATATATACACACACATATATTTATCCTCTGGCGTTATACAGAAAAGTGTATTAAATGTATAGTGTGTAAGTGTATAAAGTGTATAAAGGTAGATTAAATATTAGAAGTCCAGAATGATCCTACACACAAAGCAGCTGCAGCACAAACGGCTGCATTAGAGTTTTAAACTGGCATCTGAGCCATGCAAAATTAGCTTTCTTTTTTTCAAGCTTTCTTCTGATCTTGGCTATTTTTCCTTCTGAAATACTGAATAATGTTGCCGCTTCAGGCCTCTAAAGGTATTCAAAGAAACCTGGAAACCTTTACTATCCTTTTAACTGATCTAGGTGCAGTGCAGAGCGGGCCTGGATCACCAGTGAGTGTTTGATCCGGAGAGAAGCGTCCCAGATGTGACACTAGGTGGCAGTTAGTTCACGTGTCTGAGGAGCTGAACGGCGTCCTCCTCCTCCTCCTCCTCCTCCTCCTCCTCAGTACTGATGAGGATGGAGGATGAGGATGAGAGGAATTTAACCCCTCGGGTAACGTGACGATACGAATGTGTGTCAGTGTGATGGTGACAGGACTTTGACGCCACGAGCAGGACAAGGTGAAGGTTTCAGCATTAGCAACTTAATAAACAGCAATTTTCAGAAAATTAGTATGTATTTATGTATGTGCAGTAAGGTGTTGCCATGGCTACAAGTTAACCTGTCACTGGTCAAAGTTCAGATCATTTACGGTGAGAAATGAAGCTTCATATTTGCAGTTTCAGGTGGCTTCTAAGACGTTTAAACACGCCCTTCATTTCAGAAATTTAAAGTTGAAGCGACTCGTCATCTCTTGTACCTGAAATGGGACTTTGGTTGTTAACACACTATAGATATTTTCTATGTTCATTTTCGAGCATTATAATTGCAAAAATATGATTCAGTCCCATTTTCATGTAAACAAATGCCTCTTTTGTTCTGACTCCTGATACACAACAGAGGCGGAGGACTGCTTATTTGTTAGTATTATTAGAACTGTCTCTGGTGGGGAGTACACATGCACAATCAGAAAGTAAAGGTGCTCCATGCGCAGAGCGGCCCCATGTAGAGTGTTACAGTATCATTATTTATTATTTCATCAGTGTTACTGATGCGTGAGCAGAGTTTTACTGTTGGAGCTGCTCAGGGTGGAGCTCATTTAAACGACTTGATTCATTGTTGGACACTTTAGTCTCAAGTCTTTGCACAGTAACTCCAGCTGTCAGATAAATGCAGCAGAGTAAAAAGCTTCCGTCTGAAATATTGAGGAAATATTGAGGCCTGATTACTGATTACTGGGCCATCATGGAAACTATTAGGTCAGTTTCAGGTGAAACTAGCTAATCAACAGATACTCAGGTAGACTCCTCCCTGAGGGCGGGGCTTAAGCAACACAGAGTAGCTTCAATTTCTAGAAAATATACTTAAATATGCTACTTGAGTAAATGGACTTGTTACTTTCCACCGCTGCACGCAGTATGTCGTGTGTTTTGCGTCTTTTTAGGGAATAAAAAGACGAAGCGTTTAAATCACAACATTTTCACAACTCAAATTTAACATCTAACAAATTCCCAAATTAAGAGCTTCACAGAGCCCCCGCCTGTTTTTAATTAAGCTTAAAGAACTGTAACAGCATTTATTTAAATGTTTATTTTAAGAAGAAAGTCCCATATTTGCAGGTCGGTGTCATCTTTTAGATAGAAACAACCAGTAATAAAAGGTTATGGTTCTTTAAGCATTTGTTTTTCGGAAATAAAACATTCAATTATGTTTTTCACACATTAATTCCACTTTTACATTTTAGAAGTTTAACTTTAGAGGCTCCCTGTGGGGGTTTTGGTGGCTAGCAGCGCTATGGAGCCATGTTTTCACGAGCGGGGCCCTGTTGCGCTTGCACGATGTGCACGTGCGCGAGCGTGCACACGTTCCCGCAGAGAAACACAGCAGGCCAGGAGGACGACTGCGAGCTCGCAAACATGCATGAAAACAATCAAGGATTTCAAATATTTTGAGGTGTTTTTTAAAGAAGGACATCTCTTTATTTCACATGTATCGGTGTGTGTTTGTTCCTTCACTCCACTGAAGTGCCATGCTGTTCCAGCTGCACCTTTACATTACATGTCCGGATCCATTTCTTCACAGATACATGCAAACGCAGTCTACCATGACATTCTGTACGAAAAGAAGGTCTCGGTGTCTAAACGACAGGAGGCAGAAGAGGTTAAACATCCAACATCAACGCCATTCAGGGAGAAACGCTGAATGAAGAGATGCGCGTGGTCACGATGCAAGAAAATGTTTTAATAATTTCAGACATGACAGTCTTCGTCAGGGTACATGATATATATCAGCATTAAATGTGAACATTTAAAGGTGTTAAACACTGAAACAAAATAATTAGCAGTCAGTAGATTCTTTGCAAAAGTATGATCAGCCTCGATAACCACTTCAGTCTTGTACTGAGTCCGGACTGTGAGGAAGAAATGTCTCTTCCTCACGCCGGCCGCAGCAGTCAGGATGATGAAGGGATCCGTCTCCGTCGCAGCGACTTCAGCTCAGCCTCGCTGCTAACACGCTGCTGTTTAGGGCGATGAATAACGCTTCCCTCCAGACTCCAGGAACAATTAGACCACTCCTGTGTTCGGCTTCACCCAGAGTCATTTTTCACTCTGTTTTCACAGTCTAAATGCCAGAGTGATGGAGCAGCTGCTTGTCTTATGTAGGAGTGTGTTTGCCAGCGTCCCTGTGTGTGTGTGTGTGTGTGTGTGTGTGTGTGTGTGTAGGTGGACTGCCAAAGGGAGCTTTATGATTTATGGAGATGCTGACTGAGCTGTTACAACACAAAACTAAACCTGGACCTCACAGCAGGATCGGTATCTGATTGGAGAAGGAAACTGCTATGTTGAACGAGAATCACATGATCCACGATCACGAGCACGAGCACGAGCACGAGCACGAGCACGAGCGCTGGTGACCTGAAGTCTGACACCTTTCCAGGGCTTTTGTTCTGTAGAACTGTATTTGGTCTTTCCGAAAAGCTAAGACGTGATTCGGGGGTTTTACGTCCACGTGGGTATCAAACTCCAGCTTCTTCCTGTCCCCCCTCTTTTAAGGTTTTGGGTTTATTTACTAAAATCTCCGTAAGCAGGATCTTCAGTCTCGAGCTGCTAAAATCCAGAGGAGAGAAGAGAGGAGTTAATGAAAACGTTGATACGTTCATTTAGGTCGCTTTCTGTTATTATCGTGCGCTCACAGTCATTAAGCTTCACAAGCAGCAGAGGGTGACTGAGCTGCTTTCTTTGCCTCTCAGGCTACACAGAGAGAAAGACCTGCAGGCAATACTCAGGGCTCTAAAGATACCGACAACTCGTCCGCACATTTTTCCAGTAAGAAACGTTTTTAATGCGTGTTAATATTAAGAGGCAGTACTCTCCTAAACAACACAATTGAACATAAATCAAAGAAAGGGCTCTAAAGGACAGAGCTCTTTGTAGTGAAGGTGGGAGCCCGTTACCACAGCTGGAACATCTGTGATGAGATGTGTACGTCAGAAGTTATGAAGCACTAATAATGTAGAAAAGGCCAAAACGGTAGAAGTACAGCGCTTGAGTAAATAGACTTACACACACACACACACACACTTTAACATCAGTAGACATAGAGACGGCAGTTTAAACTGCACATCGGTGGTTTCTTATTGTCTCTGTCAGGTGTGTGTGTGTGTGTGACGCAGGTCCCCATAACTTAAATCATTACATTTTAGGGTGAAGACTTTAAGGTTAATGTTAGGGTTAGGGTAAGTCTGAAGTGATGGAAACACGACTGTGTGTGTGTGTGTGGTAGACTCAGTATAATTACTGATGGTTATTGACCCTCGTCTTTGAGTGAAGGTGTGTGTTGAGGTCAGTGTGAGTGCCGGTGGAGGCTGAATACATGTTGCACATGTCTGCAGCTGTCTGAGTGTCCGGCCTGAAGCGTCTCAGCAGCTGCTGGACTGCGATGAGACGTGCTTCATCGTTCACGCTCCCCTCAGGATGAACTGTAATCACTCTGCTGATCCTCTGACTTTCCATCTAGCGCCACCATCAGGTCGACACGTTAACGCGTCCGACACTTTGGTTTCTGACCTGCAGAGCTGATGGCGTTCCCATCAGCCTCAGCTGCACTTTCAAAGTTCTTCAAGGTTCAGCTTTGTTGTCAGTACACACAGGACTGCACAGTGAAACGCAGCTGTAGCCGCCTCCGCTACACACACTGGACATGTAGAAACAAATACTGAAATATTTTAAATTAGAACAGAATAAAACAGTAAGACAGGCAATAAAATAGCGATATTTAAGGCAAAAAAGAACAAACAACAACAAACGTGTATGGTTTACAGTAAGTACAGCCTCGCACAGCTTCTGTGGCCGGAGTGTACATTTTGTGGTCAAGTGCAGAAGCGACAGAAACGTCCTTCAGTTGCCTCGATCATTCTTTCATCACAGCGTTACAGAGTGAATAAGAGACGCGGCGGCATTAACAGAGCCAGTCGGAGTGTAAACTCCTCCGTTCGGCCCGTCGTTAACGCGTTCCAGCTCGCCCCGCGGCGAGCACGCTGTCCGCTCAAGGGTCTCTGGAGCGCCTCATTAATTATGTTGAAGGTGAACTATGACTTGGGGATAGGCGGTTATGAAAATTTCATCAATCTGGTGAGTTGGGGGGTTCGGGGGGGGGACCAGCTGCTCCTGTCAGAGGCCACTTCTGGTGGACGAGTGGGGGGTCAGATCGGTGTGTGTGTGTGTGTGTTATGGGATTTGTTACTCAGAATATAATAAGTAGAGGGTCTGGGATTTCTCTGGTTTTCTTGCAGATGTGTTTCGGTTTTGTAGCAAAAAGACCCTGAAAACAGAACAGAACCAGTACGTGATGTCCGCTGCTGGATCATTTTAATATTCAGAGAAAATACCGTATCCTCCAAGTTTAATCATGTTTTGATTTGTCCAACACATGGTGTATTGAATTACATATTTTAAGTTATAAAAACACTTCAGTTGGTTATGTTGTTGGGTCATTCTGCGGGATTTTTTTTATAAGAAACTGTTCAACAATTCAAGGCTCAGGCTGGTGTTTTTATATTTGTCTCCTTAGCAGAAACACAGAGACACGGTAACGGTGACGCCCTGTGTGTCAGCATCACATCCTAATTATACCAAACTCAGCTTTCTAAAGTTGGGATTCTTTTGCTCTTCGGCCTACAGGAGAGGAAGGGGGCCCAGAATTTCGTGCTACACCCTTCCTGCCTGCCTGCCTGTCTCTTGTTCTTGTATGTTGTTGTTGTAAAAGTTCAAAATAAAAATAAATAAGTAATCCATATATTGATCCGTAATGAAAGTAATTATGAGTTGTTGCCCTAAAAAACATGTTGGCTCATGTTAAATTAGCTGTTTGGTTGGTTGGTTTTATGTTTGTGGAGGTTAATAAATAATTAAGACAATCCTTAAAAAATGTCCTTGAGTCACTGTAAACAGACCCTGAGTTCACCTCCCCAGCCTCTCCTCCCCCTCCTCCCCCGTCCCTCCCAGAGCCAGTGACTTCCAAAGCAGGAGGACATGTGACCTTCTGTGTCCGGGGTCGTGCCCTCCGCCGCCGCCGCCTCCCCTCCCGCAGCCGCCTCTCTGACAGACGTGTAAACAGATGCAGCCGTTGTTTGCCGTGACAGGTGATTATAGTTGGCACCGGTGCCGAGGCAATTAAACCCGAGGGCTGACAGCGCCATTTGGTGGGCTGTTATTTCGATGCCCGGTGTAATTGTAGCAGCACGTTTTCACCTGCTAGGCAGAGGCCTCCGAACATCATTAATCCGAGCAGCAACACGGCCGGCCGGAGCTGCTTAACGCAGAAGAACTGGCTTCAGCCCGCGTTGGTTTGATGTACGGTAATGAGATGGCTGCCGAGGACGCTGGGAAAAGATATACCTTTTGATAATTAGCCTCCGTTAGCTGGGCTGGGGTCAGGGTCTGTTTATTTAAACTTTACTTATCCAGAGAGGGCTTGACTGAGCAGGCACGCTCCCGAAATCCATTCACATTTAAAGGAATTTACAGTCTGCTGCAGAAACTGTCATTTCAAGAGTCTCGTGTCCAGATAAGATTTAAGACACTTTCATTTTCACTCAGCCACATATATGCGTCTCTGTTGTTGGTCACAAATCTGATTACAATCCGCCTTTGTGTTCTTATTGGTTCCGTGCTGATCGGGGTCGGTCCTGCTCCCGTCCAGGAGGAGGCTGAAATGCACCCGAAGCTGTTTGGTAACTGACAAAAACACCAGAAGAAGAAGAACTTATGCACTTTAGCAGTTTCGTTACAACAATAACAGCTGAGCTAACAACTATCTATGAACTAACACGAATCATATTTATGAGCAACGAGCGAGACAAAAGCTTTTTCTGCCAAGGCTCTCGGCCTTGGCTCTGCCAAGACAGATTTCAGTGTAATTTCAGCCGCACTATCACGGAGCGCTGACCCTGTAGAGGCTGCTGGGAGAGGGCAAAGGTCACGGATTGTGCTGGTGCTCCCTGCCCAGCCAGCCATTCAGAGAGCAAAAAGGACTGGACTTAAAGGTGGTAACGGTATCAGGGCAGGAACTCGCGGTGGGGGAGACGTCTAATGTTTAATTGTTCCCGAGTCCAGGATGGAAGCTAAGGGGGACGGAGCTTTGGCCATCAGGGCCCCGAGGCTCTGGATCAACCTGCCCGAAGACATCAGGCTGTCTGAGTCAGGGTCTTCGTTTAAGTCTCGTCTCAAAACACATTTTTATCAGAAAGCAGATCCTGATTTTACCTGAACTGTTTATTTTACTGCTTTATATTTCATCATTCATCATGTTTTATTCCTCTTGTTGTGAAGCACTTTGTACTCTGTTCTGATAAGTGCTCTATAAATAAAGTTTTCTTCTTATTATTATAATGTGGGGGGGCATGCCCTCTCCTGTCCTCTGTCAGATACTAGTATTCTTTGGGAGGAGTGACACCTTGTAACACATACTGATATACATTTGCTCCAGTGATCAGAAACACTAGCGTAGCCATTCATTCCCCTCCCCGGTAGTTTCAGCATGTGTAAATCCTCAAACTAACTGCCGACCCAGCTGATGGGCAGGGAGGCAGGTAGGCTCGGTAGCTCCAGCCTCTCGCAGTACTTAGCATCAGACCAATAGGAACGGGACTTCGCTGGACTGTGGCCCGGATCGACACTCGCGTTCGATTCTGGAGTCCATCAGAACCAGTCAGCGAGGCTAATGCTACTTCCACAGATCACATACTCACGTAGTCACGCGTTTGTTCATACACGTAGTCCATGTGCTAGTCATGAACACAGGGCAGCTTTTAACAAAATAATGTAACACGAAATGTGCATTGGCCTTGGATGTAATGCTAGGTTACTACTTTAGGTAGTAAGCTAGTTAGCCTGACATGCTAATGTTTGCAGCTTACGATAGAAAAGATAAGCACACCGTTTAATCCACTTCTTACAGTTTTTCTCTTGTCTTTTTGGTTTTGGAGAGGGTAAAAAAACAGAAATCACCATCCAAACTCTTTATATGCAGAGTATTACAGCCCCGTGCACACCAACTGACAGAAAAATGGCCACAGAGAGGGGGAAAGTCATGGATGAGATCAACATAGCTGCACACGTTTTAGCCACGCTACAGTCATCTATGTATGGCAACGTTAGTCGCTCGGTGGGTCGACCTCTTTGGTCCAGACTGAAGCGTCTCAGCAGCTGCTGGACTGCGATGAGACGTGCTTCATCGTTCACGCTCCCCTCAGGATGAACTGTAATCACTCTGCTGATCCTCTGACTTTCCATCTAGCGCCACCATCAGGTCGACACGTTAACGCGTCCGACACTTTGGTTTCTGACCGAACACCTGCAGAGCTGATGGCGCTCCCATCGGCCTCAGCTGCAAAATTAAACTAAGATGGTGAACATTATACTAAACACTGTGAGCATGTGAGCATGTTAGCATGCTGATGTTAGCATTTAGCTCTGCTGTGTCTCAGTACAGCCTCACAGAGCTGCTAGCATGACTGCAGACTCTTAGTCTGTAAAACCATGAAGGTTTAATATTTGTAAAACTTTGCCAGAACCAAGAAATGTTCACGTGCTGGTCAGCTGTCATTGAAGCGACATCATGGCGGCGCACACAGACGCTGTGACCACTTCGGGCTCTCCAAACCTACTCGCGCTTCACTGTCTTTGTACTTGTTTTCAGTTTATTGTATCGGTGCTTACTGTGTGCACCGCAGCGCTGAAGGAACACAGTATCCAGTTCTTAGACTGTATCTTTGCCCCAGACCAACACTGTCAACAGCATCAAGGACCCTGGAAGACACAGCGTGGGGAAAAGAAATCTGGCCAAATAATCCAGTCTCGGCAGCAGATATCTGAGGATATTTTGAACTTAAAAAGAACACACTAACATTAATGTCTCTGAAAGCAAATTAATGCTGAACATTTGGAATAATCCGATCACTGCAGTGCATGCAAACACAGTAAATAACCTTAATCTGCACATATTTGCCACTGAATCTGAAGCTGTGTGTTTCTGTGTGAATCAGGTCCCTGTTGTCTCACGCTGACTGTCAGATTTAGTGTGTAAATCCACAGAAACCCTGCAGGACTGAGTCTAATGCAGGAGAAGTGCAGCATTACGAGGCAGTTAACTGCGGATCAGTAAATCCTGCCAGGTTCAGTGCCGGTCACTGGACCAGCTGGTCCGGAGGAACACATGACACCATTTGTCGGCGCAGAGTGACGTACGCTGTTTTTCTTTAATTATGATGCTGGGTCTCAGTTGACCTCTGCTAACAACATTTAATCAGCGGAGATTTGACTAATGGACAGACTTTGATGAGGTTCGGCCTCAACTGTCACGACTTCCCTGCAAGAAAAGTCTCTCCAAGTGTGTGACGGACCTGAAGCAGACGGGTCAGCCCTCCCTCCCGCTGCGTTTGGTCTTTATTTAGCCGAGCATCGTGAAGGATCATAGTCAGAAAAAGTGGCTGGGATCAAAGCTGTGGACCACACGGGGGGGATCCGTCAGCTTTCAGGGCTGGAGAGAGGCCTGATCTCAGATCTGTGCGTGATGACTTCCATTCCAGATTCAGATGTAGTTCAGTTGACAAATCTGTCAAGTGTAAAACCATAAACACAACGCTCGAAAACGGCTTCGCCATCAAAGGAACGCTGCGCCGAAAAACTACGTTGTGAATATCGAACATTGCACGTTTGCTCTTTCGTGGAAGACAGAGGAGGTGAAAATTACGATTCAAATAGTTTCATTCAGTTCATTTTAAAGATCGCATCACCGTTCAAATGCACTTCCGTATGTACAACAGTAAGAGTATTTTTACATGAATGTAACGGTACTTTGACTTAAGTAAAGGGTCATCTGATCATCTGTAGTTTATTGTGACGCAGTCTTCTCTTTAATGCCGCGATGGCTGCAGCGTAATCCTCGGGGTCAAAGGTGCGTCCGCTGAAAGGGCTCGTTTCTGCCGCTGACTGTTAGTGTCTCAACATCTTGGAAAGGATCCTACGGAGACGGACCTTTTTGTTAAAGAGACACAATCGTCCCTCGTGGCAGCCAGCTGAAACGACATATACGACCGTCGGAGAGTATGTCGTCATGGTAACAATAATAACGGTCGCAGTTTGGTTCGGTTTAGGAAAGGATCATGGTTTGGCTTAAAATAAGTCAGCGTTGACTTTTGGCTTTGCGCGGGACATGAGCAGCGGTCCTGTGTTCGACCCCCCCCCCTACATGACTACTGAGGCCGCTAGAGGCGGAAATATGGCTCGTAATAAGCTGCTTGCACACGCGGCTGTACCTCACGAGACTCGTTACTTTTTACACACAACTTTAAAAATGGAGGGTCATTCCATTATTTGAACATTTGGCGATACATGTCTTATTGGAAATATAAACTTTTCAGATCATATTCCTCTTTTCTTTTATTACATTTTTCTGATTTGCTCACTTAATTCTTTTTCTTTTTTGGTATCTGAATGTGTTTGTGTACATGCATGCGTGTTGTATATCTATGTATTATTTGTATATAGGTATATATGAATTTGTAGCACTCAGCGCTGACAGGAAACTTAAATGATTTCATTTGATATAAAATGGTTTCAGTGAACTAAATGCGTGTTCAGAAATGATTTGAATGTGTCAGCGGCCGTTCCAGCTCGTCCATAATCGCTTTCGTACTAATAGGATTATTCTTTTTGGTCTCTTTTGCTCTTAAATTCAGACCATCGCTCCGCCTATACTCAGAAACTCAGTCGGTCAAGTTCACTCTCTCCTGTCTATTGTTGTCCATTTTAAAAAAGATGTGTTAATCTCAGCAGTGCCGCTCCATTTGTCTGAGGGATCATTTGCTAATCGCAAACACTGAAGCAGTCCAACATATTTGAATCTTTAGGGGTGCAGAGGTGACTGTCTGGCCCAGCGAGTGGAAGTTAAGTGAGATTTTAATACTTAGACGTCTAAAAGTGTCACAGACGACGCTGCGTGACATAAATGGGTTGTGGCAGTCAGCGTCTGGAAGAGAGTAATCCTTGGATCATGTGAGATGAATCAAGCGAGATCACGCTAAGAGAGCACATTTTAATTCCTCCCAAAAGACGGCAGACATTTTGTCATTTCCATAAGTTATCTGGAAAACTATTTTGCTTTTCAAGTTTGGAGACGAAGTCAGCGGGTTACTTTTTTTGCTTTCTCACTTCTAAACTATAATCTTCTTTTAAGCACACAGTCAAACTCCTCAAAGAAACGCCGCAGCTAAAACAATGTTTAATCTCGGCCTCTTGGGGATCACGGAGTGGTGTTTGAAAGAAGATGAGGGTGTCAATTAAGAAGAAAAAACTTCAAAATGGAGGCGATTAAACTTTGAAATTTTTAAAATGCTCCCTGCTGAATTGTCTTCTCTGTGGAAAAGGTTGCCAAAGTGCACTGCTTTATTCTGCATCGCGCAATGAGGAGAGACAAGTGGTATTTATTTACTCTGCTGTGGCTGTCAACACGCCTCCCCCTGAATGTTTCTGTCGACTCTGCACATCCAACCTGTCACGGAGCTTTTTCAAACGCTCGCTGCGAGATGTCAAGCCAGCTATCCGACCACTTGTACGTGAGAAACTTTAAGGAAAAATACTGAAAGACAGAAAGAGTGAGGCAGATAAACACACACACGTGTAATTATCTCTTCTGCTTTGCTGGTTAGAAACTTCTTTCCAGACGCGGTTTTAACGATAAAACTCTCCTGCTGGTTTCTTATTGAAGTTTCTTTCGCAGCCAGCCAGCGGTGGAAGAAGTACTGAGATCCTTTACTTCAGTAAAAGTACTAATACCACAAAAGTCAACTTTTCCCGAGCTCAGAGAAACGGCCTGTTTTCAGCTCTGCGACGAAGCGTTTCCCAGCTGATCCGAGGGGGGGTTAAAGAGTTTATTCAGCTTCAGGAGGAGGAGAGTTTCCTCAGCACGTGAAGGAAACTCTTCATCCTTCAGCTCGTCACAGACACCTGGAGATACGAGGTTTCCACCGGACAGGAAGGGGATGAAACAGTGTGATCTGTGAAGTAACTGAAGCCGTCAGACAAACGCAGTGAAGTCCAACGTTTCCCTCTGAGACGAGGCCGAGTGGAAGTGCATAAAATGGAAACTTAAGTACAGTAAATGTTTCCACCGCTGCAACAAAACCGTCATTTCAGTTTATTACAATCACGTTTGGTCTGTTTCAACCATCAATCTGTCAGAGCGGTGTGATGAAAGGCTTTGAACGTTTAATGTAACATTATCTGAAAGACTGTGTGGCTCACAGCTTGTTTAAGCACAATGTCACATTTTCTGTTTCTGCATGCGTTAAATACCAAAGATGTTGGCTTTGGGATCGGAGGCTGAGGAAAGAAACTAAAGTAATGTGAAATTAATTATTGATTACATTATTAGAAGTGACTTGCCCAACACTGTTTCTATATGACTCAGTTGTTTACTGAGTTAGGTTTTGGTGACGCGGCCTGGAATATGTTCAAAGGAAAGGCTTTTATGTGTGTGATGTACGGCCCACCACACAGGAGTCACGAGGAGTCCGGGGCTCACTGAGTCCCGACAATAAAAAACACTTGCTTAATGTTTATTTAATTAAATGTAATAAACGCGACGTGTCTCAAGTCACTGCAGACTTTCTCTGCCTTAAACCAGACCAGGATCTGTCGGTCTGGACAGAACCAGAACCAGAGTCTGCAGCCCTGCTAGCAGCTCTGTGAGGCTGCGCTGAGACGCAGCGGTGCGTTGAGCTAAATGCTAACATCAGCATGTTCAGCAGGTATCATGTTCACCATCTTAGCTTAGCGTGTTAGCATGCTAACATTAGCTAGTTAGCAGTAAACACAGAGAGCAGCTGAGGCTGATGGGAACGCCATCAGCTCTGCAGGTCAGAAACCAAAGTGTCGGACGCGTTAACGTGTCGACCTGATGGTGGCGCTAGATGGAAAGTCAGAGGATCAGCAGAGTTATTACAGTTCATCCTGAGGGGAGCGTGAACGATGAAGCACGTCTCAGCCTCTCCAGCAGCTGCTGATGCTTCAGGCCGGACGTTTAAACAGAAATCTGTGTATTATTATTGTGTTTGCACATAAATCCCATCAGTCTCTTGGTTTCAGTCGTTGAGAATTCAGAGGGAGGAGTCACTCACCTCATTAGAGAGTAAACATTTCAGAATAACATTTGTTTTCCTCCACAGTGTGAGAGAACGCTCCCTCTCCTGCATCCTTTGGTCTTTTACCTGCCGTTGTCTTTCTTTGTCACTTCCCTGCTTTTGTTCTGCTGTTGTCACAGTATTTCGGCTGCGTGTGCATAATAAGGCGTGCCGTATTACATTTAGATAAACATCTCTCATATGTTCAGCGCAGTTTCTCAAACTGCCTGCAGCGACGCTTCCTCTGTACTTCAGGGTTTATTCAGCTGTCACTAATTGTTTAGATCGGTATCGTGATTTCATGATGGAGTCGAAAATATATCAGAGAAACTGGAGAAATTCTGTAATGATGTTTAAAGACATGGTTTTTGTACACAACGTAGTACTGAAAATCTCTTTTAAAAATCTGAATCCTTTTGAATATCTTATCAAATCGTTTCTACTCCAAAATGTGTCACGCAACGCAAACGCACGCTGCAGCAGCCGCGCACGTTTCAGGTAGAAGATCGAAGATGCACACGAACGCAGCGGAGCAGTCCAGCAGGGGGCGCCCGCTGCACGTCGGTGCCGCCCTTTGCTCTCTCCCTGTGCTTCCTGTCTCTCTCTGTACCTTCATGTCACTTAGAAAGATCTGAAACACTGAACGATGACAGTAAAAACAAACTCGGTTTTTCCTTCGGTCCTGTTGAATGATCGCCATTTTGAGTTCATTTCTGCCATTTTCCTTCCTGTTGTGTCAGTTTTTCCATTAAAGAGATTTCTTCCACGATGATTAGCCATTAGTCCTGCCTCCCCCCACTTCCTTTAAATAGCTTTTTTTTACTTGCTACTAACAGTATTTTAACTACATCTAATGATCCAAAGGTTTCTGACCTGCAGACGTTTGCTCCATCAAACTGTACCAACACTGTAAACCCCCCCAGCAGGTCCGTGCCCTGTGAATAACCTGCACAGCATATATGCAATGCACAGTTCAGATGAAGCAGCTGCATTTACTTGCGTTTTCACAGAATATGGAAACTACCATCGATTTGTGTGGAGTGTGTAACAGGCCTAACATGGCCTTTTCCAGAATCTGTTCATGGTCGTGTTAAGGTTTATGTTTTCGTTCGTGTGTGTTGGAATTTACTTCAGATGATCCACGAGGAAAACGTTCTGAAAGTTTCCACATATATGTACATGTATATATGTTGTTTCTGTCACGTGGATGACTTTCACACCAGAGATCGTTCTTTTATTTGGACGTTGTTTGTCTCTGTTGGTGGCCGTCCTGGTTTGGAATAAAACTATTCGTCTCTCCGCTCGTCCTCGTCCTAAACTCCTTCGCTGAAGAGACAAACGTCTTCATGTCCTGTTTTCTTTTCAGCCGTCCTAAATCCCAGCCTTGGATTCCTACTTTAATTAAAATGTGAAAAGACTGCAGCTTTACTCGAGCTCTGATAAGAGCTAATGATGTTATTATTAAGCCCTGATAACACGCTAGCACCAGGACTCGGTGAGAGAAGTTCAGAATAAAAATACAATAAAATATATATATATATTACAACAGCTGGATTTTAATATTGTTAAAATATTAGCAAGGGAAACTGTCCTTTTTTATTTAGTTTTGACTTAAATAATAAAACTGCGTTTAAGCAGATTATTGTTGTGTTTACATTCATCAACATAAAACCTGCTTGTCTGAGTTCAGAGGAGAATTATTTCTGCACGTAAACGCCGTCGCTGTCAGATGTAAAGCCCGTTTGCAGCGACAGAATATTCTGCATGTGAACATTTTGCATTAATTCGCCGAGCCCCTGCCTGTGTCCGTCTCCTGCAGCAGCTATAAATACGCCCGTTTGCATGTGGACTGTAATTGCCCCAGAACGTCTCACCGCAAAACTTTCACACCCTCTCAACTTTAGCTGTCCTCCAAATTGCTGTTGACACCGTGGAGAAGCGTCTAATATCAATCTGTAATGGGTTCTGATGACAAACTACATGGTTGGAAGACCATGTAATCTCCCCTCAATTAATTAAAGCACACAGGGCTTTCCAGCCCATCGACTGCCGGCCACGCTGAACCAGCTGCCACTAAAAGGCTCCGCTCGCCCCGCCGCTGTCAAGTGGAAAAGATTGAGCTTCTACGTGCTGAGGAAGGTGCTTAGCTGAGGCAGGCAGATGCTGCGCGTGTGTGTGTGTGTGTGTGTGTGAGTCCTCAGAAAACATCTGCACATTCAGTGAGTTAATTACCTGCACCAGTTCCCCAGTCCATCAACACCAATTCATTCACACACACACACACACACACTCACACACACACACACCACCCCTGCAATAAGAATAACAACTGTGTCAGAAATAGCAACAGTCGCTGCCCTCTGCGTGAAGGCCGCCAGCATCTGAAAAGGTTGAGTGACATAACTGAAAGGAGTCCAGACGAAAGGCAGTGACGTCCACCTCTACGCTCGGTGCCTCCGTCCCTGCGCGGTGTTTGTTTCTGGTGCGTCTTGTACGTGTTTCCGTAATTTTGCTGAGCTGAAGTTCTTTCTCAGGCGGGTTGAAGTCTAACTTCCCGCAGTAATCTCTTCTGCTGTTTGACTTTCACACCAGAGATCGTTCTTTTATTTGGACGTTGTTCGTCTCTGTTGGTGGCCGTCCTGGTTTGGAATAAAACTATTCCGTCTCTCCGCTCGTCCTCGTCCTAAACTCCTTCGCTGAAAAGACAAACGTCTTCATTTCTTGTTTATTTCACTCTTAAATCCGGCTCTGGTTTTCTCCTCGTAATTAAAATGCGAGGCGACTGCAGCTTTACGCGAGCTTTGATAAGAGCTATCAGTTTGGAGTTACTTTGGCTATTGATTTGATTAAGAGGCTTATACATTGTTTAATGAGTTTTCCACTTCACTGCGCTCCGTCTAATCAGGCACATTGCCAGGTCCTGGGATCCCTCGCTCTCTCTCCGCTCCTGTCTGTCTCGCTGTCTCTCGCCCTGGCAGCCACTCAAACCGCTCAGAGATCCACGAGGCTGCAGGAAGCAGCGCAGCACTGCACTCCCACTTTAAAGAGGCCGCCGTTCTTATTCTGTGAACTTCTGATTGCTTCATTTCAGAGCTGAGATGAGGTTGTTGTTCCAGGATTTGTTTGCTTTTTCCTGCTACACCTAAACGGTTTAAACTCTTTATGAACTGCATTTGAACGCACCGAGAGAGACGTAATTTAAATCTGACGATGTACAGCACACGTGTGACATTTAAAGACACATTAACGGCTGTGAATATGAATAAAGAGTGCAGTAGAGAAATAAAATCATTTACCCAGACGTTTCTAAATTCTCAGTTTTAATCTCTGTGGATTCTCTTTGCAGCCTTCAGCCATTCACATGTCTTTTAAAGGCGGATCGGTGGAACTGTGGCTGACGGGTGAGACCAGCAGGTGCAGGTCTCATGTCACAGATCCTAAATAATCCCACGTTACATCTTTAAGCCTCGTTTGATATTTTTGTTAGATGATTTTCCTGTGGGAAGGTTTTTCTTGCTGCTTTAGTTCCGCA
Organism: Siniperca scherzeri; assembly: GCA_027580175.1. Classification (NCBI taxonomy): domain Eukaryota; kingdom Metazoa; phylum Chordata; class Actinopteri; order Centrarchiformes; family Sinipercidae; genus Siniperca; species Siniperca scherzeri. The sequence continues at coordinate 33,640,257 of CM050844.1, read as the reverse complement.
CTGAATGGCACCGAGGAAGCGCCATCGCTGACAGCTGCAAACGAACACTAACAGTTTGACAGCGAAGGCGCTGTTCGGCGGCCCGGTCGACGCTAAGCCGACGCCTTCGGGCATCCGGCACCTTTTGAGATCTCTGTCCACACCGAAGTGCCTGAGCAAAACGGTTCGGTGTCTTCTTATTGTTTCAGCGTGCATCACAGCTGATATCCGGCCGGTCGTGGGACAGATGAACCCCATTCTGCAAAACCACAGATTGCATTCAGGCACAGCGCTGAAACTTTACGGCGTCGGTGTAAGGCAACTGCGATACGGTTAAAGCCACGGAAAGACTGCAGGTGTGTGACGGGACGGACGGACGGGACGGAAGTCCATCCGCACCTTTACGTTTTCTCTTTCCTGCACCGGCACTGAAGCTGGGCTCTGGTCGAACATCACGGCGTCGCTCTGCGTCATCAGCTAACCTGAGTTTTACTGCAGACCAGGCCACAGTTTGGTACAGAGCTGCTCTCATTTACATAGTTTTCTGTTTTTTTCTTTTGTCAGGCAACTAAGCGAACGCAGTGATTTGATCAGAAATGTTGTCTGTTAATCAAACGGTGGCAGCGTCGCGTCTCTCTGTTGCTTGTAAACGGTTTGTGAGTCCGACAGCGTTCTTGTACGCTGATGATGGCGTTTGTGTCACATAACCCTCAACAGGGTCATGTGACTGTTTTATTGATTTACTGAATACTTGCAATATTCTCTGTTTTCAGTTTAATTTACTGATATTTAGTCATACCTCTATTGCTGCTGTGCGATATCCTCCGTCTCATTATAACCTTAATAAGCTGCACTTCACTCGACAGTTCATGCTCTGTTACTTATCACTTATATTATTACATTGTATTATTATACCGCACATACTTATCAACCTGTAAATCCACATATTTTAGCTTTTATACTTTATATCCACTTTGTACTTAATTTATCTGCCCTGTATTATAGTGGATTATATTCTGATTTGCACATCTCTTATTTCTTACTAGAGATAACTGTCTCGTTTCGGACTTATTTATTATTATTTCTATTTCTGTTCTATAAATACTTCTAATCCTGTGTGACGTGACAGTGAGCAGCAAAGAGTTTCCCCTCGGGGATCAATGAAGTATTTCTGATTCGGATTATTAAGGAGACCGTTTTCCCAAAGCTTCGGTTTCTGCTGACCTCTCTGAGGCCGCACAGGTCCGAGGTCGTGCACTGAAGGCTGTGCGTCACTGGTTTCTGCTGCTCTCAGATCAGACAGGTGTAAAACGTAACTATGAACAGAAGAAGAGGAAGACTCCTCTGTGTGTGTTTAACTCCAGCGTCACCTGCACACAAGTCACACGTTAAAGCCCCGAGCGCTTAACAGCAGCAGAGTGATGCCATCTGAATGTGATTTACACGTTCGATAGAAATGTATGGTTCGGGCTCCTGGACGCCGCCCCGGATCCTGGCACACGCCGAGGACGTCGCCTCGGTCGAAGACGCCTGTGAAGAACAATATGAATAATACAGTCGTTTGAGGAGCTGATATCAAAGCACATACATAACGCAGGGCATCGTCCTCTTTTACGATGCGATGGCTCTGAGCACCTCCGTCATGAAAACGGCCCTCGCGTATGATCGACAATTACGGCTGCAGAATTCTCCCCCTTCACTCCGCCGGCCCGAGTGACAGCAGACAGATAAATGTGTCATAAATCACGGCGGCGGGCTCCCGGGGGTCCCGGGGGAGTAATCTTCCTCTGCCTCGCCAGGCCACTACTCATCATTAGATGGCGAGTCACTCACAGCCTCTTTAGCGGCGGTGACAGAGCGAGCCGGAGGAGGCAGCGGCTCAAACAGCGGGAACAAAGCCCTGCTCGCCGCTGCCAATAACCCAGCATCATGAGATTGCCTACCAACCCCCGCTTATTTTTTTGCCCGCGGAGAGCTAACTCGATGTGATGTCGACAGCGTCCCTTTTCTCTCCCCGGCTTCCACGTGGGGCCGGTGTCAGCCATTGTTAGCCTCTGGAGTTATTAGCAGCCTTCAGCTCCGGCGCTTCTCGCTGTCACTTTTGTTAGCCGTGGCTAGCTTGACAGTTGCAAAGTTAATTAGCCCCGCTAATGGGAAGCCGGCGTTTGGCCGGATGTGACATTTGAGGAGTGTCGAGAGAGAAAACAAACAAATCAAGCATTTCATTAGTGGACTGTGACAGCTTCTGTTTCTAACTCGCTCGGCCTTCTCTCTGCACAAGCTTTACTCCCTCCACTTATTAATGCCAGTACAAATAAAATCACACTCTCCTCCGGATGTAACGACACGCACATTAATAATGTATTGATGTAACGGCTGGGAGCAGAGAGAGCCGCTCTAAAGCCAGATAATGATCAATGGGGCGCGGGGCTCGGCGCTGTGTGACGATCCGCCGCCGTTGTCAGCTCCTGTCACTCGGGTGGTAATGAGAGCAGGGGAGGCCTCCGCATATTACCTGCCCATCGGGGAGGAGGTGAGAGTAATTACACAGCCGAGGTGGTGACAGGAAGTGGAGTGACGCCACCGCGGCGTGTTAACAGCTCTGGACTCGCCGTGCTGGCGTTTCAGAGCCGCTGCACCTGACAAACATCAGCGTCAGGGCCGAGGCCAGACGTGTGTTCGTCAGGTGTCTCGGAGCAGGAAGTCTCTGGGACACAAATACCACACTTTAAAAATACTCTGTTACAGGTGAAAGTCCTGCCCTCCAGACCTTACGTATCATCGGCGAAACGTACTTAAAGTACTCATTACACGCCAGAGCGATCTCTGTCAGTGTCGCGTTTTTATATATTATTGGATTATTATTGTACTCATTTTATATACCGTCAGGTGGCTAAATTTACTGTATAATAATGCATTGTACTTTACAGGGTCATCGTAGGGTTTTAATTAAAATCCTAATCAGCAAAGTGAGCAGTAACTCAGCTGCGCAGTAAAAAGTCCAACATGTCCCTCCGAGACGTCGAATAAAGTACAAGTACCTCAGACTGTACTCGCGTTCAGCGCTGGAGTGAACGTACTGAGTCACTTTGCCCCGCTGCTTTTAGGAGGAAAAGCATTTGATCAATAAGACTGTGCTTCGTTCATTAGGAGGCGTAACCTGCAGGAGCTGATGTTCGCACTCAGTGCACGAGATGCTCGTCGATCACGCGCTCTCTCCACATAAAGCCACGAGGTCGTCGCAGTCCCACGGTGAAAACACAGCTTCCAAACCCCCCAGCGGTCATTTCCGCAGTGACACATCTAACTCTGCCCGCTCCTGCGGCTCCGCGGGCGGCACTGAAAGAGTCCCGAAATGTGACCTGCAGGGTTCGTGCAGTTATTTTTTCGTGACTTTCAAACTTCAGTTGGAAGTATTGTGTTTTTGTGTGTGTGTGTGTGTGTGTGTCAGAAGAAATTAAACGCCATTAAAACAATCAGGAAACGAACCCCGGTCTCCCCTGTGATCGGTCCAGGGCAGAATTTCAGCGGCCCTTTGTCTGGCCTCGATGCCCACCTGAGGCCGCTGGGGCCCGGGTGCCCCGCTCTCTGCCTGTGGTGGTTCTCGTTCCCCACCCCGCCTCTCCGCCCTCTCCGCCCGTAACAGTAACGTAACCAACACGTGTGGCGTGCCCAGTGAAAAGGCATCTTGCCCGGTCGGGACTGTGCAGCTCTCAGCAGCGACGAGATGACTCACTCCACACTTTAATTCAGAATGCTACTGATTAAATGTTAACGTTACTGACTCTTTCTCCACAGGGAACAATCCCACACACAAATCTGAAACGTGACAAAATGTGTAAACCACGTCATCACCATATCTACTCACATCATCAGACTGCATCCCCGGCTAACGGGTTAGCGACGCTGTGCGGAGACTCAGCACAGCGAGCCAGTGGCCCCGAAGACGACGTGATGATAAAGGTAAGCGTTTGAAAAACTGCCAACGAACAGCCTGTGCAAATTAAACTATAACGAGACTTTTTTTTATTTTATTAAAAAGGCACTAATGCTTTCAGAAAGGGATTCGTCCGTCACGTTTTTTAACTTGTGGCCTTCTCGCTCTCTATACTCCGCCCGTCCTTATTAGTTTGAAAGTCGCGCCGAGTGTCGCGGGAAAGAAAATGGAAAATTCACAAATCTATAGATCCAGTTTCAGTGAGACTGAGATGCAGGCAACAGATTCATTGATCGCCACGTATGGAAAAACAGGCTCGTGGGTTTATTCATTCATTCGCGTGTTTAAATTACCGATGGCTGAGCTACGTTAAAGACATATTAGCCAAGTTTTAACCGGAAACTAAATAACTCTCAAGTCCTCCTGGTGTTTTCAGTTGAACTCTCAGCTCCTCCGAGTGGCCGATAAATACGGACCTGGTTATCAAAAAGCCTTTAAGCTTTATAAACAGCCACGCTTCATTTTTTAAAGTCCACCATCCAAACCTCATTTTTATCTTCAGTGAACCTCTGCGGACGTTTCCGCCCGCCTCCTGCCCGCTGACATCCTCCTGCCGTCCTCCTCGTTCACACTCTTTCACTATAATTCCTTTATTTTTCCATTTCCTTGCATCTTGTCTCCCTAAATAGCCGCTCTCACCCTCCTCCATCTATAAATCACAGCCTGAGATGCCCCTCTTTGTCAGGCAGCAGTCTCATCGCCTCTGCCTCGCTGTGATAACCGGCCTCATCTCTGGCTGAGCTATGGAGATTTATAGCGCTTTGATAAGCGACAAGCTGGCCATCACTCTCAGCCAAACAGACCGCCGCTCGCATTGATGCCTTTATGCTTATTGTGTTTGTGTGTTTCCCCCCCCCCCGGAGGCCTTCTCAGGCTGCCAAAGCGGGCAGCAAACGCAGTCTGTGTCATTATTTTCTATTAGATAAAGAAATAAATGGCCCACGATGGGCTTTAGCTGTGATAGAGAGAGAAGAGGTGACAGGCTCCTGAAGACCGTTTACTGCTGAGAGCTGTGCTGCCTCACTTTCACACCGGCTGCGCTGTTTATCCTTCTGCTTAACTGGCAGTCAAGCGAATTCATCAGCAGAGAGGAGACGTGACGGCAGGCCGCTCGCACACATCGGTCCCGGTCACATCGGATCTGCGATTCAGCCAAAGAATCCCACGAGACGAACGCTGCGATGGAACCATTTACTCCATTACTGTTTTTAGGTACTTGTACTTTACATAGTACTTCCTCTTTCTGCTGTTTTGTGCTTCTGCTGATAACTACCCATCACTTCTATCCATAACGGTCCCAGCAAAGCCTCCATGTTATCTGTAAACTCAGAGTGCTGTCTGCCCCCTCCTGTTCCCCTGCTCCTACACCATGCTAACCACAAACCAGCATCCCACACCCCAGACCTCAGACCTGAGCCACAGAGCCATCACAGTGACCGCCCGCTCAGGCAGGACGTCTGGACGGAGACGCAGGACCTTAACGTGGAGACGAGCTCGCCTCGGCCGGAGCGCTGTCCCCCCCGCCGCCGCCGCCGCCGCCTCTGTGCTGAGATCTCTGAATGCATTTATGGGGACTCTGTTTTATCCGCATGTTGCTGTGTTTATATCTGTGTGTTTCGATGTTGAACTGGCTCTGAAAACAGAGCTCCCTCTGGGAAATGAAGTCTAAATCGACGTCTCGGAGGGAGATATTGTACTTTGTACTGCACTCATCTGACAGACGAAGTGATCGAGCAGATTATTGTTCAGATAAAACATCCAATCAACTTCCAGTGGTCGAGGAAGTACTCAGATATTTTACTTCAGTAAAAGTACCAACACGTTAATGTAAAAATACTCCATTACCTTCCAGTTACAGTCCGGCATTCACGAGTGAGTTAGTTAAGTGCTGATACTTAAAGTGCACGAAGCTGAAAATACTTTTTTTGAGTGTCAGACTCAAAAGTCTGTATTTGTACTTTTACTTCAGTACAGGATGTGAGTACTTCCTGGATGTGAGTACTTCCTGGACGGGAGTACTTCCTGGACTCCTGCTGCCACGTATGTCAGGGTTATTGTTTGTGGACCGGTGCATCCATCAGACCCATCAGCTCGGTTCAGGGGCCGCGTATTTAAGGCCGACTGTGTTAATAGCCATTTGGTATCGGCGCACACAGATGCCTGTCGACATGTAAATGGCTCCGTGCCGAGTCCGGACTGAGGCTGAGCCGAGGGAGCAGCAGCTAATGTTGCATGAAGGGAGCGTATGGCACGGCACGTTATTTACATTTGAAAGATATATGTCGTGACGGCCGTCGGAGGCATCGTTTCCACTTATTATCGTGTCAGCCAGACTGACTCCACTCCACTCTCATCGCTCCCTCTCAGAAGGTAAATTATCCGTCGTTTGATTTACACCCTCATCGGCACCGTAATGTGGCGGCGGCTTCCTGGGCGATGAGGCAGAGTCACTCTGCGGTGGTTAACTAGCAGATCTGAGCGGGGTTCATTCTAACGGAGGGAACGCGATTAGGGAAATCTCACTAATCATCATGAAGCTGCTCCAGCGGAGGACCAGGGTGCCGTGTTTTACTCTAATTCTTCTGTCTGTGACAAAGCGTGACATTATGTTGGGCCCTCGCCGGGGTCAGACGAGGAAGCTCGAGGCCACGGTACGTCTCTTACTGCGATAGCAGCTCCAGATAATATGCAAATACACCGAAACAGCAAAATATTCCTGTTATTTGTAATGTTTCCTCCTCTGGCGCTCGGCCGGATTCATTCCTGCTGGACAAAGAGAAAGTTTCAGGGCTGCTTTGTTATCAGGACATCAGGTTTGTGTTGGAGACGTGTTCACTGGTCTGATTTTATGGTTTTAGATGAACAACATGAAGAAAACGTCCCTTATTTATCTTGTTTATCACAGGGACTCACTGTGATCCATACTGCCAGTGTGTTCGTGAAAGACTCGCTTCCATGCGGTTAAAGCTGCAGAGACCAGGATGTGAAAGGAGGCGCTGAGAGTGGCGCCGGCCCCGAACGCCGTTAATTCACAGTGCAAACGAGATAAACGCTGTGTGGTTCTGGTGTTCGTGCACTGAGGTGCGCGTTAATGCTTCTCCTGGAGGCACGTGTTGCTGTGGAGGATTATTTTACCCAGAACTAAAGTTAAAGAAAAGAGAAGATGGCAAATAAACTCTTATAGACTCTTACAGTACTCGGGATAAGCAGACCACGATTAAACAGAAAAAGGAAACTGGATTTTAAAAACGGCAATTTGATAAAGTGAAATTTAAAATCCTGAAAAAAAAAAGTCTGTATTTCTCTGTTATAACATGACACGCCGTCGCTGACCTGGCAGAAAGCAGCAGGAGCTCCTTTTACAGGAAGTTTCTTTACTGTGACAAACAACATTTTCACACAAAGCCACAGAAATCTTTTTGTTCTCTCCTTATTCGCTGAGAATTCAAAGGGAGGTTTCGCTGACTTCATCGCAGAATAAGTCCTCAGATTTCTCTTTCCTCTCCTCCTTCATCCCTTCAACTCTTGGTCTTTTGAAATCACCTGCCTGCTCCCAAAATATGTCTGAGAGCATGGCAGCGTTTCTAGAATACAAATTGTAAAAATGTGAATAAAATGACTGGAGTTTTGCATGTGAGTGTGAAAGAAGTGTTTTAACTCCTTTTTCTTAGTTAAGTTTTTCAAAGCACGAAGTGAACAGCATCTTTCTTGCTTCCTGCGCTTTAGCGCAGCATCACGATGCTAATTAAGTTTTTAAAGAACGCTGCAGTTCAGACTTCTTTGCCTCTGTTTCATAACTGTGCTGTAATTACAAGGGATGCCTAAACATATGCGGCTCAAAGCGACATCGCCGGATAAACATTTGTTTTCTCTCTGACAACAATTATTCATCAGATGCTAATTTCATCCGACAAGTTCCTCAAAGGGAACAGAAATGAAGGGAACACATGTCAGCTGTTTGATTCCCTCTGTAAGCACATTCGGCTGTCAGCGAAATCTGAGGAGCGCCGAGCTGCGATTGATCAGGAGGGAATCGGCCTGTTTCCGCGCCTCGTGTCGGCCGGCGTGTTTTCACCAGAGCAGATGACGAAGCCGAGAGGTCGCTGTGTTCGTGGAAGAGCGGCCTGACAAATCAAACATAGAGACCGAGCGTTCTCTATTAAGACTTCCGGCCGCTCAGCGGAGGCAATACCTGTCTCACAAAGTCACGACTACCACCACCAGCGTAACTCACGCGACTGAGGTTGGTTTATATATATAAATACCCAGATTTATGATTACACAAAACAAACTAAACACTAAATGAAAGCAAGGAACGACCAGCCACAGAGCCGGCAGGCCTCGGACAACACGGCCACTTAATGAAATCAGCGTTTTAGTAGGTGAAGATCTGAGCAGCCTGCGAGCTGCACCCAGAGGCTCGTCCTATCGGGTCTGTGCATCTCCTTCCATAAACACACGCTCCAGTGCAGCCTCCGCACAGACCATCTTCACTAATCTTATTAGTTTCCCTTTATCTCTATTATCAGTCTATAAAATCAATCTGCGCCTCTGATCAGACGATCAACGGTTCAGTTGGAGGAAAACATGAAAAGGTTTCTTACAAATGTCCCACACTGTGTCTTGGCTTTGTGTTGTGGACTTCAGACATACACGTCCTGGCCTCTGCATTGCGAGACGCAGTAGGCGAGGCAGACTGGTCCGACGCAGACTGGAGCTTTCATCCAGATCAGTACGACATCCGGGTATTTCTGGCGTCCTACATGCTACATTTCGGCCAAATCAGCACGCGCTGCCAGTGTAGTAGGCGGTTTCCAAATGCAGCCAGCCACGGTCATATTCTTACGTTGCTTTTTGTCTTCTGGGGTTCATTTTCTGACAGTGCAGATCACGAATGTCTCTTTTTAGAAGCTGCTATTCAAATAGCAGAGCTGAAGCGTCAGACATGCCAAACTATAACACTTTATCAGTGGCGGTGCCTGCTTTTCCGTTGGACTCTGTCGCTTTACTTCTATTCACAAGCAAGAGTTGTTTTTCTTTTATACTTTCTTGAAAAACAGCATCAGCTTTCTCTCGGTTTCTCTTCATCCCCATGCTGTCCTCCTCCTCCTCCTCCTCCTCCGGTCAGTCCTGGGAGTGTTTATTGTCTGGGTGAATATTTCATGGCCCTCGCCTCTCATCCACAGGAACACAGTTTCACACTGCTGCTCACAGACCACATGAATAAATGAGAAGAGACAACAGGAGAGGCCGGCTGTCTGAAAGCATGTTTTTCCTCAGCAGGTGAATCCATATCGCCGCGTGCCACGGGCTTCAGCGTCTGCAGCGCTGGGTAAAAGTTCAGATCGACAGGTTGTGTGATGATCCCAGCTGCCCCGTTCAGTTTTACGCCAGAAGGGAACGACTGAGCGGGTAAAGGTCACTACATGTTCTCAGATTCCTTCATAAATCCACAATTACCTGCCAGCAAGGCCGCATTAAAGTACCACGGGCCCCAGGGCTTTTTCAAGGCCCTCCCCAAGCACCATCGCAGCTCAGCCATCGCCCCGTCCAACCGGCACCAACGGCAGCCCCGCTTCACTTGCATACAGTAATGCATCGCCAATCACTCGCGACTCCGAATACGAGTCATATAGTATATAAGTGAAGCTTCCACACGGTACGGAAATAAGTGTGTCACCGAAAGGTACAGGCCGGCTCACTGTAGGTCAATATCCATCACACACACACACACACACACACACACACACTAAAGTGTTCTCTATTTCCTCCTGTGAATCTGAATGGTATTTCTCCTGAAGCACTGCAGCTGCTGAACAGACTTCTTGAGATGAGAGGATGTGAATTTGATTTCTGTTGGCGCCGTCCGACATCACTTTCCTGCGGTTCTGCTGATCTACACGAGCACACTCTTGCGATCGGCCTCCGAACCTTCGTGCTCAACAACGCGCTCTCCTGCGTGCTTCCAATCGTTAAAACCACAAGCGGCAAACTTGGAGGCGTTCTCACTGATGCCAAACACCGGCGGACAAAGCCAAGTGAGAAGAGTAGCCAGTCCTGGGGCGCAGACTCAGCGTCGACGTGTTTTCGGGTAAATGGACTTTTTGAACAGCTTCTCTTTTGATGCTTGTATTGTTGTTCAGATCGTGAAAAGTCAGCCTCCCGATTCTGGCACGGGATCGCTCCTTTCCCAAACCGACAGTCCTCGTTGGTTTCCCCCCAGTATCCCGGCTCTGTGCTGGTTCTGGGCTGGTTCTGTGCTGGTTCTGTGCTGGCTCTGGGCTGGGACAGTACCAGCGGCTGTTGATGTCCCAGGCGGTGATTCCGAGGTGACAAAAGCACCAGCCTGAAATTAGACTGGACAGGCTAAATTAAAGCTCTAATGCTAGCCAGCTAGGCTGGGACGGTTATGCTAACGTTAACTAGCTTAGCTGAAGTTACAGCTCACCGCGAGGTCGGGCGCAGCGCCCAGCGCCCAGCGCCCAGCGCCGACACTCGCAGAGGCTAAACTACAGGCCTGTTCACAAACGTGGCAGCCCCATCTGACTGCTGGCACTTCGCCATGCGGTACTTTTCCTGGCGAGGTCGTGGCATGTTTTTAAATGTTGCGTTATGGAGTTCAGGGAACTGTGAAACACAGAGTGTGAGTTCTTCTTCCATCGCTCCACCTCCGTCTGTGTGAGCAGATTAAAGTAGTGTGTGAGTAAACACTAAAATAAGGTGGAGAATTAGTGGTGAAATAAGAAATAACCCCCCCGTCATTCTGTGTATACACACACCGTACGTAGCTCTAAGCTGCTCCCAGTAACCGAGCGTCGGCTGCTAAGGCTGCCAGCTGTCGATTTCATGATACTTTCTCACCTTTAATTTTAATACTTAATATACAGTGTTGTTCAGAGTAGTTCAATCATTAAATAATGCTACACAATACACAGAAGGCTTCAGATAGCCACCGTGATCGGTATCGGCCGATACGGCTCCCAGCGATCGGTGATCGGAGCACCGCAGTGCCGAGGCTGCTTTGGTAGTTACTGGCGTAGTCCCGAATGTTAATGGGATTTTGAATGTGAGGTAAACATAAACACAAACACAGTGTTTTCACTTGTTTTCAAACCATTCTAGTCGTCTGCAGCCACGCTAGCAGCGCTGGACGGCGCCCTGACGAAGACGCGCAGCAGTCAAACGAGCTCTGAGAGGCTGCAGACACAGCGGCGCTTTGAGATACTAAAGCAAAATAAATAAAAACGAATCATGAATCCAACTAATTACCACATAAAACCCTTTCAGGAGCAGAGAATTTATTGGATAGGTCTGTTAATTTCAGTAATTGCTCTCTGATTTAAGCGTGCAGCTGCCTTGAAACAACATTAGATATGGGATTTTTCAGGATCTCACGGTGGATTTCAGCTTTCGTTTCCTCTGAGAGATAAATCCATTCAGGCTGAAGACATGAGCTCACATACTGTAACACACACACACACACACACACACACACACACCAGGTACTGAAGAAATGCACAAACAAACACAATATGCTTGCACTTGCATGTACGTGTGTGTGCACAGACTACATTCCCCATCTGAATACACACAATCTGAACGCGGGGACGTGCAGGCGGTTTAATGTAGAGCTTTAGCTTTAGCTTTAGCGTGTTGAGAATGTTGTGTTCTTATTGTGTCCGTCAGTTTCCTCCCGTCCTGTCGGGTACGTGTTAGCTTAGCAAAGGGACGGAGGGAGTGGAGCAGGTCAGCCTCCGCCATCGCAGCAGCTGAAGCCTTCTGCTGACTCGAGCTGTTTGATGTCCACGGCTGCGACGCTGTGGTTGGGAATCACTGCGCTGATCTACCAGACTGTGTACGATGTGAACAGCGTGCACAAACACAAGCGTGTGATCGCTGAACCGGAAGGTGCCGCGGTAATATTACACAGTGTGAATTATTATTTCCTTATTATTCAAAGCGTATTTACTGTCCCCTTCCCTTCATCGTCTCACGCTGGTTGCAGGTCTGACTGAAGGCCGAGCCGACAGTCTGGGGACATTTTTATCAACGCAACAATTTCAAAATGAAAAGCTGTTCAGAGCTGGAGGTGTGCCGGGGGTCCGTGCCGGATACGAAAGCCGATTCTTTGAATACCACACCAGCGATCGCTAACATATTGTGTCCTGTGTTCAGAAGGAACAACATATGGTGACTGATGGGACGGGTGAGGACAGAGCCTCAAAAGACTGAGTGTCAGTGGAAAATAACTTCAGTAGAAGAGAGGGAAGCCAGCCAGCAGGAGGCGGTTCAACAGCAATATTCACAAGTCAGATGAAAGTGATGAACGTCAAATTCTCTAATTTAAAATTGTGCCTCTGTTTTTGTTGCTCAGTAATCCTTCCTCAGAGTTTCTCCTCGTGGAGTTTGTCTGTGCTCTCTTCTTTGTGTGCAGCCGTTCTGTTTATTCCATCAACTGGAGGAAAACGTGAACACACTGCACTCGCTGTTAATCGCTGGAGACAGGAAGTCCAAACTTCAGTAAAAGGGGAAGGTGTGGCCACCTGTCTGGCCCTGATTTAGAGTCACGTGTTCAGATTGATGACACCCTCGTGTCTGTACGATAAATATGAAGCTGCAGCCAGCAGCCGGTTAGCTTAGCTTAGCATAAAGCTATACTTCGTCACCTGACTAAGTCAGGTGACGAAGTATAAAGAGCGTAAAAGTCCATGTGGGGAGGTGGACGCGTGGATGGACGGGTCAAACGCCGGACTTTCACCCGGGAGACCGGGTTCGTGTGAAACCACAAGTCAACGTTGAGTTATTTTAAGTTACGTACTAGCGTACCTTATTTTAACCGTAAGCTTCTCCTAACCCTAACCAAAGTACGACCGTTTCACAACGTTAACCACATGTATACTGTTACCATGACGACAAGGTCCGGTACGCCAGATATCTACAAAACGTTACACGAGGATACGTTGCTTACTTTAACAAGGTAAGGAAGCCCCCCGAAAGAGAAGCTAACGTTCGATCCAGACCGGGCCGTACGAACGAACCGTGCGACGTTCTGTTGTTTTTATTATGCAATACTTTTTCTGACCTTTCTGACAAATGCCCCATATCACAAGTAAAAACTAAAACTAACACTAAAACTAATCAAAACTAAACTGAAACTACTTTATTTTGAACTTAAGTCAAATTTTGAATGCAGGACTTGTAGCAGAGGATTTCCACACTGTGGTTCACTGAAGTAAAGGATCTTGTGCTTCTTCCAGCCTGTAACACTGCATGTTCCTCAGAGTGACGGTGGACGTTATGGAAGTTCGAGGTGAAGAAAGAAAACCAGTGAAAACAGAAAGCAGCTCCTTTTCTGCGTCTCTGTCTCCAGTTGTTTTATGGATCGGTTAAACTTGGCAGCTCTGCTTTGTTTCCCATAAACTCGGCGATCTGTGCGGCTCAGCCGAGCGTGTGATTACAGAGCAGCGACTGGCTGTCCAGGCCAACACTCTGTTGATAAATATCCCCATCCAATTACAAGATGTAATAATTTTGCACTCAAGTTGGTAATGAGGTCTAATGCCGGCCCCATATGATAATTCCCCCGCCGGATGCCAGCTTGATCAGATGTTGAGCTTTGTAATTAGACTGGCAGAAAATCATTATTTGGTTTTCAAATAGAAAATGAGGTTGGTAGGAAGTCAATTTGGCTCGGCTCTGTGAAGCGTAGACAGGAATTTAATGATTTAATTACAGTTGTAAGCTCCTTGGATGAGACTTCAGTCGAGCCGAGACTTTGGCCGGGCTGGTGTACCGAGGCTGGGGGTGGGGGGGTGGAGGATGAACTAACCGAGCTCTTGACATCGGTTTAGGAGCGACATGGAGGTCTGACTGCTGGGCGAGGAGGCGAATAAATTCTCTCTCTGCTGCTCAGACATTTAAATATCACCCTCTTCACATTTAGCTGAAGCTTTCATCCACACTCTCTAAATATACATTATAATACAATGCTAACGTTTAAAGGGTCCGTTTGCTAAAAGGTAAGCCTGCAAAAAGCAATTATTTTAATTATTGATTGATATGTTTGTATATTAATATGTATTAATAATCAGCTTCCCATGGTGCCAGTTTGAGTCCTACAGCGGGCGTTATTTTAGAAATACTTGGGTCGTGTTATTTACATGGAGAAGCTCCTCCACGGGCATTCCTCTGGAAATCAGCAGCTACTGAACTTTACACAACTAACTAAAGTCGAACTGCTGTCTCACAGCTTTGTCTCTTTGTCCGCCTGTAATTGTTACAAAGTTTTTTTGCAGGAAATTACTCCAATAAGCTGCTACCACGACGGCTGAAATGTTGGTTTAAAACCCACCAGTGGAAAAAATACTTAATGGTTCATTCATTGATTTATTTTGTCGGGATAAGAGCAGAGAAATTTAAATATACTTCATGATCTCAGTGTCCGCCGCTTCTGATCGCTTCCCAAGGAAGACACATGATTAACATCGATGTACAGATGTGACGAAAGTCTCGCCGCAGCGTCACATCAATGCGAGAAGCTCACACATTCACATTTCTGCTGATTTTTTTTTTACTCTTCTGACAAACATTGAATACCAATAACAACGTTTTCCCCTTTCTGTTGTTCGGCTTTACATGTTTCTTTCCCCGCGTTGTTATTTGTCTGTTTCACTCACATCCTGGTATTGATTATTGTGCCAGCATAGTTATTCCGGTGGGTATTTACATATCGTGTGTAACATGCAAAGATTAGATAAATATGTAAACACGTTGTCGATAAAGCTGAATTGGTTTATATACAGCTGATCATTAAAAAAGTTTCATCACAGCCGAAGGGGACGACTTCAGACTGCTCGCATGCATCTGCATGTTTCTGTCTTTGTTCGTTGACACAGTTTTAGTCGGGTCAGTTTTATGCATCCGACCTCTGACCTCATTACTTACTATAAACAATAAATTGATTATCAAAATTGTAAATGAATGATCTGTTGATCAATAAATCAACAGTCACGCGGGTGAGTACAAGGCAACAAGGGAAGGACCCAAACAGTCCAGGCAGACAGGAAGATTTATTTACAAAAAGGAAAATACAAAAGCTTACTGGCACGTCCAAACAGAAGCAGTGTCGATAAAGTGCAGGCAGGTACAGGTGGCAGAGACAGGTATCAGAGACAGGTATCAGGTGGCAGAGACAGGTATCAGAGACAGGTATCAGGTGGCAGAGACAGGTATCAGAGACAGGTAACAGGTGGCAGAGACAGGTAACAGGTATCAGGTGGCAGAGACAGGTATCAGGTAACAGAGACAGGTAACAGAGACAGGTATCAGGTGGCAGAGACAGGTATCAGAGACAGGTATCAGAGACAGGTATCAGGTGGCAGAGACAGGTAACAGGTATCAGGTGGCAGAGACAGGTATCAGGTAACAGAGACAGGTAACAGAGACAGGTATCAGGTGGCAGAGACAGGTATCAGGTGGCAGAGACAGGTATCAGGTAACAGAGACAGGTATCAGGTAACAGAGACAGGTAACAGGTAACAGAGACAGGTAACAGAGACAGGTAACAGGTGGCAGAGACAGGTATCAGGTGGCAGAGACAGGTAACAGAGACAGGTATCAGGTGGCAGAGACAGGTAACAGGTGGCAGAGACAGGTAACAGAGACAGGTATCAGGTGGCAGAGACAGGTATCAGGTGGCAGAGACAGGTAACAGGTATCAGAGACAGGTAACAGGTGGCAGAGACAGGTAACAGAGACAGGTATCAGGTGGCAGAGACAGGTATCAGGTGGCAGAGACAGGTAACAGAGACAGGTACCAGGTGGCAGAGACAGGTACCAGGTGGCAGAGACAGGTATCAGGTGGCAGAGACAGGTAACAGGTATCAGAGACAGGTAACAGGTGGCAGAGACAGGTAACAGAGACAGGTATCAGGTGGCAGAGACAGGTATCAGGTGGCAGAGACAGGTAACAGAGACAGGTAACAGAGACAGGTACCAGGTGGCAGAGACAGGTAACAGAGACAGGTAACAGAGACAGGTACCAGGTGGCAGAGACAGGTACCAGGTGGCAGAGACAGGTATCAGGTGGCAGAGACAGGTAACAGGTATCAGAGACAGGTACCAGGTGGCAGAGACAGGTACCAGGTGGCAGAGACAGGTATCAGGTGGCAGAGACAGGTAACAGGTATCAGAGACAGGTAACAGGTATCAGAGACAGGTAACAGGTGGCAGAGACAGGTACAGGTAACAGGTGGCAGAGACAGGTAACAGGTGGCAGAGACAGGTATCAGGTGGCAGAGACAGGTATCAGAGACAGGTAACAGGTATCAGAGACAGGTATCAGGTGGCAGAGACAGGTAACAAGATTCAGCATGCAGGTTTGAGCACAAAGACACACGGGCGACAATGAAACATGGTGGGGAACGAGTGGAGCGAGCGGTATTTGCAGGTGGATGTGAGCTTCAGGTGAGTGGGACAGGTGGGAGAGTCTGAGGGCATCTGGTGGACAGGTAGAGAATGGCAGGGGCCTGTGGGCGTGGCACTGCTGTCTCGCTGACCTGCAGTGGTTTCTAGCCACGCAGGTACTTTTACTTTGTCTGTTTTTTAAATATTTGCCTCCACCCAGACACGGACTCATCCGCTCGCGGCCTCACGGGTTCCCCCCACCCACTTGTTTGTGTTTGTAAATCCCTTTCTTATCTCGTGTACCTGCGTGTCTCCCGTTTAAGAGCCGACGGCGTTCACCGCGCTGAGAAATTCCATTTAGGGCGTCGGATAAAAGCACGATGGCGACGGGTCGGCGTGCGGCTCAGGCGCATGTGACATGTGTCATGTGACACAGGTAGCAGGAATAAAGCGGAGGCCTTCAGCCTGTCTGAAGGTTAATGCTGTCTCTGTGGTTGTGATTCATAAAAGGTGTCAAAATCAGATAATAAGGGCGTGAGGTTTGGATGCTTCCTGCGTGTAGACTGCTCTGATCTCAGCGTCATTATTCCGCCTGTTTATTCATCCAGACGAAGGCTTTACTCCGCATGAAAACGGTGAATAGTCAATGTCCCTGTCAGCGCACTGTAACAGTCTGTCTGAGACGGATCAACTTTGTGACACTTACAGTCGTCAATTATACGTCTCTCCTCTCTCCGTCGTTCATTCAGCGCGTGCAGATGAAAGCAGTCGCCTGCCCACGGCGGCTGCATTTCTTCTGCTTACATAAATAATACCAACCCCTGCTTCCATTTACATACAGATGGCAGATTTTACGCATTAATCATTCCAACAACAGCAAGCAAACGGCCGTATCCAGTGAAATAAATCAGGAGGCATTTCGGTGAGTATTATCCAGATAGGCCGAGCTGAGCATAATGGAGCCCTGATTGCTTTCCTATTGAGGGTATAAGTGCTTTCATTTTCGCCTGTCATCTCTCATAAACGTTTACTGCACTTTGGAGGTTTCTGTGTTCGTCTGGGACTGCGGGTGTATTAAATAACCATTAGAGGCCGAGCCGCGATGCAAACAGGAGCCCGGCGACAGAAGCCAACTGTTTGCTGTCTTTTTCTTTGCGATACAGACTTCAGAAGCTTCGGCGCCAAACCCGGACCGACGGCACGGGGCAACGACCGAGGCCTGCTGGGACACGAAACACCCAGAATCCGTATCAAACTTCTGGGCTGATTTAAAGAGTGTGTGTGTGTGTGTGTGTTGTTCACAGGGAGGCATCTCGCTGCAGCTCGGTCGCCTTCACATGTTTGTTTTGTTTTAGGAGTTTTAAAGCGTGGAGCAGAAAGGAGTCGGTTAGTTAGTCGAGTCGAACCAGCAAATATCAGTTCGACTGATGTACGCACTGATATTTCTTTGTTCCTCTAATGTCAAACTAGCAGCGGTGGAAGAAGCACTCCGATCCTTCACGTCCGTGAAAGTACTAACGCCGCAGTGCAGAAATACTCCGTTACAGGTAAAAGTCCTGCGTTCAACATTTTACTCGAGTACAAAAGTATCAGCATCAAAATGGCCCATTTCAGAATAATATAAATTATTGATGCTTTAATGTGTTCATCACTTTAATGCTGCAGCTCATTTTAATGACTTTATATACTGATGGGTAGTTTGTGAATTTCCCCCCAAGGAATCAATACATTTTTATCTTAACCTGTAATAATGCAATCGTCAGTTATATTTTGCATCATTAATCAGAATCTGCAAAGCGACTACAGTTACCAGATAAATGCAGTGCAGTAAAAAGTGCAACATTTCCCTCCGAGATGTGGCGGAGTGGAAGGATGAAGTAGCACAAAGTACCTCAACGTTGAGCTCGAGTACAGAACTTGAGTGAATGTCTTCAGTTACTTTCCACCGCTGCAAACAAAGTATCGTCTCCTGCACAGCTTGTTAAGAAAAGAGAGTTACACTGAGGCAGCAGGCGGAGGTTGTTGTATAACTAGTATATATAGTAGTGTAGTATTATTATTATTAATATTATAATAAAGATTTTGTTTTATATTCTGAATTTGATGCCTGACTTCTCGGATGGAAACATCGCCTCCTCGGTGACCTCAGTGCTGACAGTGTGCAAGAAGTCAACTCTGTTTTATGTCATTTCAATTAAAAAAAAAAAAAAAAACCATCCTCATCTCTTTACGACCCATTTGGAGCTCTCTCTGTTTCGTCTTAAAAATGAAGAATGACACTCAGGTTCCAGTGACTGCTGGATAACGCTTCAGTTGCAGGGTCATGAGGATCTCAGATGTATAAACAGAACCTAAGCCGTCAGTATGCTTCAGCAGAGCTGCTTGTGGACAGCATCTGAAACTAGCTCTGTTCAAGCATAGCCCGACCCTTAGACCGGAGAGCGGAAGGGCAATACAAAGGACATACAGTCGGATGTAACGTTGGTTAAATAACAACCTTTTATTCAACACGAGCATAAGAAACATTTAAGAACCAGCATGACATTTCCACAGCGCAGCCAGCAGCCCTGACACCACCTTCTCCTCCGACTGCGTTCCACTGTTGGAAAATGAAGCTATTTTCTGAAAGTGTTATTCTCCGATACGACGATCATCTCCTGGTTTTCTGAGAGCCGACTTCCTCCCATATGGCAGCAGCTGAGAGCGTCATAGTGTGCACTAATGGTGTCCAGGCCCGGTCGTCCTCTTTAATCAGCGCTGTCTGTCAGGCCGCCGCCTGCAGCTCGTTAAGAGTCTCACTCCTGGCTCTCTGCAGGCCTGCTGGGAACACCTTTACACAAGAAAACACATCGCTCCATGACGGCAGCAGCCAGTCTGTCAGTCAGCGAGCTTCTGCCGTGAATGATTTGGGACTTTAGCTCAGTGATGTAGCTGGAGAGTGTCACAAACAATAACTGACAGTTACCAGCAGCAGACAGCAGCAGGACACTAAGTAACTGTGTAATGTGAAAAGTTTGGCTCGTAGTTTCGAGCCCACAGAGAATCATCGCCATCTCCGCAGCTCCGCTGAGCTTTTTAGCTGTTTTCTGATAAAGCCACCGTACACGACCTGCTCGGCAGAACATCTAGCAGCTGAAGAGCCAGATGTTTCCCTCAGCAGCTGCTGGAGGCCGAACCCAGAGCGGACAGACAGAAGACCGGACCGACGGCCATCAGGTGACGCAGACACGCCTCCTGACGACGCGTCATGTGACTCTGTAGCTGCTGCAGGTGGAAATCATGTTAGCCACAACTAATATAAATATAAAAAAAATAAATGAATGCAGCTTTAAACATGTCAGCACTCAGTGACAGCGAGTGAGCGCTTCAGGGACACAGAGCCACCCCCGGGACACAGAGCCACCCCCGGGACACAGAGCCCAACCCCGGGACACAGAGCCACCCCCGGCCCGCCAACGGAAGACAAATTAAAAACAAAAATATATATATATATATATATATATATAAATACACTTATTGGGCTTTTCCAAGTTCATAGTAGTCTAATAAAAATGTAAATTATTGTATTATTAACACACTGACGCCACTTTACAGTTATTTGCTTCTTTACTACAAAAGCTCCGTCCTCTACAGCTTTATCTGCGATTAATGTTCACTTGAGTGTGTTTTTAGGAGAATGCCGACTATAAATAACAGATGAAATTATTTTTCAGAAATTCAGCTATGGCTGACGTGTAAAAATCGAAGCATCAAAATGGCCCATTTCAGAATAATATAAATTATTGATGCTTTAATGTGTTCATCACTTTAATGCTGCAGCTCATTTTAATGACTTTATATACTGATGGGTAGTTTGTGAATTTCCCCCCAAGGAATCAATACATTTTTATCTTAACCTGTAATAATGCAATCGTCAGTTATATTTTGCATCATTAATCAGAATCTGCAAAGCGACTACAGTTACCAGATAAATGCAGTGCAGTAAAAAGTGCAACATTTCCCTCCGAGATGTGGCGGAGTGGAAGGATGAAGTAGCACAAAGTACCTCAACGTTGAGCTCGAGTACAGAACTTGAGTGAATGTCTTCAGTTACTTTCCACCGCTGCAAACAAAGTATCGTCTCCTGCACAGCTTGTTAAGAAAAGAGAGTTACACTGAGGCAGCAGGCGGAGGTTGTTGTATAACTAGTATATATAGTAGTGTAGTATTATTATTATTAATATTATAATAAAGATTTTGTTTTATATTCTGAATTTGATGCCTGACTTCTCGGATGGAAACATCGCCTCCTCGGTGACCTCAGTGCTGACAGTGTGCAAGAAGTCAACTCTGTTTTATGTCATTTCAATTAAAAAAAAAAAAAAAAACCATCCTCATCTCTTTACGACCCATTTGGAGCTCTCTCTGTTTCGTCTTAAAAATGAAGAATGACACTCAGGTTCCAGTGACTGCTGGATAACGCTTCAGTTGCAGGGTCATGAGGATCTCAGATGTATAAACAGAACCTAAGCCGTCAGTATGCTTCAGCAGAGCTGCTTGTGGACAGCATCTGAAACTAGCTCTGTTCAAGCATAGCCCGACCCTTAGACCGGAGAGCGGAAGGGCAATACAAAGGACATACAGTCGGATGTAACGTTGGTTAAATAACAACCTTTTATTCAACACGAGCATAAGAAACATTTAAGAACCAGCATGACATTTCCACAGCGCAGCCAGCAGCCCTGACACCACCTTCTCCTCCGACTGCGTTCCACTGTTGGAAAATGAAGCTATTTTCTGAAAGTGTTATTCTCCGATACGACGATCATCTCCTGGTTTTCTGAGAGCCGACTTCCTCCCATATGGCAGCAGCTGAGAGCGTCATAGTGTGCACTAATGGTGTCCAGGCCCGGTCGTCCTCTTTAATCAGCGCTGTCTGTCAGGCCGCCGCCTGCAGCTCGTTAAGAGTCTCACTCCTGGCTCTCTGCAGGCCTGCTGGGAACACCTTTACACAAGAAAACACATCGCTCCATGACGGCAGCAGCCAGTCTGTCAGTCAGCGAGCTTCTGCCGTGAATGATTTGGGACTTTAGCTCAGTGATGTAGCTGGAGAGTGTCACAAACAATAACTGACAGTTACCAGCAGCAGACAGCAGCAGGACACTAAGTAACTGTGTAATGTGAAAAGTTTGGCTCGTAGTTTCGAGCCCACAGAGAATCATCGCCATCTCCGCAGCTCCGCTGAGCTTTTTAGCTGTTTTCTGCTAAAGCCACCGTACACGACCTGCTCGGCAGAACATCTAGCAGCTGAAGAGCCAGATGTTTCCCTCAGCAGCTGCTGGAGGCCGAACCCAGAGCGGACAGACAGAAGACCGGACCGACGGCCATCAGGTGACGCAGACACGCCTCCTGACGACGCGTCATGTGACTCTGTAGCTGCTGCAGGTGGAAATCATGTTAGCCACAACTAATA
Source organism: Siniperca scherzeri (assembly GCA_027580175.1). NCBI lineage: Eukaryota > Metazoa > Chordata > Actinopteri > Centrarchiformes > Sinipercidae > Siniperca > Siniperca scherzeri. Next base: position 33,618,424 of record CM050844.1, on the reverse strand, counting down.
TAAATATAAAAAAAATAAATGAATGCAGCTTTAAACATGTCAGCACTCAGTGACAGCGAGTGAGCGCTTCAGGGACACAGAGCCACCCCCGGGACACAGAGCCACCCCCGGGACACAGAGCCCAACCCCCGGGACACAGAGCCACCCCCGGCCCGCCAACGGAAGACAAATTAAAAACAAAACAAAAAATAAATAAATACACTTATTGGGCTTTTCCAAGTTCATAGTAGTCTAATAAAAAATGTAAATTATTGTATTATTAACACACTGACGCCACTTTACAGTTATTTGCTTCTTTACTACAAAAAGCTCCGTCCTCTACAGCTTTATCTGCGATTAATGTTCACTTCGAGTGTGTTTTTAGGAGAATGCCGACTATAAATAATAACAGATGAAATTATTTTTTCAGAAATTCAGCTATGGCTGACGTGTAAAAATCGAAGCATCAAAACGGCACGAGAAACAACGTGGACAGTAAGACGTTCGTTGTTAAAGAGTCGGCGTAGACGTGTCCTCGCACACAGAGACGCTCCCAGCCAACAATGGACACATTCTTCTGTGGCTCTCGCAGTAACACATCAGAGGGCTGCTGGGGTTGCCTTCATTGTGTAAACCTTTGATGTGGCTTTTCAGCTCATTAGGCCCCATTTCCCATTGACTGGGCGTCATGGTGACAGCCATTTTGGGCCGAACAATGACCCAGCGATGAGTTAATGGCTCTGTTTTCATTCTCAGGCTTTAAGTCGTCGACGCAGCGCCGACACGTCCTCGTCGGCCGGCCTCTTGACGGGCTTTGTGAGAGGCGACAGCTGCGGGAAAACACGGAGGTCGGGGTTCAGCGGGGCCGCGGAGAAGTTCAGAGGTCATCGCATTGTTGTCCCGTCGAGGACAAGCAACACTGAAGGCTCCGAAGACATCACTCATCTGCCCCCTCCTCTTTCCCATCCAGCCTCTTTGTATGGCATCATGAAGACTCCCACTGCCCACTCGGCTTTTGAAAAGGGTCCGTTTTGAGAGCTTTTGTTGCTAAGTAGCTCTTGATTAGCTGAGGTGGTGAAATTAATGGCCGCCCTGGGCTGTAAACCCGTGTTTCTTGTTAGGAAATGGGCTTGTAAATGCAGATTGATGCCGCTGCAGCTATTCACCTCGCGACTGCTAATGAATCTCGTCGAGGAGGTCGCGACCGAGCCGGGGGGGCTCCAGTCCGTCATGGACGTGACGGCTCTCGCCTATTTTCAGTAGCGGGGGTCACCTGACAGACGGAGTATCAAATGCTCTGAATAATGAATAATATGGCAGCGGGATGAACAGTCTGATCCACAAGATGGAGGGAAGTTGAACCTGCGACCGATTACCACTTCCTGTGTGGCGTTTTATTCAACATCTCTAATGGCGCGTCACGTTTCAGACCCTGCGGTCCATCCTGTCGGGAACTTTCTGTCGGCACGGCGTTTGTTCTTATCGCCTCACTTCCACAGGTTGGTGCTGGCTCAGATTCGGTTTCAGCTAAAGAAGAAAACTCTGGATTAACTGAAGAAAAGTAAAAAACACAGTCAATTCTCTCTGAATGCAGCTGTGAATGTTCAGATAACCTGCAGCCTCAGTCTCACTGCTGGACGCTGCGTCCATGGAGACTTTTATTAGATGGCGTTGGACGATTTAAAGTGAAGAAATCTGCTCCATTGATTTGCTATGACCAGTTGTGTTGAGCAGCTCCTCTCAGACAAACAAAGATATCTAGAACTAACTCGACTGTCCCGCTGTCATTACAGACACACGAACTAACCGCAGACGCTCGAAAGCAGCAAATCCTACACTGGAGAAGTGAAACCAGAGACCGTTGGTTAATCCCCGGCAGAGACACTGGCTGTTGGTGATGTGCACATAAAAGGTTAAAGGTTACGTAAAGATAACAGAGAGCCACGAAACAGAAAGTACTGATAAAACTGCACAATAAGTGATTTTGAATTCATACAAAGATTTCTGTCAGTTTTCCCGGTGCCCTCAAATCACAAATAATATCCTTAAGTGACTCATTTGTGGGCTCAGCGTCAGCAGGCAGACGGAGGTAAGTACAGTGACATACATGTACAGTTACATATGTAAAGTCAAGTGCAGTGGGTACGATGGGCTGGAGCTAGGAAAGTCTAAGAGTCTTATCTGGTTAGTTCCTTCAGGCCTTTGGCGGAGACGGGGAGCAGGAGAGCCAGGAGACGAAGACACACACAGGCTGAGGGGAGTCCAAAGTCCACGGGACTCTTCAGGCGGTGATGCGGTCGGGTTGAATCTCACAGTATGTTTGAGACCAGACAGTGCGTGAACCGGGGGAGTGTGGCTTTACAGCGTGGGGTTGGTGATTGGTGGCAGGTGTGTGATCAGTACTCAGGTGAGTGAGGTCTGTTGACTGCAGTGGGTGGAGCTGGTGGTGTCACTCAGCATACCTGTTTCCTCAATTTAGTCATTTGTCCTGTCAAATGAATAATCTGTGACCTTGAATTACTAAATGATGATTCCCTCAAATGAATGCAGTGATTACGTTCAGTCCATCTGTCCCCGTCTCCTCCACGCAGGGAGATTTGGATTCTGGACTCGTGTCTGTGGATATACGTCATGTTTTGGACGTAAATACGAGGTTGTGTTATCTTTTACATCCAATTCGACAGAACGGATAGTTTTGCTGTAAAATGACGACACCGCAGACAAAAATAAAAACAAAGAAAACCTCCAACCAAGAAAAGCTCCGTGCAGCCGAACGTCTCACACATGATCCGGTCCTAAAACCACAAC